>JBBBDQ010000953.1:3515000-3930000 GCA_037127315.1 Ascarosepion bandense
ATTTTAATTTCAAGCTAATAAATTACATTTAATATTTCCAATAAACAAAATGTTTTGATGTGTTTTAAAAACTAGTCTAAATTGACTGAAAGGATTTTTTTTTTGCTAAAATAACTGATCAGCATCCTTTTTTGAGTTATCCTTCATCATAGTTTAATTCCCTTTATTAAAAAATCTTCCAAAAATTAAAATATAATTTTCTGAAACTTTATTTGATGAATATTAGCTGATTGAAACTAAAGCAAAATTAATCTGATTTGAAACTAATATTATTTACTTTAAATTAAGGCAAAAATTAAATCTTAACTTGACAGAAGGTGTATTGACAAGCTGATGCCAGATTTAATGTTGTTCTCCAGAGATTTTATTTGTAAAACATAATTGAAGAAAATGATGTGAACATTTCTTTTATATAGTAATTAAGTACTCAGTAATCTTAAAAATTGAAGAAAATATTTTCTGTAATATTTTATTGAATTTTAGAAATGTTAGCTTTAAATTTACTATAGTTATCACTCTTTATTTTCTGATAATCTTGTGTATGGTTGCCTGTACTTACAAAAATTGGCACATTTATGAACATACAAAAAATTAAATTAAAAATTATTTTAAAAATATAGCTATGTGATGACTTGTATTAAGCTTTTCCATTTATGATTAGTAAATATAATTTTCACATAAAATATCATCTAAAAAGATGAAATTAATACAAAATTTTAACAGATTAAAAACTTAATAAATTTTTCTAATTTTTAAAACAATGATATTTTTGCAAAAATTCAGTATTCATCAAAAAAAATTTTTTAAGACAATAATATCCTTAATATATCTTATTTATAAAAGCAATTGAATGTTTCTAATTAATGTCATATTTTTATTGCATTTTGTATTTATCATTTAGATCAGGTTTTCAGTAAATAATGTTTGTCTGACATAAACAAAATGATTCAAATTCCCCAAGACTTGCTTTTAATTAATATAAATATGAAGAGGTTGAAATTTTAATTTCTTGAAATTTTATAAAATTAAGTGTGAATATGTGAATAAGTCTTGTAAATTTAATTAAAATCCAACAATTTTTTAATTTTTGCAACAATTTCTAAAACATGCTTTATACTACAAAAAAAAAAAGCGTCAATACTAAAAAGAGTTCTCTTCCACAAAGTGGCTATAAGCATCATCTCTGGTCTACAAAACAAATCCCCACAAAAATTCAAAAAGGTAATAGCCAATCACAAACATTCCCACCTACCCCAAAAAAGAAAAGGAAGTATGTCCCTATTAAAAAAGAAAAGGAGGTATGTTCCTATTAAAAAAGAAAAGTATGTTCCTATTAAAACAAAGATATAAAAATGACACTCATTGATGACGACATGCAGTTCAGCTACAATGCTTCAGTCTCATTGCACAACTGCCAGATTATCAAGCACCACACCACAGGTCTCTCTTCTGACCTCAACAGTGACTTTGGCCGACCAACCCAAGAAATCAGTCAACTCCTGGCCCTACCAACAATGGCCTTATGCCTAATCACTTTCCTTACCAATGGCAACCATGGACAATTTTTTGCAACCTTTCACACAATTATGTTCATATTCTGAAATTTGACCAATACCCATTGTTGAAATCTTAATACATTTTTGTTTTTTCTTTTGCCACCAAACATTCGTTATAAAATTGTTGTCCTTGTAAAATAGTTTCTTACTCATTTCTATTGAACCAATGTACATGGATTTTACTATATTGTCCTGGGATTGAACTCACAATTACTAAGTGACAGTAACATTTTATTAACCAATGCTTATATCCACTATACCACCATCATAAAGAATTCAATTGATAATTTTGCCTTTTTTCTCAACTGTTCCCTATTTTTTTAAGCCTCCAAACAAGCGGATATTTTTGATAGTGTCCAATGATTTGTGAAACTGTTATGAAACATAGAAACTACCCATTATTATGTTATCTTAAAGAGAAAACAAAAAACTTACCCCCAAAGTTGCATGGTAAAAACTTCCCTTTGAAGGGTGGCAAACATGGTATCAACGGCATTTTAGTTTTAACTTTCTCAATGAATTCTTTTTGGATGAGTGAAAGGAACTGAAATAAATCCTGAGCACCCAGTGATTTGGGAGTTGAACTCTTTTCACAACAATCTGAAAAGGAAAAAAAACAAAACAAAAAAACACTTTTTATCTACAGAATAAAAAGTCAGAAGTTTTTAGTTTAAACTTAATATTTAGTCAGTATAAAATCAGTATCGTACATTGAGCGATAGCGTTAATAAAAAAAACCATCTTGATAAATAACAACAGATGTCAAATTTATAACAATAAATATACATTTTCTCCACTCACCCCCACCCCACCCTGCCCCCGTAACATAACTCTGAGTTTCCTGTACCTCAGAGTTGTGCTACCACTTTAAAAAACAAAAATTAGACCTGGTGGGTACCAACACTAAAACAAGGTTAAAAATTAAAAACTAGGCAGTAATTTGTAATATAAAATACCACTGAAAATACCACTGAAAATAATTTGTGAAAAGCAAACAGTCCAAAAGATCTGAAAGGTCAGTCAGTCAGTAAAGTGCCATACGTGATACACACTTGGGCGATCATGTCTCGAAAGAGACATGACTGACAAGGCAGAAGATTATCCCGCAGTAGGTTGCCATTACTTTCTGCAGTAGACTCGTTGCCAACCAAAGCTGTAGAACCCAATCTATCCTGCTATTTAACCCATAACTGGAGGGAAGAGACAGATTAATACATTTCCTAAGGGTATTTGCGCATAAGTGAATGCAACGAATTCAACTGGAATTTGAACTCGGCTCCCCGATTTGTCGTTCCGAGCCGATATCCACTGCACCACAACGCACATTTTACTAAATTTTATGAACCATTCACCTAAACTATTAAATATTATCAGCCAACAAATGATTCACTTGACATAAAGAAACTTTTTTTTCATCTTTAGTAAAATAATTTCCACAGACAACTCACATTTGAGTGCAGCAAATTGTGTCTTGGCTAATTGGGTGTGCATTTTATGCAGCATTTTCTCACTAATAACAGGTAAATCTGGTAGCAGTGGCTCAGCAAGGTCTTCATCATCCAGGTACAATTGAGGAGTCAGATGCAAAATGTCAATCATTTGACCACTAAGTTCTGATGGTGAACGCAATAGATAAGCTTGAAGAGAATTAGAAAAAACTTTCTGACCATCAACAATTGACGATGAGGAATCCTTGTGGATTAACACCATGTGGACAACATCAACATCATCATCATTGTGATGGTTATAATGAGGTACAGCATCTGAAAAAAAAAAAAAAAAAAAATTCTAAAGCTGAAAAATTCTCAACCCCAGCAAAGTGTATGCATATGTTCTGTATGAAAGACATTGTTTTACAAAACTGATTTCCATGAAATGAAAAATTAACTTATAATCAAAAAGGCTGATTATCATATTTTTAAAACATAAAAACAAATGAAATTATATATTTTACTCAATGTTTAAGAACAACAATTTTTCTTTTTTTTCAAATTTTTAGAATAATAAACAAATTAATACAAAAATAATGCCCACTTGATGGGATTATTGAAAGAAGTTTTCAAAGACAACAGATTTTACCGATTAAAGCTAAAGTTTTCATAGACAACAGATTTCATCAACTAAAGCTAAAATTTTCAAAGACAACAGATTTTACAGACTAAAGCTAAAATTTCAAAGACAACAGATTTTACAGATTAAAGCTAAAGTTTCACAGACAACAGATTTTACCGACTAATGCTAAAATTTCAAAGACAACAGATTTTACCGACTAAAGCTAAAATTTCAAAGACAACAGATTTTACAGACTAAAGCTAAAATTTCAAAGACAACAGATTTTACAGACTAAAGCTAAAGTTTTCATAGACAACAGATTTCATCAACTAAAGCTAAAATTTTCAAAGACGACAGATTTTACAGACTAAAGCTAAAGTTTCTGTAGCACACACATTGGAAACTCCCTCACAATGAATTCTGGTTTAATACGCACCAACAGGAACTATGCTGGACGACACCCAAGTTCCATCTGCCAACTGAACAAAAACATGCCCTTTTTTAATACGTTCTTGTCAAGCCAGAGAATTTGCAGATTTGGTGCTGCCAGCCTCGATCTGACTTACTGTTACGAAGATGCATTTATATATCAAAAATAATATTAATAATATCTAAAAAGGTTAAAATCTATAGTAAGGGATTTTATTGAGTCCTACTTGTTAATACAAAAAAGTTTTAATTCATGAAGTAATTGTAAAAATAGGGAAATTAGAAAGAGAACGGTTAGAAGATCCTAAAATATTCGAGAAAAATCTAGAGAATTTGAGATGATTTGGGAAATATATGCAAATTAGGTGTTAGCCCCTATAAAAATAGGTTTTGAGAAGAGAGTAGTAAGTTGTTAAAAGGATTTGTTGACATTATCAACTCCGGCCCAATTCAGGATTTGTATATCCAGCTGAAAGAATCTCTACAAAAAGTTGCCGACCAACTAAAACCTGAAAGAGAACCTCATGGAACTAAATGGGTAAATAGAAATTTTTGACTCTTTCATTGACCAAACAAAAAAATGATTCATATACACACATTTGAGGATTTCCAAAAAGTATAGCACTTAAACGACTTCGCTAGCTTAAATTGGTAATGATACTTGACTCACCTTCCTTCCCCTTCATAACACATATCCATTACTCTGCCAGTAGTAAACTCTATGTTTCTTGTTTTGAATGTTAAAATTGTATACATTTTATTTTGTTGTTTTGTAAATTAAATATTTGTCTGTGATTTAGCTCTGTGTTTTGGTCAATCGTTTTTTTTCTTTTGTTCCAACTTATAACACGTAATGTTGACGCATGAGCTTCATCATTCCGGCCCCTACGCTCAAACGGTCTGCTTCGCTAGCAAGTCATTCATACATTTATGCTACACTACTCTAGCTCTCTTAGATCTCCGAGGTAATTCTCCACGATTTCAAAGACAATCAATTTTACCGCCAATAGAGACTTGTTAGATAAAAAGAGTGCATGTAGAATCTCTTCAGATTAATATTAATCAATTCAATGAGAATTTCAATGAAGATTAAAATGTAGAATGTAAAAAAAAATAACCACTTGAATAGAAGAATGATCATCAAACAATAATGCCAGTAAATATAATTTACCCTGTGCTAAATCAGCCATCACGCATTCTTTCCATGCTGAAGTGCCAAGTTCCATGGAACTGTAAGTAGGAATGGTCGAGTTTGCTTGGTATCTAGGTACACTTACAATCATAGCTATCTGGAAAAAATCAATAGGCCACAGATACATCATTTCAAATAAACTGAAATCTGCATCTATTTTACAAGTACATAATAGCAGAAAGTTAGAATAAAGCAACTAAAAAAGAATACGACGGATGAACAATCCAGCACATATGCAGAAATAAAATTGAAAGGTTAACATAAACAAGTAAAAGATTTTACACTATTTACGTCATCTTTATTGTCACATGATAACATTTTGGCCGTTGTATGCTCCAGCGGTATTTGTTTGAATTTCTAACTAAACCCAGAATAGTCAATCTGTATGTTGGCATTTCTGAAGATTGGTTTGAAAACATTTGTGTAGATGCTCTTTCCATGTCTATTTCCTGAAATGGGCTGACATATAACATTTACATTCCTGTATCACTCGATAAAGTCACTGAGAATCTGTTTCATTTCATAAGAAATCAAATCAAATCTTTACTTACATTACTTACAGTTGGAGTAATGTCTTTTATCTTTCTTGTTACTTTTCAGCTGTTATACTCTCCAGCCTTCTTCAGGGACAATAGCTAAGAAGATTAAAGTGTTGGCTCATAAATTTTTTGGTACAATAATTGTAAATTCAATCACTAGGCTGGGTAATGCAGACTTAGACTCAATAGGAACAGAATGAGGTATAATCAAACAGTGGGAATGGGGTGAGAAATAACCAAGCAGTGGGAACAGGGTAAGAAATAACAGAGTAGCAATAAAACTAAAAACTAAACAAGACATTCCTAGACATGGACAACAGTACAAGAGCAATATATCCCCAATAGATTTAATAAAGGGTTCAGTTCATAATTCCCTAAGGGTTACTCAGATCCTGTTGGGGTGAAACCTTCATCGCCAAGTTGTAGTGACCTTTTAGGCCCGTAAGACACTGAAACAAGAAGGTAGGTTCAAACAGTGTATTAGAATAACAGAACAATATATACAATAATAAGTGTTAGTAATCAGCAAAAAGAAGTGTAAGTCCGAACGTTATAGTTACACTGCATTACAACTGCCTCACAGATGCATTCTCAGATGTCATGCAGGTTATTATTTATTGATGGAGGAAGAGTCCATTCTTATAGATAGGGCACTATAACAAATCCCTAGATATGGAGAACAATACAAGAGCAATATATCCCCAATAGATTTAATAAAGGGTTCAGTTCATAATTTCCTAAGGGTTACTCAGATCCCTAGACATGGACAACAGTACAAGAGCAATATATCCCCAATAGATTTAATAAAGGGTTCAGTTCATAATTCCCTAAGGGTTACTCAGATCCCTAGACATGGACAACAGTACAAGAGCAATATATCCCCAATAGATTTAATAAAGGGTTCAGTTCATAATTCCCTAAGGGTTACTCAGATCCCCAGACATGGACAACAGTACAAGAGCAATCTACCCCCATAGATTAAATAAAAGGTTCCATTAATTTCCTACTCAGATTGACAAGATGCTTGAAGAATATTACAACACCCAAATCATTGTGATGGTAACAACGAAGCTGAGGACATTTCTCTGACTGTAAATAACTCTTCATCCTAGAAATTCATGCAGAAATCTTTGTTTCCTGGTCTTGGTCATACAAATGTTCCATAAACCAAAAAAATTGATCTTTTCAGCACAAGTGAACTCTGATCTTCTGCTTTGAAAGCTGGTAAAATAGCATCCAAAATCATAATTTATGTTAAAGGAAATCTTAACATGATATAAAGCATCTTATCAAAACATTATCAAAATTTATTTGGGCTACAAAAGGCATTTATAACAAAATATATTTTGTGCACTTTTCTTCATGTCTTGAACACTTGAAAATTAAAATTGTTAAATCAAATCTAAACCTGGATTTACATTGGTGAAATTATTTTAGGATTTTCAGTTAAACTGTTATATACTGTCGCTGGATCTGGACAAACAACAGGGAACACACACACACACACATATATATATGTGTGTGTGTGATTTTATATATATATATATATATATATATATATATATATATATAAATATAATCATATATTTTTATTTTTTGTTGATGGAACAGGAGAGCAGTTGGAGAGAGTTACACAAATGAAGGGGCCATCAGGAGATGGAAGCTAGCAGGAGTTCTCTGTCTCTTCAGCTCAAATCCCCAGATTTTATATAACTCCAAAACTCCCACGCATTTTTGCTTTTTCAGGTTGTCACTGTGTTAACATCATTTACAGTTGAATAAATCTATCAACTACCCTTATCCCCAGCTGACTTTTATCTATGGCCAGATGTATCTGTCAACCATATTCTTACTGGCCATCGTTTTTCAAGCCAGATAGCACCTGTGTTTTCTTTTTTAACTACTTCAGACAATCTTTTACTGACTGTCCTGATGGATAGCTTGTGACTCTCTATCTAGAATATGGCCTGACCAGAATTCCCCACCTTCTGGTCAAATGTCACTTTATCTCTAAAGTTTTTATTTATTTACAAATTCTAATATCTTTTTCCCAACTTATGAACAGCAGATGGTTGCATTGAAATTTTCCCATTTTGACCTTACAAACAATGCAGTTGGTGAATGACAACCAGTCATAAAATTCCAGATTGCTCTCAGCCTGAATAAAATCATTTACGCTACAGTTGACTACATGGGTGTCTTAACCAATTGAATTGGGGACCAATTTTGTCACACTTACCTTATCCAAGCTGGAAAAGTATTGCAAGATGTTTTTGGAATGAGGATTTGAATTTTGCAATGACCTGAGAAAAGTTAAGAAAAAAAGGAAACAAACAACAAATTGAGCAGCAGAGGTGAATAAACAAATTCCCTTCAAGGAAAGATTTCAGGATTTGATTGGGTAATCTTTTGTTTTTTTTTTTACATAATTTTGTTTATCAAATTACAAAATCCTGGAATTCTATTGAATTTTTTTGTTTATTAGTGTATACATCAGTTTATTTATTTAATAATTAGCCATGAATTAAAAGTAGGTATCCCCACTCATTTTTGATACCTAAGTTTTAAACTGAATTTTTAAAAATAAAAATGTTTTCTTGAAAATTAATTTTAAGCTTGAATTGAAAATTAATTGATTAAATTTACTATTTCCAGTAAACAAAATACTTTGGTGTATTTCACAGAAATTATATTCATTGGAGTTTAAAATTTTGAAATGTTTAAAAACTTTTAATTTTTCAGCTATTTTGAGTGATCAACACATTTGTTAATTCTCAGATTTAAAAATCTTGCAAAAATAAAATATGCATCTGTGACATGTTATTTTTGGAAAATTATCAAATTTAAAGTTAGATTAATCTGATTTGAAGCAAATAATACTTGTTTATGGCATGAAATTTAGAATAAAAGTATTTCTTAATCACAGATTATTGATCTTTCTGATCTGCAATCTGATTGATGACAGCTTGTCATCATTCACTTAACACATCTGGATAAGTATGGCGAAACAGAACTGACATAAATTTATGAAACCTAAGTGAATATTTTGTAAGGGGAACAAACCTTGAAACATGTGACCTTTTAATGATAAATCCATAGTAAAAAAACTAAAAAAAAAAAAAAAATGCACAATTTAACATAAAAAAATTTATATTATTTAAAAAACTTAATACCAAATGATTGTATTAAGCATCTCAATTTCTGATTTGTAAATATAGTCTTTACTTAATAAATTAATAACCAAAGATACTGAGTGACTGGAAGAAATTTAAAAGATGTTTGAAACTTTATAAATCATCATAATTAGCAAAGACAAAAAATGAAAACAATTCTTATAAAAATCAATTATTAATCAAAAAAGATTTTTTCGTCATGATATCTTTAATGTATATTGTATTTAAAATCAATTTAAAGTTTTAATTTAAAAAATGGCGCAGTGTTAGTGCATTTTTTTAATTTTACTATTCAAAGCAGATTTTTGGATACACAGCTATTATTTGAAAAAAAAAATAATACCTGATTTACATTTCCAAAAGAGTTCTGCATTTAACGAATAAAACAAAATTTGTGATCAGTATTGAATTTCTAGAAATTTCATGAAATTTATTAGAGGGGTCAGTCAGTTAAGTGCCATATGTGATACATGCTTGGGCAATCATGTCTTGAAAGAGACATGACTGACTGGGCAGAAGATTATCCCGCAGTAGGTTGCCATTGCTTTTTGCGGTAGACTGTTTGCCGACCAAGGCTATAGAACCCAATCTGTCCTGTTATTTAACCCATAACTGGAAGAAATAGACGGATTAATACCTTTTCCAAGGGTATTTGCGCGTAAGTGAATGCAATGGATTCAGCTGGAATTCGAACTTGGCCCCCCGTTTTCTCATTCCGAGCCGATATCCAATGCACCACAATGCACATTAGAGGGGTAACAGATGCAAAAAAAATAAAATAAAATAAAAATATATTTTTTACCAAGATTTTCTAAAAATAATAATTGCATAACTTCATTCATTTGTGAATAAGTTCTGAAAGTTTCATTAAATTCAGGCAATTCTTTGATTTTTGCAAGAATTTAAAAATCAGTGCATGTTTCCACACCAAAAAATGATTTGCATAATATTATGTTTGCTATAGTAGTAAACTCTAACAAACACTGGGTGAATCAGTGATGAAAAGAAAAAGATTTTTAACCAAATCTTTGAACATGTTAGAAAAATTTTTGAAGTAATGAAAAAAACACTTTCTTCTTAACAATAACAAACATTTTGATGATAAAACTGTTTTTATTAAGTTTGGGCCATTTTAACATTATGCTGTTTTTTCAGCAAATGAGTGGAGGTACCTAAAAAACAAATTACTCTACATCTGTCTGTATTACTGAGATGAGATATTGTAACTATTTGTACTATTTACATTGTTCACAGTTATCCTCATCTTTATTATCATATTCACGTTTTGGCCATTGTAAGCTCCGGCCTTCTTCAGGAAATATTTGTTTGAATTTCAAACCCAACTCAGTGACTTTACTAAGTGACCCAGGAATGTTAATGCTCTATATCCCATTTCAGGAAATAAACATGGCAAGAACATCTAAACAAACATTATAGAGTCACACTTCAGAAACACCAGCATACAGATTAACTATTCTGTGTTCAGTTCAAAATTCAAAGAAATATCACCTGAAAAAGTTTGGAGCATACAATAGCCGAAATGTCATGAATGTAACAATAAAGATGAGGACAACAGTCCTGAAAGTTTCATTAAATTCTGTAAATAGTGTAAAAAATTATGTTATGCGTATTCAGGTTTAAAAATCCACCAACATTTTCTATTCCTATCTGTAAAACTCCTCTATAAAGATAATCCATGTAAACATATATGTACTTATATAGAAAAGAACGAAGATTTTCAATAATATATGCATAATATTTGGAATGGAACTTTTGAGTCGGATAATCTTGGAAATTGGAAGGAACGACATTTTGACTTATGACGAAAAGGGAGCCTTGGGCAAAATAGGTTGAGAACCAATGATCTAAATTTTTTATTACTAAGAAAAACACAAGACATTAATATGGAAAGATAAAACTTTTAGTTTATTGGCATATGCTTCAGTTTATTTAATAATTAGTTATGAATTACAATAAATTACTGTGTATTGAAAATTAAAAATCAATCAACATTTTCTATTGCTACTAAATTTGTAAAACTCCTCTATAAAAATTAATCCATGTAAATGTATATGTACTTATATGGAATCGAATGAAGATTTTCAATAATATATGCATACTATTTGAAATGCACCTTTTAAGTGTGACAATCTTTGAAGGGGGGGTCACATTCTGATTTCTGGTGAAAAAGGTGCCTTGGGCAAAATAGGTGGAGAATGACTGATTTTGACAAATTATTTCATCTTTGTTGATTTTTGTTAATCTACACTTGATATGCCAAAATACATCAGATCTCTGAGGATGTTTCTAGATCATCCAAAACAAGACAAAAACAACAAAGATGAGAAAATTAGTTCACATGACCCAATATACAATGCTAACAACTCTGTCTAAAGGAAAATATTTAAGAAAAATAATCAGCTACTTTAAAAAGCTATTATGTCCATAAAAAGTTAGATGAAAATTTATCCCTTCCTTTTAAATGATATTCATATAATGAGACTCAAACATCAACATGCCTATCAAATATAGAGATAAATCTAGAAATAATTAAAAAAAAAACTTTCTCTTTTAAAAATCGTACAAACTCTACAATGTATCTGAAACTGAGTCAACATCATAAATTGGTGGCAGAAAAATACAAGTTACCCTTCTAAATAAATCACCAATATATTCTATAGAAAGGATACAATTTATAGAGTTTGGGTTTAATCAGGAAAAGAGGAATTGTATGAACATCAACCAAATCTAAAATCTTCATGAGATTGCCAAGTTTGAAGGTAGAAGAAACCTGTAATAGAAAAGTAGAAATTCCATTTTATTAGATTTTAAACAAACAAAAACTAGTTAAAGCCAATGAAAATTCTTGAATTGTATCCAGTTGATCTACTGAAAACTTAAAGTTGTCTTTCTTAAATATTCCAAAGAACAGGAAAATACTGGTCAAAATACATTTTGATATTGGAAAAGACAAAATCAAAGCAGAAAATTACAAAAGAGGAAAAAGAATTGATGTATGCAAAACTAATACTACAAGAAAAAAATAGAGCACAGTTTAGGAATTAAAATTTACACAAATACGTTAAACACATTTAACATTAGAAATTAAGAGGAAGAAATTATTTCCCTTTATTTTCTCTCATAAATTTAGATCCTAAATTTTTTCATGCATTTATTTTTTCCTTGGTAGCTTTTTTAGGAAAAGGAAAAATGTAAACACAAAAAATAATTTTTTATAAAAAATATTATGACTGGTTGGTAATGAAATTTTAATAAAATTTCAAATATATTTACTTAAAAAAAAAGAAAAAACAGAAAAGCTTACTTTCATGAAGCCTTTATGAAGAGTCAGTTAAGTGCCATACGTGATACACGCTTTGGGCGATCATGTCTCAATGAGACATGACTGACTGAGCAGAAGATTATCCCGTAGTAAATTGCCATTGGTTTCTGTGGTTGGTTGCCAGCCAAGGCTATAGAACCTAATCTGTCCTATTATTTGGCCCATATCTGGAGGGAAGAAAGGGATTAATACCTTTCCCAAGGGTATTTGTGTATAAGTAAATGCAAGGCACTCAATTGGAATTCAAACTCGGCTCCTCGATTTCTCGTTCCAAACTGATATCCACTGCACCACAATGCACATCCAATGACATTGGATAACAATTTTCATTTCATTATCAAATATCTATCAGGACAAGGAATTGTTTTTTGAACAGTCGGTGACACACTTGAACATTGAGAAGTAGCTTTCTATGCTTATTGAACACGGCATTTCATGTTGAAATTGTTGTCTTTAAAATACCTGTCACTTGGAGTAAAATAACCAATTTCTAAAAAACTGATTATTGAATAATTTTTTAATGGTAAACTGTGGGCACCATAATGTTCAGTATCAAAAGGTAGACGTCCGAAAATGTATGAATGTTCCATTAATAATCTTTTGAGAAATTTACAGAGACACTTGTCACGGTAAACTAAAATTATTTGGGGAAATTTTATGTGTAAAATCCAATATTTAGCAAGTTATTTATTTAAACTGTGGTTTTACATTTAAATTCATGACTTAATAGAAATTCACATTTCTATAGTAACAGAAATGACCAGCATTTATTTCTGTCGATGCTTCAATTACAATGACCAGCACTGGACACTCACCTTTTCAAAAGTTGGGGTCGTTTGAGAATTGTCTTCTGGAGTTTCAGCATTGATGTTGATGTTAATGTTAGAGGATTTTATTGTTGTTTCTAATAAAAATCCAGGAAATAATTTGTCTTTACCATTCTGCAAATGAAAATAGAATTATCACTTAAAAAAAACACAAATTGCATTCATTAAAAATTTTCACAAGACAAATCAATAATTATTTTCCTTCACTCTTCCTCTTGAAAAGCCATATAAATCCAGGCTAATTTTATGACTTCCAGGAATGACAGCATCAGTCAGTTAAGTGCCATACGTGAAACATGCTTGGGCGATCATGTCTCGAAAGAGACATGACTGACTGGGCAGAAGATTATCCCGCAGTAGGTTGCCATTGCTTTCTGCGGTAGATTGGTTGCCGACCAAGGCTATAGAATCCAATCTGTCCTATTATTTAACCCATAACTGGAGGGAAGAGACGGATTAATACCTTTCCTAAGGGTATTTGCGCGTAAGTGAATACAATGGATTCAACTGGAATTCGAACTCAGTTCCCCGGTTTCTCATTCCAAGCCAATATCCACTGTACCACAACACACAAGCGCTTCTTAATTACTTGGATAACGTTTTAAGATGAAGTTAAAAAAACAGTTAAAACAAGAAAGTACTTTCCACCATGTATTTGAAAATCAATTAAATACTCAGCTTTTGCATATTAAAGTACATAATTTTTTTTTAAGGAAGCTAAAACTAAGTGGTTTATCACAAACGGATAAAAAAATGGCATTTTGAAAGTCGACAAACTTTAAACACAATTTTCGTGTTTTATTTTTATTTTGCGGCGGAAAGTACCTTCTAATTCTAAACGTCTCAAGGAATTTAAAATATTCTGCTAAATTCAGTTATCTCCCTTAGAATGAATTTTGAATTTGATAGCTTATTCAAGAAATAATAGAGATCCTCTTATTGTGATCATTTTAAACATCGTCTTTAGATAACGATAATCGACTAACAATAAGCAAAAAATACATACATATTTTCAAATTTAATAATTTTCACTGAATGCAAAAGAAGTAAAACGGAATTATGGACTGACTGCTTGGTTTGTTTTCTACAATTTATCAACACTTTGTTAATTATTTAATGTCAGAAAATATTTTTAGATTGATGCGGAAATAATAATGATTTAGTGATACAAGTCTTACTAGCCTAGGTATCTCCACTCATTTTTGATACCTAAGTTTCAAATTGAATTTTTGAAAATAAAAAGTTTTCTTGAAGCCTTCATTTTAGTTTTAATTGAAATATAAATGATTAAATTTACTATTTCCAGTAAGCAAAATGCTTTGTAGTGTATTTCAAACAGAAATTATATTGATTGGAATCTCAAATGTTTTTGAATTTTCAAAACTCATCATTTTTTTGCATCCATTTTGAGAAGTTAGTACACAAAAGTTAATTCTTGGTTTTAAAAACTTTACAAAAATAAAATATACATCTGACACGTTATTTTTTTAAAATTAGCAAATTTAAAGTTAAATTAATCTGATTTACACAAGTATTATTTGTTTACAGCATGAAACTTAGAATAAAAGTATTTCTTAATCACAAAGCTCTGATCTTTCTGATCTTTCTGACCTTTGGAGTTGGTGATGACAGCCAGATAATATGTTAAGTGAATGATGATAGTTAAGTATGTTTGACCAGAAATTACATAATTGCCCAAATTATTTGCCTGTAAGGGGAAGAAAGCATGAATCACATGACCTTTTAATGTAAGCCAGAAATACCATACTTAAAAAAAAATTCATATTCACAAAAACAAAAAAAAATCAAAAGTTATTTTTTTAAATATTTTGGCTTGAAGAGTTGTATTAAACTTTTCAATTTTAGATTAGTAAAGATAGTCTTCGCTTAATAATATAACCTAACCATGACAAAAATTTGAAAAATATTTTTGAAACTTTATAAATTATTATAATTAAAAAAGTTAAAACAATTCTTGTAAAAATTCATTATTCATCAAAAAAAAATTTTTTTGATCAGACTATAATGTCCTTAATATATATATATATATATATATATATATATATATATTAAAAGCATTTAAAAGCTTATCTAATTGAATGTCAGTTTTATTGCATTTTTTAAGTAAATTTTTGGAAAAATGACTGAATAAAAAAAAACATAAATGATTGACATTTCCCAAGGAGTCCTGCATTTAACTAATAAAATTTCAATACAGAATTTAATTTCTTGAAATTTCATGAATTTACATTAAGGGTGTAACAGAGGTAAAAAAAAAAAATATATTTTTACCAAGATTTTATAAAAATAATGATTTCAAAAATAATTTCAATCATTTGTAAGTCCTGAAAGTTTAATTGAAATTAGTTTTTTTTTTGTTTGTTTCGAGGTTTAACGACCTATCAATCCTTATGGGATAATTTAAGGTCATAACCAATGATTTTTGGGTAAGGTTATTTTATTTTTACAACATTTTTCTTTTCGAGTATCAAGATTCATTGGGATTTTGTTTTTAAGGGCAGGGTCCCCAAGTCTTACCCTTGTTATTTAACCCATAACTGGAGAGAAGGGACAGATTAATACCTTTCCAAAGGGTACCAGTGCTTAAGTGAATGCAGGGTATTCAACTGGGATTTGAACTTGGATCACTGATTTCTCTTTCCAGGCCGATATCCACTGCACCACAATGCACATCCGTCAATATATGCTTACAGCACCTGGTATTCCCAAGTGGTCACCCATCTTAGTACTGACCAGGCTCAACATTGCTTAACTTCGGTGATCGAGCGAGAACTGACGTATTCAACGTGATAGGCCGTAAGCCTTGAAATCAGAACATTCAGTTTCTGACCATGGGATCCAGGTTCGAATCTCACCATGGTCAATTTGTTAGGAAGGTGACTTCTTGATGTTATTGGTCTAGAGGAGACTACCCCAGTGTGCAGCAACTTTAGAAAGTGTATTGGTGCCTGAAAACCATACAACAGGTTGACCCAAGTTTGAGTGAAAGTGGATCAACAAAACTATTTGACAGCCATCAATGGTTGTTCTAGCACAAAGTCACAAGTTATCGTGACTGAGGGTATGAGTGTGCTGCTTTGTTCAGGCTGTTGATTACGCCAGACATGCACTCTCTCCCAGAAACTGTAACTAAGGTCTGCTCAGTATAGTTGCAATATAAACCACATGTGCGCTCTGTGAGTGTTGAACAAAATGTGCCTGTAAAGGCATCAGCAACAGGGGCTGTGTTTGCCACCCTAGTAGACAGACATCCTTGATAGGGATTTTGGTTTCTTGTTTTTGTATGGAGGAATTTTAAAATAAGAGAGTTACAACATACCATATATTTCCACATATAAGATCACCTTTAAATCCCCCCAAATCAACCTTAAAAATTGGGGTGGGGTTGTCTTATACTACAATTCTAAAAAAACCTGTTTTGTTGGTAGACTAACCTCGGCTTTGGTGTGATAACCAATAACGTACATGAAAATATTCACATTATCAAATAAACTGATAATAAAAGTAATAAAACCATTTCTACCTTATATATTACTGGCATAACTTCATAATAAATTGCCTATTCAAAGAATAATTCCATATCAATGAAATCAACTTGTATCTATGCAAACTCAACTAAGTAAATGTAAACATTGAGTTATGATTGCGTTCACAGCAACTTTTATCTTTTGCTAAACTTTTAATAAGGAATAAAAAAAATAATATATATAATATACAAAAATATACAGTAATTGGATTTGCTCCCCAGGAGTAAAAAAAAAAAATGACAGAGTAAAGAATGAAGTGTCATACCTGTGTATCAGAGAATACAAGGCTGCCTCTCCATTTAGCATGTTGTTTAATAGGCACATCCGTTAGATGTAACAGTGGCTCAATGGAAAGCACTTCCAGCAAGATGTCTTTGTTTTTATAACTGTTCGTTTTGTGTTCTGGACACAAAATGGAGATATTAGCACAGAGCCATAATTGGTATCGCTTTAGTACCCCATGAAGAAGAGACAGAAAGCTGGAAAATAAACATAAAATTTAAATAAACTATGAAAACGACAAAAAAAATTGATTTCATTAATAATTAAAGGTTTGAATTTAAGACTTACAAAATTACATATTTTGTAACTAATTTGATGTTTTATATACAGGACTCTGCAAAAGTAGGTGTATAGTAAGTTTAATATAATAGTAACCTCTGATGGGCGCTCCTTGTTGTGATGGCAGACCTTGTATGGTCCAATGACTCTGAGAGTGATGCTGTCAAGAGTTCTAAACTCCTGGTAGGGCCACACTTGGTGACAAGGTCAAAGACAAGGAAGCAGGTTCAGCGTGACCAACCACAAGGACCCTAACAGTGTAACAAGGAGATGATGATTACAACAGATCTCAATAGTTGAACCAGCAGATGAAGAGGGTTATGCATGATGGACATTCAACTGAAGGCGCCATTCAAAATTATTACAGAGTCAACAGCAGTCCGTTGCAGTTTCATAAATGGAATCTGCAGATCTCGTTCCAGATGTGCTGCAGAGGAAAGTCAGGAAATCAAGTGTGTCACTTTCAGCCTAGTTAAGATCCAGCTTAAACAAGTTCACACCATCAGCACATTCTTCTACTCTGATTTTCTTTCACCTCCAACCAACTCTTGCAAAGGGAATGGATGACAGGAGCAAGTTTTGGTGAAACTGGAAACTTCTAGTCCTGAACCTGCGCATTGTACACGAATTTAGTCATCAACGCCATCATAAAGGAAGTAATCAGTAAACAAAGAAGACATTAAATTCCTGAATAGAAGATAAAGCCATTGCCGTTAATAAGACTGGTTATAAGATGCACTTAATTCATTAAAATATTTTTTTTATATTTTTATTTTTTAATGAATAATAAATGTTTTGCAGGTAAAAAGAAGTGTGAAAACAACAGGAACAGTTTGAACATTTAGAGAGATTGATATGTTTATTCAATAATAAATATATGCTTGTGTAATCAATACATTTTGTGTGCACATTTTGGGTTTATTTTGTTTCATAGCACATCAACCTCAATGGGTTATTTGATGGTGACAAAATATTTTACAACAGATTCGTATGAAAAAGAATATGTATTCTATGTAAGAAAACAGTTTTTAGATCAGGTTTCATTGACGAATTTGTAAAGAGGGTTTTGTTGAAAGTCAGATGTATTACTGGTGTATATATTTTTTCTTCAAATATATATTGCTGGTAATATTTATTTTTTCTTCATAAATATATTGCTGGTAATATTTTTTTCTTCAATACATAATTGCTAGTAATAATTTCATCTCCAAAAAAGTATTGCTGGAATTTTCATTATAAAAATCTATTTTTATACTTTCATAGTGGTTTGACCTCAGTTTGGAGGTTAACTATTTGTCCATAGCTGGGGCCCTAACATATGCAACTACCCCAAGTCAGAGTGGACCTGGAAACAACAGCAATTAAGAGATGGTTCCAAGCTCCTCAAAACATCTTAATTAGAGGTCTTGCTGCAGGATACAGTTTATCGTCAAACCCAGGACCCAGATTTATTTTGTCATCATATTCAGGATGCCTCAAAAGTAGGAATTACTCCCCTGCAGTGGTGTAGTCAGCATATTCTGAAGCCCCATCCGACAGCGCATCACACATTTTGGTTTTCATTAGAGTATACCTATTTTACATAAACCTGTACACTTCACTTTCTAATATTACTGAGTAGAGACTACAGATTCTACCTATAAAGAAATTCAGAACAATACAAGATATTAAATGTGCTAATGGCTCTCATCACCCTTTTCATAAAAAAATAATGAAAATGCTGAATTCAGAATTAAAGTTACAAATCTGTAAATTTCTATTATTATTAATTTTCAATCGGGTAGATTTGAGCAGTAATTTCTCATTTATACAAGTTTTGTTAAAGACTTATAGAAGTACTTTAAAAATTATCTTACATTTTTTATATATATTTCAGACTATTTTAGAATTTAAATACTAGTCAAACGTTAATAAGAATAGTAAACAATGCTTCATCTAATAAAAAATGAAGATGAAAGTAAAAACAAGTCAAAAATTAATAATGGCTGACAATGCTTAATCTAATATCAAATAAAGATGAAAGTAAATACCAGTCAAGAATTAATAATAATGGCTGACAATGCTTCATCTAATATCAAATAAAGATAAAAGTAAATACTAGTCAAAATTTAATAATAATGGCTGACAATGCTTCATCTAATATCAAATGAAGATGAAAGTAAATACTAGTCAAAAATTAACAATAATGGCTGACAATGCTTCATCTAATATCAAATAAAGATGAAAGTAAATAGAAGTCAAAAATTAACAATAATGGCTGACAATGCTTCATCTAATATCAAATAAAGATGAAAGTAAATACTAGTCAAAAATTAACAATAATGGCTGACAATGCTTCATCTAATATCAAATAAAGATGAAAGTAAATACTAATCAAAAATTAATAATAATGGCTGACAATGTTTCATCTAATAAAAAATCAAGATGAAAGTAAATACTAGACAAAAACTAACAATAATGGCTGACAATATTTCATCTAATAAAAAATGAAGATGAAAGTAAATACTAGTCAAAAATTAACAATAATGGCTGACAATGTTTCATCTAATAAAAAATAAAGATGAAAATTAATACTAGTCAAAAATTAACAATAATGGCTGACAATGCTTCATCTAATATTAAATAAAGATGAAAGTTAATACTAGTCAAAAATTAATAATAATGGCTGACAATGCTTCATCTAATAAAAAATGAAGACAAAAGTAAATACTAGTCAAAAATTAATAATAATGGCTGATAATGCTTCATCTAATATCAAATAATGATGAAAGTAAATACAAGTCAAAAATTAACAACAATGGCTGACAATGCTTCATCTAATATCAAATAAAGATGAAAGTAAATACTAGTCAAAAATTAACAATAATGGCTGACAATGCTTCATCTAATATCAAATAAAGATGAAAGTAAATACAATTCAAAAATTAATAATAATGGCTAACAATGCTTCATCTAATAAAAAAATGAAGACAAAAGTAAATACTATTCAAAAATTAATAATAATGGCTGACAATGTTTCATCTAATATCAAATAAAGATGAAAGTAAATACTAGTCAAAAATTAACAATAATGGCTGACAATGCTTCATCTAATATCAAATAAAGATGAAAGTAAATACTAGTCAAAAATTAACAATAATGGCTGACAATGCTTCATCTAATATCAAATAAAGATGAAAGTAAATACTAGTCAAAAATTAACAATAATGGCTGACAAATCTTCATCTAATATCCAATAAAGATGAAAGTAAATACTAGTCAAAAATTAACAATAATGGCTGACTATGCTTCATCTAATATCCAATAAAGATGAAAGTAAATACTAGTCAAAAATTAACAATAATGGCTGACAATGCTTCATCTAATATCAAATAAAGATGAAAGTAAATACTAGTCAAAAATTAACAATAATGGCTGACAATGCTTCATCTAATATCAAATAAAGATGAAAGTAAATACTAGTAAAAAATTAACAATAATGGCTGACAATGCTTCATCTAATAAAAAAATAAAGATGAAAGTAAATACTAGTCAAAAATTAACAATAATGGCTGACAATGCTTCATCTAATATCAAATAAAGATGAAAGTAAATACTAGTCAAAAATTAATAATAATGGCTGACAATGCTTCATCTAATATCAAATAAAGATGAAAGTAAAAACAAGTCAAAAATTAATAATAATGGCTGACAATGCTTCATCTAATGTCAAATAAAGATGAAAGTAAATACTAATCAATAATTAATAATAATGGCTGACAATGCTTCATCTAATATCAAATAAAGATAAAAGTAAATACTAGTCAAAATTTAATAATAATGGCTGACAATGCTTCATCTAATATCAAATGAAGATGAAAGTAAATACTAGTCAAAAATTAACAATAATGGCTGACAATGCTTCATCTAATATCAAATAAAGATGAAAGTAAATACTAGTCAAAAATTAACAATAATGGCTGACAATGCTTCATCTAATATCAAATAAAGATGAAAGTAAATACAATTCAAAAATTAATAATAATGGCTAACAATGCTTCATCTAATAAAAAATGAAGACAAAAGTAAATACTAGTCAAAAATTAACAATAATGGCTGACAATGCTTCATCTAATATCAAATAAAGATGAAAGTAAATACAAGTCAAAAATTAACAATAATGGCTGACAATGCTTCATCTAATATCAAATAAAGATGAAAGTAAATACAATTCAAAAATTAATAATAATGGCTAACAATGCTTCATCTAATAAAAAATGAAGACAAAAGTAAATACTAGTCAAAAATTAATAATAATGGCTGACAATGTTTCATCTAATATCCAATAAAGATGAAAGTAAATACTAGTCAAAAATTAACAATAATGGCTGACAATGCTTCATCTAATATCAAATAAAGATGAAAGTAAATACAAGTCAAAAATTAATAATAATGGCTGACAATGCTTCATCTAATATCAAATAAAGATGAAAGTAAATACTAGTCAAAAATTAACAATAATGGCTGACAATGCTTCATCTAATATCAAATAAAGATGAAAGTAAATACAATTCAAAAATTAATAATAATGGCTAACAATGCTTCATCTAATAAAAAATGAAGACAAAAGTAAATACTAGTCAAAAATTAACAATAATGGCTGACAATGCTTCATCTAATATCAAATAAAGATGAAAGTAAATACTAGTCAAAAATTAACAATAATGGCTGACAATGCTTCATCTAATATCAAATAAAGATGAAAGTAAATACAATTCAAAAATTAATAATAATGGCTAACAATGCTTCATCTAATAAAAAATGAAGACAAAAGTAAATACTAGTCAAAAATTAATAATAATGGCTGTGAATGTTTCATCTAATATCCAATAAAGATGAAAGTAAATACTAGTCAAAAATTAACAATAATGGCTGACAATGCTTCATCTAATATCAAATAAAGATGAAAGTAAATACTAGTCAAAAAATTAATAATAATGGCTAACAATGCTTCATCTAATAAAAAATGAAGACAAAAGTAAATACTAGTCAAAAATTAATAATAATGGCTGTGAATGTTTCATCTAATATCCAATAAAGATGAAAGTAAATACTAGTCAAAAATTAACAATAATGGCTGACAATGCTTCATCTAATATCAAATAAAGATGAAAGTAAATACTAGTCAAAAATTAATAATAATGGCTGACAATGTTTCATCTAATAAAAAATGAAAATGAAAGTAAATACTAGTCAAAAATTAATAATAATGGCTGACAATGTTTCATCTAATAAAAAATGAAAATGAAAGTAAATACTAGTCAAACATTAAAAAGAATGTTAGATAATGCTTCATCTACTGGAAAAAATAACATCCCAATATTCAATTAACTATAACAAAAATTTGATGAATAAAAGAATAAACTTAACAATTTTGGAGTTTGCCGCCAAGGATGTGAAAACATAATTTGATCTCTGTTTGAAGTGTCCTTAAGAGAAATGTTTTAAAATCTACACTTACCTTCCGTCTATATCTTCAACAGTCATCAAATCCAGAACTACATTTACAATGCTACCTGTGAAAAAGAAATAATAAAGCATTAAAAAGAGGGCAAAATGCCACAATGTGGAAAGTTTAACTCCACCTGTACATTAGGGCAGGTTGACGTTTCAGTTTTTTTGAGAAAATCAACATTGTACTCCGCACGAATGCTGGGCTTTGATAGGAAATATCCTGACACAAAGAATTAGATTCATATCTTTTACTAATTTTTGAGCTTTTAAAGATCATTCACAAAAATGTACAGAAATACCTTAATTTCTACTGGTTTTTACTTACAAACTGACTCTTTTACTATTTTGAGAATAAATCCAAATAAATTTTATATCTTTTGCATCACATACATTGCATTATGGTGCAGTGGATATCGACTCGGAACGACAACTCGGGGAGCTGAGTTCAAATTCCAGTTGAATTCCTTGCATTCACCTACACACAAATACCTTTGGGAAAGGTATTAATCCATCTTTTCCCTCCAGTTATGGGTTAAATAATAGAACACATTGGGTTCTATAGTCTTGGCTGGCAACCAGTCTACCACAGAAAGCAATGGCAACCTACTGCGGGGTAATCTTCTGCCCAGTCAGTCATATCTTTTTCCGGACATGATCGCCCAAGCGTGTTTCATGTATGGCACTTAACTGACATTGAATGGAAAATACATTCAAGCTAATATTCTAATTAGGAATCACCACAAGCAAAATATGCAAATAAGAATTGTCAGCTCATAATTACTAAAAACAAAAACAAAAAAATAGATAAAAGTGCATATAAAACCATAAAACTGCTAGGCACAAATTATAAAAAAAATTTTTTTTTTAAATTAAAATTGTTTATTAAAAATTGCATTAAAACTACTGCCGTGGATATCATTTTGCATCATAATATGACTAAATTGTTCAACATAATTTCCCTCTTAAATAAATGAAGGTCTTATTTCGTGGCACAATGATTTAGTAATAATGTGCTTGTGTCCTGCATCTTGTCCATATAAAACTTGTAAAGTTTCAGTAAATTATAAAATTTCTAAGCCTTCACTGATCACCAGAATGAAATTTCAACGTTACGAATTTTAACCTAAACTTAATCTTTTAAACTCGTTTCCTCAAAAAAAGTAACGATTTTGAAAAACTATTTTGTGTCATTATTTCTCATGTCAAACCACAACTTTTCAATACCACGCCCTGTCTTACTGTACACAGGATAAATCAAGTTTATAAACCAATGAAAATGATCCAAAAATTCCTAAACTGCATTTCGGTCCAATAACACATAAATGACCAAGCAGATCACATAATGGTAATGTTAAAATTACAATATAAGCAATAAATTCACAATATAAAATTACACTATTGTGTTATTACAGTAAAATAACTCTAATATTGTTTTACATGGAGGAAAAAAAAGGATTTAATGACCAGTTTACTCTCAGTAGTGTACTTTCACTAAAAGTACATCTGAATCTTAAAATTGATATTGTCTCTAACTTTGGAGTCATAAACATTCAAAGTTTGGTTTAGACAAGTGTTGATGTTATTAGCCCAACATTTCAGCTGCTCTTATCTACTGCTTTCTCCAAGTTCAAAATTTTATTCATAAAATTATGAAATTTTTTAATTATACACAATTAAATATTTACAAATTTAGAACTGGACTGGATTTGGAAAGAAGGCCATTTTCTTTTCTTACGAATTATACGACCGAAGATGGCTGCAGAATGGACTGGCCAAAACACTGTAATAACAATATAAAAGAATTCAATCACCTTTAACTTGATAATTTTATATTATAGCAATTGTCAATGTCTGTTATTTAGATAATTTAATTAAAAAGCAATTATGGTTAATGTGTGTGTGGAGTAATAATTATCAGTACAGAAAATGAAATTAGCTAATCAGGTTCAAATTTCGATCAAGGCTGTTAATCTTCACTTTGCACTCATACCTTTTGGGAAAGGCAAGAATCCATCTTTTGGGAAAGGCAAGAATCCATCTTTTCTTCCAATCAGTCAGTAAGTTAACTGCCATACATGATACATGCTTAGGTGATCATATCTTGAAAAAGAGATGACTGACTGGACAAATTTTTCCAGAAGTAGGTTGCCATTACTTTCTGTGGTAGGCTGGTTGTCAACCAAAGCTATAGAACCCAATCTGTCCTGCTATTTAACCCATAGATGAGGGAGAAGCAACGGATTCATACCTTTCCCAAAGATATTTGTGCATATCTAAATGTAACAAATTTAACTTACATTCAAGTTAAATTTGTTGCATTCACATAGACCTTTTAGGTATACCATATTCTCTTGTGTATAATACAAATTGAGTAAAGTACAGACCACTGATTGTAAAGCTAAAAACTGCAATTAATTACATCTAGTATATAATACGATAATATAGTACTGTTATTTTTATATAAATTATTCTGATAAAGTGGTACTATATAATCCATTAAAATCTCAATGTCTTACACATATTTTACAAAAATATTTAATTTTTCCTGATATTAAATAGAAATGAACAAAATGTTTAGTAGTTGCGTGTTTCTTCTAACTTCCATTTCAATACTTATTTTCAATACTTATTTTCAAATTTTCTGGGAAAGGTGCTGGACATACCCAATAATACATTTAAAATGTTAATTAATCTATCATACTTTTCTGTTTGATATGACTTTATTATATTTCTATATATATTAATAAACTATGAAAACAAAAATATATTGTTCTTCATTAAGAAAGACAAACAAATATGGCCGACATATCCAATACCTTTTGAAAACAATTGTTGTCAACACCTGTCTACTTTGTGTTATTATCTATTGTGCTCCTCCTTTGAAAAGAACAAGAGTAGAGGTTTATTCCTTGTTTCTGGTTTAGGATTTGGTTTCTTCTAAAGCCTACTTGAACTATTTTTTCCTACAATCAAAGTAGATAAGTTCAACTATCACTCGATTCACACACCTTACTGGTCTTTTGAACAAGAAGTTTATCCCTTGTTCCCACTTTAGGACTGTTTCCAATTTCCTTCTAAAGTCTACGTCAACTCTGTACTTCTAATGTCTCCATATATTTGCTTTTATTTTTTTTTCTTTTATAGCAGTAGATAGGTTCACCTAACATCTGGTTCATGCTTCTTTCTGGCCTTTTGAACAGGAGTAAAGCATCATCACTTGTTCCCTGTTTAGAGCTGAGTTTCTGGTCCGTACTAAAATCTTTTCATTCTCTTTCACTCCCAGTAGCCCTTTGCATCTTGGTGTCATTGTCAATTTGCTAGGGTTGAATATTTTCTTCCAAAAATACAAAAAAAAAATGATATATCATATTAACAGAAACCTGAGTGGGCACAATAATAATTCTAACAAACAGTCGACTAGCAACAACTGCAACATGTAAAATGGTGGAAGACTATCCAAAGAAAAGTTTTACTAACCAGCAACAGGAAGTTCGTCAGCAATTCTGTGAAGAATATCACAAAGGTTCTCTTTCCCTCTGAAAATATAAATTTGGTCATAATTCTACAGATAAAAATAATTGAACAAAGTATTTGAATTATGAAGACAAACAACAAAGCATAAGATTGATTTCACTAGAAAATTATTTGTCTTCTACAATTTAGAAAAAAGATAAAGGATTAAAAACTAAATTTTTAAAAATTTACGCGAAAAGTTTTAGCTGATTGTTTAATAAACAACTTTAAATCGTCCGAATCTTATCTGATTGTCCAAACTTAGTTACCTCCCTTGTTCAAGGTCTTTCTACGCGAATTAATCGAAGGGTTTAATTTTATATTTTCTAAGTTGCTGTTGTTCTAGTAATCTTTTCTAAAATCATGCTGATGGCAATCAATCATTGCTTTTCTTCTTTACATTAATTAATGTATATTCTTATTTTATACAACAAATAAAAACTTAAATAAATACTAGCAAAAAATTAATAATGATGCTTGACATTGCTAATAAAAATAAATTAAGGATAATATTGCTACAACTTTATGTAGGAGGCAACATTAGACACAGGTTAATTTGGAGAAACATGTCCATGATATATCTTATTCATAAAAGCAACAAAAAGCTTATCAAAATAAATAATGTCAGAGTTTTATTGCACTTTTATTTTATGATTCAGACTAAATTTTCAGTAACTGAGGTATCTGTTTGACAAAAAAAAAAAAAAAATTTGATTTACATTCTCCAAAGAGTTCTGTTTTTTTTTTTTAAATCTTCTCACCCCAAGCAAGGCATTCTACTACCACTGTTGTGCAGGGGGTTACATAGGGGAAAGTGATGAGAAAGTGGGGTTAGTTATAGGAAATGTCAAGAGGAGGATAATAGACAGATGAGAATACCTAAGATGGGGGTGGAGTAGATGAAAAAAGAGCTTGAGAGAATGGATGAGAGTTAGTAAGAGAGGAGATGTCTACTGACCTTACATTTAAATTCCTAGAGATTGTAGCTGTTGGGGAAGCAAGTATATGAAAGGGAATTCCACAGGTGGGAAGTGTGTGAAAAGAAGCTGTTAGAGTAGAAATTGCAGTTACATTTTATCGGTTTCACTGTAAAAGGGTGGGACCTAGTTGCTAATCTAGTAGCTCATGTAAATTCATACCTAGGAGGCACCAGTGATCTAAGTTCATTGGAGCAGAAGCCGTGAAAGTATTTATAGAAGAGGCAAAGGGAAGCCACGTCACGCCGGAGATATAGCGACTGCAGCCAAGCTGCCAAGTTGATATCTATCACATTACAGATTCGATGTTGGATTCTGTCAAGAACCATGAGGTGAACAGCAGGGGCACCCAACCAGATGTGGCAGCAGTATTCAATACACGGGCAGACGGTAGATTTATATATGTGCAGGATGGACTCAGACAGGAAACACTTCCTGGCCCTACACAGTGAACTGACCTTCTTAGCAACGGATTTAGCAATAGATTAAATGTAGTCATTCCACTTGAGGTCAGCTGAGAGTGTGAGACCAAGGAGACATAGTGTTTTACTCTCAGGGAGGCAAACCTGTTCCAAGCTAATGGAGAGTAGGAGCAATTGTCTATGATGGTTAATAGAGAGCAGCTTCATTTTGAAAGCACTAAATTTTACGAGCTATTTCTTACCCTAGTCCACCACGGATTGGAGGTCCTTCTCGAGCTCGGTAGCAAGGTTCACTTTGTCAACCTCAACAGATTTTTGGTCGAGGCAAGAGTAAACGGTGGTGTCATCAGCGTACAAGCCTACGTGGGATATGATTACATCAGGGAGATCGTTAATGTAGATCAGAAAGAGCGTAGGACCTAGAATAGAGCCTTGAGGGACACCCATCTTCATATGGTAGTTTTGGGAGGCATGTCCATTTAATACTACTTTCATTGTGTGATTAGAGAGAAATGACTGGATTAGGTCTAACAATTGTCCAGTTATACCATAGCTCCACAGCTTGTGTAGAAGGCCAGCATGCCAGACTCTGTCAAATGCTTTGGAAATATCTAGGGCAACAGTTCAAGCTTCACCATTCTTGTCGAGAACCTGGTATATATACTCAGTGATGGTCGGTAGCATATCAACAGTAGATCTGGTGAAGCAGAAACCATACTGTTTGTTCGAGAAGAGTCTGTGGGCTGTGAGATGCTGAACCACCTCAGTGTTGATAATGGCTTCAAACACTTTACCAAAGATCGGTAAGAGGCTGATAGGGCGGTACTTAGCAGGGTTCTCCAGAATGTAGGAACTACAAAGGAAGACTTCCAACAGGCAGAAAAGCAGGAAGCAGATAAGCAATAGTTGTAGAGCTTAGAGAGGACAGAGGAGAGTTCAGGGGCACATTTCTTCAAAACTATGATTGGGATTCCGTCTCTTCCGATTGCTTTATGAGGGTAAAGCTTTGAGATTATCTTAGAGACCAGCGAGGGGGTAATGAGGTCGTCATTCAGTTGGGCATCAGTTCTAGGTGTGAAGTCGCGTGTAGATACTCCAGACAAATCTAGTCTCAAATTGGTGGAGAATCTGCAAGCAAAGCATTCAGCCTTGTCTGCTGAGGAGGTGAGGACCTCAAATTCATTGATTAGAGGGGGTATTGAGATTTTACTGTTGTTAAGCACACTTTTACAAAGTCACCAGTAGTTCTTGGTGCCGAACTTATGGGATGCTATGCGCTGCTTCATTCTGGCAGCAAACAACATCTTAGCTTCGTTAAGTATCGTTTTGCATTTATTACAAGCTGAGGCAAAAAGGCGCCTGTTATGGTCCAATGCGTGGCTTCTATAAAGCCGGAAGAAGTGATTCTGGTGGGCAATGGAGGCCGAGCCAGCAGGCGAGAACCAGGTGGACGAATGGGGTTTAAGCTGAAATTTCCTTGGCTTGGATGAAAGCTTCGATGCCAGCCTTAACCCAAGAGACAACCTCGGATGCAGTCTTCAACGGGAAGACTAAAAACATTGTTTCAAGGGATGTCACACAGGAAATTGCAGAATGTGTTCCAGTCTGCTTTTTGGTAGCAGTAGGATATTCTGCTGGTCTGAGTTTCTTGGGTGGCGTGGGAGTGGAGGGAAATGTTAATGGAAACAGCAGCATGGTCAGAGTTTCTGAGAGGGCAGAGCTGCTTGACATTGCAAGAGTCTGGGATGGAAGTGAAACATAGGTCTAGCAGTGAGTCCCTTCCATTAGGGTTATTGGAGAAACGTGTGGGGAAATTCACCACTTGTGTAAGAGACTCAATGATTGAAAAATTCATGGTGTGGATACCAACTACTTAGCGTGATGGGTGTTTAAGTCACCAAACAGAAGAAATGGCCTTATTGATATTATTGGAGATGATATTAAGTACTGAACAGTCAGGAGATGAGGGGGAGCGATACAGAAAGAAAAGATAGCTAACCGAGCTTAGAATTGAGAGACAAAAGCACATGAAAGAATGGTCTAGGGATTCAAGAGAGATCACCCTAGCTAGAGGGAGATGTTCGCTGACATAAACACCAAGCCCATGCATATTGGCGTCCTTCCTGAAAAGGGGAAGGTAGCCAGGGATAGAGAAGTCAGATGAGGGAATTGAGGGGTTGAGATTAGTCTCACAACAAAGAGCTAGGATGTTGGGGGGGGACTTTTGATGAAGGAAAGATTCAACACTACAGAAGTTGGTTTGGATACCCCGGATGTTAGTAAAGGAAATGTTAAGAGGTTTAGATGATTTAAATTTGCCTGGTTTAGGTTTTTTTGTGGAGATATGGATGTTCATGATTAATGTTGTTGTTGAAGAGAGACCTCAAGTAGAGGAAGTAAACGGTCATTAGCTGCAACATGCACTGGACGGGAACTGGCGTGGGCTGCAGCAAAGTGTGGCCTCGGGGTTGCCCACCGAAAGCACCTGCAGAGACACCTATCCATGCATGACATGGCACTGCAAGAACCCCAATATTATGCAACTGTTGATCAGAGCAGGCGCTCTTGACGCTATGCAAGAGGTAGGGCTCCTAACTACCAGTCGAAAACGGCAACCAGAAAACTGCCAACCTAGTACCCTCACAATAAAGAGACATTGCCACCGATCACACACATCACAGGAAAATCGCAGAAGCATCACTACTGAGGTCTGAAGAGAAAAAGAGAGTCAGAAACTACTTCCTGAACAGGGAACAAGGGATGAGCCTCTACATCTGTTCAATAGATGTGGGAGGAGTGTGAACCAAACAAGAGAAGGGTCTATACTCCAATTAAAAAAATTTTAAAAAAGTAAAATTTAAGTTTCAACTTAGTTAAAGTCCTAACTACCTGCAACAAAAATTTTATAACTAATACAAATATTAAAATATTTTGACTAAGATTTCATAAAAAAAACATTTAAAAAATAATTTCCTTCGTTTGTGAATAAGTCCTGAAAGTTTCATTAAAATCTGACAATTATTTAATTTTTGCAAGAATTTCCAAATCAATGTGTTTTTCACTGCTAAAAGGCACTTAAATTTTCCATACTAATTTATGGTCACCCATTAATACAAAAAAAAAAATTTACAACCAAAATTTAAAAGATTTAAAAAAAAGGATTAAAAAATAATAATCAAACATCTTTTGATCTTTCCTTTCAATGATAACAAAGATTTTGACCATAAAACTGTTTTTATTAAGTTTGAGCCATTTTTTTCATCATATATGCCCATTTTTCAGAGATACCTACACTTCCTTTGTGCCATTCCAAGTGCATGATTTTTCAAATCCAAAGTAGGTTCAAAATGAGATTAATTAATCTTTAGGACTCTGTAGGTGACTATTTTTGTCAAATGTTAGTCCTGCCAATGCAAGCTAAACTTGAATTTCTTGGTTGTGTAGTCATATCCTTCTATGGTAACACCTAAAACAATGTTGATTGAAATGGAAGGCCAGTCTACTACAATTTCAAATATATAGAACTAATATACAAAACACTATATTTTGAGGGAATTCTATATAGAGTAAAAGGGGAAGAAATTATTTATAAATGATGCAGAGTGATAAATGTTAAAGAAATATAGGAAAGATAACTCAGTATTTCTGCGTAAATGAACACAACTGGAATTTGAATAGGAGAGCTGAGTTTGAATTCCAGATGAATTTGTTGCTTTCACTTACACACAAATACCCTTGAGAAAGGTATTACTCTGCTTTATTTCCTTCCAGCTATGGGTTGAATAGCAGGACAGATTGGTTCTATAGCCTTGGTCAGCAAACAGTCTACCACAGAAAGTAATAGCAACCTACTACGAGAAAATCTTTTGCCCAGTCAGTCATGTTTCTTTCAAGACATGATTGCCCAAACATGTATCACATATGGTAATTAACTGACTGAATTCAGTGTTTGTAATGTGAAAGTTTGTGTTAAAATCAACAACACCCTAAAAATAATCATTATAGGTTTCATAGCACTATACATGAAGCTAGATTTAGCAAACCGTTTTCTTTTGTTGTTTCTAATGAAGCTGTAAGTTATACATTTTTTAAATACTTACAAAAAAGAAAATGTTATTACAGACTGAAAATCAGTTCATACATTAAACTCTAACTTTGTATTGTCTATAATTGGCAATTTGTGTTCAAATCCTTATCTAGACTGTTGCATCCAGTTTTAGACAAATCCTCTTAGGAAAGAAATGAATCAATCTTCTCTGCTCCCACACTTAGCCCCATTGCTCCTAGAGGAGCATAAACCATTGATGACCCCTTGACATTACACTCTGCTCTGGGCTGGTTCATCCTCGATGCTTTTGTAACTTCTTTTTTACAGGTAGGGGTGTTAACACTACACAAACCACTTTATTCTCTGGGCAAGGTTTTGAAACCAGAGTTTTTCCTGCTCCTAGACTGGTTGCCACCCAAGGCTACAGAACCCAGTCTGTCCTTTATTTTCCCATAGCTGGGAGAATAGATGGGTTCATACCTTTCCCAAGGGTATTAGCAGGTAAGTGAATGTAATGACCTTCACTGGAATTCAAACTCAGCTCTCCAATTCATCAGCACCAGCTGCTATCCATTACTCCGCTATACCTCCTCTCTGTTCGTAGCTATGGATTAAATAGTAGAATAGACTTTGCAGTCAAGTTACCAGCCAGTCTAGCAGAAGAACAACTCTAATTCAAAAGAGTGGAGAAAACAACAGGACACCATTACACTACCTTTCCCAAAAAGTTTGGATAATTCACAGATAATAAAGAAAAAGCCATGATTGCCTAAATCATGGCTTTTAATAAAAGAGAAAAAGACTTTTAAAAGAATTATTAATATTCAACATTACTCAGCTGTTCAAATCTCTTTTTTGTATAGCCACTGTTAACAAAACATTGCAAATCTACAAAGAAGAGATAAAACATAAAGCATAGCAAATCTACAAAGAAGAGATTTTGATGCCTAATTTTAGAAACTGTATCTATTTATGCCTTACAAAAGAAATCTCGAGTACATAATTAACTGAACAAGTTTAACCCATTAATGGCCACCCATCCTATTATTGGGGTTGGCGGGCATATTGCTAGAAAAACAATATCAGACTTTTATAAACTTCTAATACTGCATTTTATTTTTTTTTAATTTGTAATATCAGATTTTCTTTTAGAAATCTATATAAACAGATTTTTTATTTGAATATTTATAATACCAGATTTTATTGTGGGCATTGACTTACAAGTCTATCACGTGGTTTAAAACCCAAATATAGTCTTGTAAACCATTTCTGGTTATTAGTAATATAGATATATTCTATGCTAAATATGCATTTACAACAAAAACAAATCAATTTAATACAAAATAATCTGTATAAAAAAATCACTTACGCTTCTGAAATTGTCACTTCCAAGGGAGACAACTCATCCAATTCTGAGGCCAAAATGCCAGCTTTTAACCATTTAATATCTGGATCACTCAAAAACTAAAAAAAATCAAATTATGAACATTTGGACATTAAGGAAGATTTGTCATCATTATTCACTCTTACATTTTTAATTTAATAATAATTTTTTAAATATACTAATTAGATTAAATTACTAACTAGTATAAATTAATATTTTAAGTATTTGTTATATAACATTGTTTTAATTTATAAAAATGCTAGAATAAATGTCAGTTCTTGTGGAATTTGGAAACATTTAAACATATTGGTAGTTTTACCAAAATTCATGTTGCTTACCTCCTGTCTATTCCAATTCATATAAACTGGACAGACTTGTGTTTCTGATTCATCAAGGTTCTTCAAAAATTCTTTCAATTCAGCTATAAAATATAGAGGAAAAAAACAGCACTGGAGAATCTTGTTGGGATGATAATAATTTAAAATATATAACTTAAAAATGTCCCAAAACTAGGGAAAATTCAGTTTTAATTATGAAGCAGTGATACCAGGAAAAAGTCCTAACCTTGTTACTACACCAACAGCACTTTTCAAACCCCATCTTCTGTTGAAACCAAGACTTAAACAGAACGTGAGGACATCTTTATGACGAGAGCAAAACAACCCAGCCCCAATGAGTGAAGGTATCATAACAATGTCCACACAAAACTTCAAATTTGGCATGAATCTGCTCAGTTAAGTGACAAATTTATCGCACTAAAAGTATATATTTATATATCTCATTGATAGTCAGTATTTTGGCTTCATACTACTCTAACATCACTATTATATATATATATATTGAGAGAAAAAGCATTTATTTCAAGCAGTTTTGCAATTTTCATAAAAATTATATGTTTTTTTTTATTAGTGGCACCATCTATATGTGAGACCCGGGACTTATTGAATGATGTGCTACCTTTAGCATCTCGACTCTATAGTTGTGTTGGGGGATCTGTCCATCCACTCTTCAGGAGTTATCAGCAATGTACTACTCATGTCTTATAAGAAAAAAGATTAAAAGTAAATTTCTGATCAGCTAAGTGACAAAATTTTTACTTATATTAGATTTGCTGATTAATTTTCTTGAAAATTAAAAAACTTCACAATTTAAATTTCAGATATTTTGAAATGCAGATCCAAAAGACATACTTTGTCTAGAAACACGTTTTTTAAGTTTTTCAGTTCACATTGCCAACCAAAAGCTAAGAAATAAGAAAAGAACATTTAACTGAAAACAAAGAAAAAAGTACCAAACTGTTATGTAATAATTCAGTAATTCCTATATATCAATATATATATATATATATATATATACACGAGTGGGTACAGAATGAAGAAAGAATTTTTTCCATCCAAAACATTAATTTAAAACAGTGCTCGATATATGATGTATAGAGCTGTGAATATTTATTATAAATTATTTTAGAACATGTACATAATTTTTTAATATATGTACATGTTCTAAAACATAATTTATAATAAATATATATATATATATATATATATATATATATCAGCGACATATAGGAGGACTGATAAAGAGACTTGAGGAAACAGAATGAAGAAAGTGGATTTACAGAAGGATGCTGAGACTACCAGCATGTGAGCAAAGACAAAGTTTTTAGAGAAAGTGGAGACAAAAAGAACACATAGTCAACATCAGGTACCTCCACTCATTTTCGATAACTAACTTTTAAATTAAATTTTTAAAAATAAAAAAGTTTTATTTTAGTTTTAATTGAAAGCCAAATGATTAAATTTAATATTTACACTCAGCAAAATACTCTAGGGTATTTCAAACAGAAATTATATTGATTGGAATGTAAAATTTTGAGATTTTTAAAATTAAAATTTTTTCAGCCACTTTTGAGCGATCAACACATCTGTAAACAAAAGTTAATTCTCGATTTTAAAAATCTTGCAAAAATAAAATATACATCTGTGACATGTCATTTTTGGAAAATTAGCAAATTTATAGTTAATATGATTTACTTATTTATAGCATGAAATTTAGACTAAATCAGTGCTTTGATCTTTCTGACCTTAACCCCACCTGTATGATTTGACATGTGATGACAGCCAGATGTGAGATAAGCTAAGTGTTTATGGCAATCAGAATTGACATAAGTGTCCAAATTTTTATCCTGTAAGGGAAGAAACCATGAAACACATGACCTTTTAATGTACAGACAGATATTACCATACAAAAAAAAAATTCAAAGACACATAAAAAAAAATTATTTAAAAAATATGATGGCTCAATGATTTGTAACTTATTAATTTTTTATTAGTAAATATAGTCTTCACTTAATAACTTAAAAACCTGATGCCTTTGAAGAATTTAAAAAATATTCTTGAAACTTTATAAATTATTTTAATTAAAAAAAACTGAAAGCAATTATTCAAAATTATTATTAGTCGAAAAAAAAATTTCTTCAGACTATAATGTCCTTAACATATTATTTATTAAATATTATTATCTAATTAATTAATGTCATAGTTGTTTTGCATTTTGACTATGAGGAGCAGATTTTTTTTAAAAAAAGGCCAAATGTTTTTAAAAAATAATAGATGATTTACACTCCCCAATGAGTCCTGCGTTTAAATAATAAAAACAATTTTCCCTACAAAATTTAATTTATTGAAATTTTATGAATTTACGTGTGTTGGGGGGGGGGGGGGTAATAGAGGTAAAAAAAAAATTTTTCCAAGAAGATATTTAAAAAATAATTTCATTCATTTGTGAATTAGTCCTGAAAGTTTCATTAAAATCTGACAATTATTTTTTTGCAAGAATTTCCAAATTAATGGGTTTTGTTTTGGAGAAAAAGAACTGAATTATTACTTTTTCCATTGCAAACTCTCGTAACGATTTGGTTACTCGCTAACTAAAAATCAAAACAAGATTTTTTACCAAAATTTCGAAAGTATCAGAATGATTTTAAAAAAATTTTAAGATAAATTAATTTAAAAAATACTCTGATCTTTCTTAATAACAAATATTTTGAAGAAAAAGTTCCTTTTTTTTTAAGTTTGGGGCCTTTTTTCTTTATACTGGGCTTTGGCGGGGGGCAATTGGGATTTCTGCAACATTTTGCCGTGCAGTGGATATCGGCTCAGAACGAGTAATCGGTGAGCAAAGTTCGAATTCCAGTTGAATTCGTTGCATTCACTTATGGGCAAATACCCTTGGGAAAGATATTTAATTCATCTCTTCTTCCTGCAGCTATGGATTGAATAGTAGGACAGGACAGATTGGGTTTTATAGCCTTGGTTGGTAGCCAGTCTACTGCAGAAAGTAATAGCAACGTACTGGGGGAAAATAGTCTGCCCAGTCAGGCATGGGTGTATCACTTATGGTACTGTAACTGACACTGAATAAGTTTCTTGCAATGTTTTCAATCTTTCTATGAAAACAAATATTCACAAAATAAAATTATATACTTTAATATAAATATTGACTTAAACAGATTTAAGAATAAGAAGATCAAGTAATTGAACTTGTGATCAAAAAAAAGTATTTAAAAGTTTATGTGACAATTTTTTCAATTATGAACATTACAATTTTTTCAATGCGTTATTTATTTTACTTCGACAGAAAATTTTCTTAAATTGTAAAACTACTTATTAAATAACAAATTTATTATTACTTTTTTAAAAATGAAACAATTTCCCTTGTAGTCGCCATTTTTTAAAGTTCTTTGAACCACAAATACAAATTTTGTTTACGAAGAAAACAAAGCCCATGCACTTAGTGCTGATTAATAAATAAAATTCTTACATTTGTCTACATGACATAGGTCTATAATCAAGATGCAGTGTTTCAGAACATTCATCGTCGTTTTCCTGATTCACGAGAAGACGAGATTGTTTTATTTACATTAATAAAACCATCCGTACTTCCCGCTGCGGCCTCGTTTTGAAATTTTATCGCTTAGTACAGTCTATTCGATTATTTACCTTGTTTCACTTTTGCTGTCATGAAACCGTTTTACTTTCATGTCAAACATTTTTTAGAAAAAGTTTTTCACCCTTTTTTTTTGTTTCGAATAACACTTACTAGAATATTTGACAATTATTGTTTGTCTATATTTCTGAGATGAGGAATACATTGTTCGGACTGTTATATTCAACAGTTTTTGTTCGCCACTACTGTCGCCAGTTATTGAACTCGCAACTTTTTGGATGAAGTCACTAGATTCAACCAACTCTTTTATCCACTTTTATCCTCAAGAACACATGGCCCAGTGCGTAAAAGAGTTGGTTGAATCCAGTGACTTGACCAAAAGAGTTGTTAGTTCAACAATACCTGGCGACAGCAATATCAGACAAAAAAAACCCCAAAAAACAAAAAAACAAACTTAGTGACTTGAGTTAAATGAAGCTAAGACACGCGGAAGTGCATGACTCATAGAACAATAACAATCTACCCCTGTGATCGAAATAAAGGGTTCGATTAAAAATGCCAATCACCTGAGGACGGTCAGCGCGTACAACGGCTGAAACGTTGTGAATATGACTTATTATTTCCTTCAATAAATTCATAAATAACATTGTTTTAACTTGATTTTAATTTTTGGGATCCTGAGTTTTTGGTAATCTGAAAAGTCTTTGCCTGCTGCTTGTGCAGTTGTGGAGAAGAAAAAGGAGGATTGGCTGGTTAGTAGGGTTAGAGGGAAGTGCCAGACAACTGACCTCATTCCCCTGAAGTCCCCAGAATTAAAGGCATGGATAGACCCACTCCCACTTTAATTGTTAAGAGTACCTCTCCGGCCTCAAAAATCATCCCTTTAGAAGACCTGCAAAAATAGTATAAGTCTGGATATTCAAAAACAAAAAAAATAAATCTTCTGAAAGCACAATTAGAAGCCAAGAAAAAATTCGACAACCAAGAAAGCAGGACTCTTGACCTCTCCTGCTGTGGAATCATCACATTCATCAACACACTCACTCCCTTGCAAACACATCTCACTCAATAGAGATCCCAGCCCCTTCAGAAAAAGCACATTCCACACCCCATGACCTTTTTTTTTTTTTTAATCATATCACCCAAAGCAAGGCAGTGATGCCACTGATGTGCATGGGGCTATTTAAGAGTAAAATGATTGGAAAAGAGAAAGCCGGGAACCACATCCTAAACAGGAAACAAAGGATGAGCCTCTTCACCTGTTCAAAAGACGTGGGTGGAGTGTGAACTAAGCAATAGTTAAGTCTATCTACTCCAACTGAGAACAAAGAAAAGAAAAAATGAAAAAAAAAATGAAAGAAGATTGGAAAAAAGAAAAAAGAAAAAAGAAAGCCGGGAACCACATCCTAAACAGGAAACAAGGGATGAGCCTCTTCACCTGTTCAAAAGACATGGGTCCAGTCTTTCTTCCAAAATCACCCAGAAATGTCCCCACCTTCATTAGCAAAGAAAGTTCCTTATAATTTAGGATATCTGCCATATTTCCCCAGCTCAAGCTGAAAAAGCCAAAAATTATGGAAACTATATAAAAGAACTAAAATACTTATTATTCATCAAGAAATACGGTGACAAAGACGTAGGAGCCCCCTCAAAACTTTCCCAAGGCGAAACTCATTCTCATAGCTATCTGAACTGGGTTGGCAGCACAGCAGACATGATGTATGACTGAAGAGGCCCTCAAAGCATATAAAATTTCTCTCCCAATTGTCATAATCAAAAACTAAGAAATTAACAAACTGAAACAGTTCTGTTCAGGAAGGGTTCCAGTTTCAGTTCATCCAATCTCTATAGGGCTTTCAAACTTACATATCCCTGTATTATTGGCGGTCTCTCCCTCAACAAAACTATCAAGAATGAGATGGAACAAGAGTCAATGAGATGGGACAAGAGTCAACTGATAATGGGTTTCTAGTTAAAAAAAGTTTGAATGTCCGGGGTCTGAAGTCAGAAGATGAGGCTTGTTCGCAACCTTCAGCATCACAGAGTGAATGTATGTTGTTTGCAGGAGATATGTTTGTTAATTTGCAACCATGAAGACATTCTGTCTAAGAGGTTTGTCCTCTACTCATCATGTTTAGATGGATGCTACAGAGATGTTTCCTGACTGGTGAGCAAGTCTGTGATAGCAACGTTTGCTCTTTACGAATCAGGTGCACAGACTTTGCATGCTGGATATTATTACCATAAGGAATAAGGCTCTTTCTCAAAAAGTGAATGAACCAGTCACTGAATATGATCTTTGTTTGAAATAGGCTGCCAAACATTGCAGGTTTAAGAAACTGGGATCAGAAAACCAGTCAATCAAATGTTTGATTCAATTGAAATTGGTAAACAGCCTTTAAAATGAAGAGTATTGACAAATGACTTTCATGCAATTACTACTGAGAAAGTTCTCACCAGAACAGTGTGTTGAATTTGCTCAGCAACAATAACAGATTCAAAAATTTAATTCAACAAATGTTACAGAGAAAATAGATACATACACAATAGGGAAAAAAAAACAGAATAATGTTCACTTGGTGTGGTCATAAACATCAAAGAGAAAAACAAAAATGGTCAGCATATTAAAAAGTGTTTAAAAATGAATCATTTTAAAAATGTATGTGTAAATCCACAAAGAGAAACTCAGAGATGGTCCAACAAAATGAACAAAAAATAAGTATGGACATTTTTTCACTGAATAAAAGAAATGTAAAATGGTTATTAAAAATCCAAATCAATAATGTTTTACTGGATATGCAACTAGATTCAGAAAGTGATGTGACATTGATACTAAGGAAATATTTGTAAGAAATGAGGAAAAAAAGTTTAAAATAAAGCCTTGTCCAATTGAATCCTTTTGACAAATCCATGATAAAAACTTTAGGCTATTTTGAAGCCTACATGGAAATAAAAAAATTAAGTTTAACATATTACCAATTATCATTGCAAACTGTGAAAAGACTCACAGTCTAATAGGAAATGATGTGTTGAACATAAATTAGGCAAAATTAGTGAACAAAGTCAAGGCAGAAAAAACTGGAATGTTAAAAAACTATGAAGCAAAATTTAAACTAAAAGACAATGTCTCTTCCTCATATTTTCAAGCATGAAAATGCCAGTCCATCTACTACCAATAGTTGTGGAAAACCTACAAAAATTACTGGAACAAGACCTTCTTAAACACATTATGCATGGAGGTAGTAAATGGGCCTCCCCATTAGTAATTTTAAGAAAGAAAGATGAGGATTTGTGCCTTTGTGATGACTACAAAATAGGCATAAACCATAAAAAATGTGCGGAATCATATCCTATCCCCAATGTAGAATGGGATTTCAACTCCCTTGTAGGTATGAAAGTATTCTCTAAAATTGATGTAAAGTTGGCATACCATCAAATACCTATGACGAAGGCTTTAAGAAGTCACAACAATAAACACACTAATTGGTTTGTTAAGATCGAAAAGAATGCTGTATGGATTTAAAACCACAAGTGCAATTTTTCAAAGGGCTATAGAGCAAGTTATTGGCAGTGATATAAAAAATACAATATTCTACCAGAATGACATTTGCATTGTTACTGTTAATGATGAAGAACTAAAATGGAAAACCAGTATAGTTTTGAATAAATTAAAAAATATTGGATTAACAAATAATGAAAAATAATGTGTGCACAACACAAAAAATATCCTTAAACTGATATATTTTCTTCTATAAATACTTTCACAGCTTCTGCTCTGATGAACTTAGATCACTAGTGCCCCCTAAATACGAATTTGCACGAGATACTAGATTAGCAACTAGATCCCACCCTTTTACTGTGAAACCGATAAAATGCAACCGCAACTTCTACTCCAACAGTTTCTTTCCTCGCACTTCCCGACTGTGGAATTCCCTTCCACACGATTGCTTTCCCCCTGACAGCTACAATCTCCAGGAGTTTAAATGTAAGGTCAATAGACACCTCCTAACACACTAACCTGCTCCTATTCTATCAAACACTCTTCCCATCTGCCTAACCCTCATCCTCGCTATCCTTACTCATCTGTCACCTTCCTCCTGACATTCTCTATGTCTAACCACTCCTTCTCTTTACCTTCCCCTATGTAGCCCCATGTGCAATAGTGGCAGTGGAATGCCTTGCTTGGGGTGAAAAAAAATTCCATGTTTAACAGAAATATCACCAGTATCTAAGAATAAAAAAAAAATTGGAATCTTTCTTAGTACTTGTAAATTTCTACAGACGATATGTAGAGTGGTATTCTGAATTGACAGAAGCTTTTACTGCTTTAAGGGAAAAGAATGTGGAATTTATTTGAACATAAGAAAAACAAATGGCATTTGAAAATTTAAAGGTTGTTCTAACAAAGAAACTCGTTGCAAAAATATTGTATGTGCATATTTTAACGAGACAAGATAAGGAATTTATTTACAAATTTACACAGTTGTAAGAAATTACACTGCCTAAGTTGCCCCCTTCCTCAGAAGAATCCTGGCCCCAAAATAGCATCCCCCAACTTTCAGAGTTCCATAGTCACCACTGAGTATTTGTTGCAAGTCATCTTGAGTATGTTAAACTACCTCAGGTACATTTGTGTCTATTTTAACAACACAAGGAATTTATTTACAGATGTACACAATTGTAATTGTCAATAGCTTATTTCAAAGCAAGAAATCACACATTAAAAGTTTGTAGATTTGATGAACAGCCAAAGAAGAAAAATGTTCATATTAAATTATTAGACACTATGTAAATTTCCCAAATTTGCATTTTACACAAAAGTATTAGAGTTGAATTCAATATAAACAAAAGTTTTCAAAATTATTCAAACAAATTTAGAGAGTTCCTTTTTCACACAAAAGTACTGTAGTCAAATTTAATATCAACAAAGGTTTCCAAAATGTTTAAAACAAATAGAGTGAGTTCCTTTTCCACATAAAAGTAATTCAGTTGAATTCAATATAAAAGATGTATTTTTAAGTACTTAACTTTAACTGTAGAATAGAGTCCTTGAAATATCTCAATTATCATTAGAGGCTGATTATGTATCAGCATGTAATTTGACACTAGCGATATTCAGAAGCTTGGTCTCTGCTTTTTTCTCTCTCCCATTTTTCTCTGACTTTAACTGTCACATGGTCAAATAAAAAACTAACTCCTTTTGGGGCCCCAGAAGAAACATGACATGGGTCATTGAAAATTCAATTTGTTATTTTTTGTAAGCCACTCTTTTTATTGCTTAGAAAATTAATTCACACTTGCTTGCAAAATTTTTCTTGATCTTTTCTCAACAAGGAGGCAATCTTTATTTTTATTGGTCAAAATATATTTTCACACTTTGCTAGCTTGCAAACCTTGAAGAAAAGAAAGTTATCTTGATTTCGAATTCACCACATTGCACATATATTTGGTACTATCGTGATCATGTGATCATAGTTTGAGCTTGATCGCACCAATTTTCTTGCTGCTGTCACAGTGTAAACATGAACACTCTGCTAGCAGTGTGCAAATAGTTATCTCTCTAAAATAGGGTCAAAACCCTATGAAGGTATAAATATACATTTTTATACCAGCAATACATTTTCATAGTATAAAAAATAACCAGCGATACATTTTTGAAACAAAACATTACCAGCAAAATATTTTTGTAAGAGAAGTTACTAATGCTCTCAAGAAAATTAAAATGACCCATAAAGAATTGATGTGCCATTAAACAAATAAAAATCAAATTTATTGCAAGTGTTTAAAAATCATAATATATTTTGATGGGTACATGTATCTTGGCGAAAATTTTTTACTATTCTTGTTTGAAAATGTATTGTTTTAATTTTATAATACATATGTAAAGGAAAAAATGAATTATTGCAAATAGCAAAACATAAGTGTTTCAATTGCCTCACATATGAGTAATTTTCAATAAGCACCACCCTCAAATAAGTACCTCTTTTAAATTTTTTATTAAAGAAAAAGCCAGGCACTTATTTGAAAAAATAGGGTATTCATGAAAATAAAAGTGCTTTTTTTTTTTTTTACTCCTGAAAGCAAATAAATATAAATATTTATAGGATTAGATGGTACTAAATATTTGTTCAATGTGAAGGACTTCTTAACAGAAAAGTTGTCCAACCTTGAGGTCACTAGGGAATGCAGTAATAACTTGTTGGTTTTACCATGGGAATTAGGTTAGACAGATCTTGCCAAACAATCAGATTGGTTCATTATAATTGAATGGGAAATGGCATTCTCCAATCAAATCTAAATTCAGTCTAAATTAAACCTGAAAATAAAACTCTCTTTTTCTCATCTAATTATAGTAGCCATAATATTCAAGGACACTGAATATTTAAGCTTACAAGTAAATAAGTTTTAGAACAAACTGTGACTATCTTTAATCTTCACGCAACAAAAAAAGAACACTTTTTCCTTAACACTTCTATTATTTTAACTACCTTCACTTCTCAGCAATGTTTATCTAAACTGATTTATAAATGGAACTTTGTCTGTGTGTGTGTCTGTTACCTATAGACTCCGAAAACAGCTGAACCGATTTTCTTGAAAATTTACACTGCTGTACTATAAGCGTCTGCAAGTGTTCTTAGCTAATTTTTGTGTCGTGGTACCCCTGATAAATATTGAAAATCGATAATCGAAAAAATCGGGTTATAGAAGGAGTGGTCCGATTTTAATCAAATTTGATACACTCATAGACAAAGACATAAGAAACGATATTCAGAAGTTTCAAGGTTGCAGTTCTTACAATAGTGCAGAAAATTTGATATCGATACCAGGAAATCAAAATTTGACTTCCATCCATTCATATTTCTTTCAGTCTATGGTTTCGCTTTAACTGGAAACAACTATTGCTTTCGTGCCAACGTCCAAAGAGTCTGAGCTCCAGGACCATGGATTAGTTTTAAAGCTTTCATTACACCCGAGCAACGCCGGGCTATACTGCTAATGTATATATACATACTAGGTGCGATTGGTAAATTGTCGCAATTAATTTATTATTTCAAATATTCCTTAGGCTGAGTCTGAGCTCCAGGACTATGGATTAGTTTTAAAGCTTTCATTACACCTGAGAAATGCCGGGCTATACTGCTAGTGTATATATATATATATATATATATATATATATATATATACACATACTAGGTGCGATTGGTAAATTGTCGCAATTAATTTATTATTTCAAATATTCCTTAGGCTGAGTCTGAGCTCCAGGACTATGGATTAGTTTTAAAGCTTTCATTACACCCGAGCAACGCCAGGCTATACTGCTAGTTGTTTTAAAAAGTGATGATTAGAATCATAATAAAATCTGATGAAAGTAAAATCATACAGTTTTTTGTTCTTGAGAATTTACAACAAAAATATTAAACACCATTTGTTTATTTATTTGACTCTTCTTTATAAAAATAATTATAAAATTATTCTCATAAAAAAATTTATGACATTCTAAAAATTAATACAATTAAAACTAATGTAATGCGATATTTATCATTTACACATTTATAAAGAAGTAAATATGAAAACAATTTTTTATTCATAAATTTATAAATGTTTACTTAATTATTAAAATATGTGAACCAACTATAAGTAAATCCTTATTATTACCATTTTATAAAGTTTGAATCAATTGACAATTGGCTAATGTTTTGCCAATCCAAATAATGTATAAATATTATAATAAATTGTGTTAATAAACAATCTAATAAATAGTGTTTATTATTTTTGTCAATTCTCAAGAACAAAGAAAATGTATAAATTTACTTTGATATGTTTAGGTTTATTAAAATTTTAATTATCGCTTTTTAAAACAACAAACATTGATGAGGAGTGAAGGTAGTTAAAATAATAGTGACGTCAAGGAAAAAACTGTTCTTTTGATACATTTTTTTTACAGGTCAGTCAGTTAAATGCCATACTTGATACACACTTGGGTGATCATGTCTCGAAAGAGACATGACTGACTGGGCAGAAGATTATCCCGCAGTAGGTTGCCATTGCTTTCTGCGATAGACTGGTTGCCGACCGAAGCTATAGAACCCAATCTGTCCTGCTACTTAACCCATAACTGGAAGGAAGAGACAAGTGTTAAAATTGTCAAAGTTACATAGTATTCAAGGGATAGTCTTAGTATGAGGGTTATCAAAATTGTTCTTAATAAATAGGAAGTTCTTAATAAAAGAGAAGGTTCTTAAAAGAGGAGGTTCTTAATAAAAATGGGGTTTTTGGAAACTCATTTGAAAGTCTTAATAAGTTTGAGGAAAGTTGGAAAATCTACTCAAAAAGTAAATTTGTGTTTGAGTGTGAGTTTTGTTTAATGGCATATCAACCTCTGTGGGTTATTTAATGCCAAAAAGGTGGGGTTTTAAGGTTTGTTTTTTTTTTAATGTTCAGTTATCGTGAGAAGGTTGATTTAATCAGATTTTGATGAAAAATTTTTTTTTTATTTTAGAAAACTGAAAATATCTTCTAGTTTTGTATTCAAAAGTGGTAATAATTTTTTTCCTTCAAAAATGTTTCTATTCTTTATGCTTTCATAGTGTTTTGACCCCAGTTTGTGAGTTTGACCCCAGTTTGGTTCATTCGGTGCCTCCATGATGTCTGAAACTGACATGGTTCAAGTGGCCAAATCAGGAACGGAACAGAACACCAAACCTGCTCTCATCAGCCATGGAGAACATCATTGTTGCACTTGAAGATGGAATAGACGATCCTAATTCATGTTGTTCCCAGGTCCACCCTGAGTTGGAGTGGTAGCACCAGTTAGGGTCCCAGCTATGGGTAAATGGTGAAACCTAAAATAAAACACTATGAAATATACAAATACTCTTTTATATAAAAAATACCAGCAATGTATTTATATATATATATATATAAAAGGATAAACAATACATATTTCTAGTAAAATGACCAACAATAAATTTTATCTGCAGTTGAAGGCATACAACTGCATTCAAATTATTTAAATTTTGGCATTGAATAACCCATGGAGGTTGATATGCTGCTAAACAAACTCAACCAAAGAACTAACATAAAAGAACTCTTTCATGACCTTAGTCCGTATAATATAAGACATTTTCTTAAAGAAATCTAACTGTATTCCAAACTATAACTTCAAAAAAATTAAAACATACATCACTGTAATCATATCCACACAAACATGTATATCCACAAAAGCTGAGTATCATCTACCATGTATTCAATTGTGAAAGCAGAATAACATATTACTTATTACTTAAAAGCACCAAAGAAAATTAAATTTTGGCATTAAATGACCCATAAGGATGTTGATATGGCATTAAACAAACAAATCAATTACAACACACACAGGCAGAACATTCAAAGCCCAAACATCATGATCACAAAAACAGAAAGCGCTTTCTCATTGACATGACAGTTTCTGCAGACTGCAAGGCATCAGTGAAGATCTTCAAAAATCTATCAAAATACAAGAAACTTGAGGTGGAAATCTCAAAAATGTAGTTCATGAAGATATCAATAATTCTGTTATTAGCTGGGGCCTTGAGTTTGATTGGAAAATATTCTGATAGCCTCATTAAAGGGATCTCTGGCAGGTTATGTCTGAAAGAAATACAAAAAAATATTCTTCCAGCTCACACCTTATGAAAGATTTTATGAATGTAAAATGTATGTGCAATGGAAAATGTTGTGATGCCATTTCTGACCTTGGGTCTCTGGTTGGGATCCAGGAGGAAATGAGTTTCCAACAGCAACAATGACAATTCAAGGGTGGGCAGAAAGGGCTAAGGCTCCCACCTAGAATTTTGGCTGGCCCCTCAGTTGGCTCCCTCCCCATATTTTTCTAAGCTTCAAAAATTTGTAAAACTGATGAGTCTGATTTTGATAAGATTTGATCTTCAGCATTTTTCCATCTACATTTTCTTTTTCATTTAGCTTTTTAAGGACACATAACAGAGACCAATTTATGAAACTGATGAGTCTCTGATTTTGATAAGATTTGATCTTCAGCACTTTTCCATTTCCATTTTCTTTTTCATTTAGCTTTTTAAGGCCAAATACAGAGACAAGTTTGAAAGAAAAACAGACAAAATAAAACAACCAGATAGATAGAAACAGACATTTGATTATATGTTTGAAATTAACCTCTCTTGTGTTCCAACTGCTTGACAGTGGAAAAGAGGGTAAAAATAGATTAGAACTCCTTTACTATGAATGAAAAGTTATTCTGTTTAATTTAGTGAAGTACCATACCTATACTCAAACTCATTCCTAAGTTGTGCATATGATAGTGGTGTAGTATGAAAAATGAAGACGCTGCTTGAGTTTGCCTACCTTTCCTTAGAAAAATCTTTGCCCCTAAGTTCCTCACTCGACTTTCAGAGTTCCAAAATCACCACTGAACAGCAATAAAAGATAATAATAATAATAATAACAATAATAATAATAATAATAATAAAGAAAAAGAAGAAAAGAAAAATGATGCTGGTTGGTTGTTTTAGTTTGGTGACATATTAACATCTCTATGGGTCATTTAATACATAAATCTAAATATTTTGTATTCAATTTTTATTTTCTGGAGATAATGGTTTTAGTAAAACAATTCTTACTATTTAAACCATAGCTGCGGAGAAAGAGATGGATTTATGCCTTTCCCAAAGGTGAATGTAGCAAACCCAACAAAAACTGGAACTCGGCTATCTGATTAACAATTCAGAGCCTTTATCCATTACACCATCCACACATCCAAGCTTAGAGCTCTTGTTATTCCTAAGCAGTCACCCACGAAGATGCTGACTTGGCTTGATCTTGCTTAACTTTGGTGACTGTACAGGAATCAGTGTTTCAACCATAAGCAAGAAGAAAATGAAGTTGACAATGATGAGAAAGAAGAAGATCTGCAGTATATATACCGTTCAGTTTCACAAATTTGTTTGACTGACAATAATGACTTAACTGCACCTTATTAAGGCTGATCCTCTCTACATATCTGTTTATGAGCGGGAGTAATGAGGGAGCATCAAGTCAGTTTTATTTTTTTTAAGTTCAATGGATATTACAGCCAGAGCAACATGAAGGTCTCATCTAGATCCTTGTTAACACCATCAATTGGAGACCATCTGACCATAATCAGTTAGGCAATACTTACCTGGCACCTGCCGGTAGAGATTATCATCCCTGTCTTTCGGCAGAGTGCAGCCCAGCTGTGTCTCTGTCTGCGGATATATACTTAGCTGAGAAAAATAAAATACTGACAAGTGCCCATTCCCAGATGCCTGAGACTGCACTACTCCATTGCACTAGAGGAGTGGATCATTGGTGCCCCACCCCACCCCACTCCTAGGCTAGCTAAACAAACAGTTGTGAGGGTTGCGTAATTTTGGCTTTGACTCATGCTTTGATTCTCCAAACTTGTGAATCTGTCAAAATAGACAAAAAAAAAAAAAAAAAAAAATGATAACATTTAAAACTTCTAAAAAAGTTGAGATTCTAATCAATATAATTTCTATTTGAAATACACCAAAGTATTTTGCTTACTGGAAATAGTAAATTTAATCTTTTAGCTTTCAATTAAAGCTAAAATAGCTTTTTTATTTTAAAAAATTCAATTTAAAACTGAGATATCAAAAGTTAGAAGAGATACCTACTTTATTGTGTTGCTTGGAATGAAATGATTAGAAAAAAAAACATTTGTGTATACAAGAGATCGGCAACCTACAGCAGGCGTGCCACGGGTGGCACACCAAACAATTTCTAATGGCACACAGCTGCAAATGACATTATGAAGTTCAAACCAATAACTACAACAGGAATTAAACAATAGTTATTTCTTGGTTTTAAAAGTCTTGCAAAAATAAAATATATATCTGAGACACATTATTTTTAGAAAATTAGCAAATTTGGTAAGAAATTAATCTGATTTACGCAAGTATTACTTATTTATAGCATGAAATTTAGAATAAAACTATTTCTTAAACACAGAGTTGAACTTTCTGACCTTTCCCTCGTATTTGAAATGTGATGACAGCTCGACAGGTGCGAGATAAGACAAATGTATGGCAATCACAAGTGACATAAGTGTACAAATGTTTTCCTGTAAGGGAAAAAAACCGTGAAACACATGACCTTTTAATGTACACAGAAATTACCATATAAAAAAATTTCAAATACACAAAAAAATCAAATATTATTTCAAAAATAGAATGTCAAGATGATTTGTATTTAAAAGCTTTTCAATTTACTATGTAAATATAGCCTTCATTTAATAACTTCCCAACCTCTTCATTTGGAGTAGATAGACTGAACTATCGCCCGGTTCACACGCCACCCACGTCTATTGAACAGGTGAAGAGGCTCATCCCTTGTTTCCTGTTTAGGATGTGGTTCCCGGCTTTCTTTTTTTCCTATCATTTTACTCTTAAGTAGCCCCCTGCGCATCAGTGGCGTCACCGCCTTGCTTGGGGTGATATGATTAAAAAAAAACAAAAAAAAAAACGCCTACTAGTCTTTGAAATATTTTAAAAATATTTTTGGAACTTTATAAATTAGCATAATTTTAAAAAAAATGAAAAGAATTTTTTTAAAACTTCGTAATTAATAAAAAAAAAATATCCAAACTGTAATAATGTCCTTAAGTTATACTGTTTATTAAAGCAAATAAATCTAATTAAATAATGTCATGGTTTTATTGCATTTTTTTATTTTGCTATTCGGAGCAGATTTTTCGGTAAAAAGGCCTAAATGGTTTTAAAAAAACATGATTTATATTCCCAATGAGTCCTGTGTTTAACTAATAAAAGTTAAACCAATTTTGCCTACATAATTCAATTTCTTGAAATTTCATGAATTTACGTGGAGGGGGGGGGGTAGCAAATATAAAAAAGAATATTTTTACCAAGATTTTTTTTTAAATAATAATTTCAACAATAATTTCATTCATTTGTAAATCAGTTACAAAAGTTTCATTAAAATCCAACAATTATTTGATTTTTACAAGAATTTCCAAATTAATGTGTTTGTCACCGGAAAAACTGAGTTATGTAATATTTACGTTTTCCATTGTAAATTCTTGTAACGATTTGGCTCCCAGCAAACAAAAATAAAAATAAGATTTTTACCAAAAATTTTGAACGTGTTAGAAAATATTCAAACGATTTTTAAAATAATTTTTAAAAATACTTTGATCTATCTTCTTTAACATTTTGATTGAAAAAGTTTGTGACCTTTTATCTTCAAACTATGCCATATGCTGTTTTTCAGCGATTTAGTGAAGGTATCTCTATTTTTGTGGCAAGGAATAAACTCGTAAAATTATTCATTTTACTAATAATGTAAAATGTGTATCTTCCAGTCGTAAAATTTCTATTTTCACATCCTTCTCTCTCTCTCTCTATCTCTCTATCTCTCTATCTCTCTCCCTTTCTCTCTCCCTTTCTCTTTCTCTCGTCATATCTACCCACGCAGACTAATCTAGACAACAATTTTCTTTGACTGTCACATGCACTGGCTTGCCCACTAACCTTGATATTGAAGTTAATGACCTTGAAATTGACCTATTTCTTGTTTGTACACACTTAAAAACTTATTTTGAAAAAATTACCATGCACTCTTTTTGTTTTTCGTTGTGTGTGTGTGTGTGTGTGTGTGTGTGTGTGTGTGTGTGTGTGTGTGTGTGTGTGTGTGTGTGTGTGTTTATTGAAAATATACAGAGTGACCCCCACCAAAAAAAAAAAGTATACACACACTGCAATAGTCTCTCATGCCAATCATTAGAGAGGACTACAAGATACCCCACCCCCACTACCATCGCAATGTTAGATCCTTCTTTGATGAGATCTTGCCAAACAGGTAGAGATTGGACGAGTGGGTTCCATACTCTCCACGTTCACCAGACCTCACCACTAGACTTTTCTATGGGAACACCTAAAAGACAAAATCTACGCTGACAAACCTTCAACAGTTGCTGAATTAAGAGCAGCCATTGAACAGAAATGCATAAAAATACCAAATGAATTGTTTTGTGAGGTTTGCGATTCCGTTTATTCATGTTGTCATCAGTGCTGGGATTTAAAAGGATGTCAGTTTTTTAAAGAGGCGTTGACAAAACCATAAAATAATGTCTGTAGAGAAAGAGATTCAATTTAATTTTGGGAAATTATATGTATTTTAATAATAACCACTAACTTCCTAATTATTTAAAGTGTGCATACATTTTTTGGACATCACATATATATATATATATAAACTTATTTATAAATGGAACTTTGTCTGTGTGTGTGTGTGTGTGTGTGTGTGTGTGTGTGTGTGTGTGTGTGTGTGTGTGTGTGTGTCCATTACCTATTTACTCCGAAATCGATTTTCTTGAAAATTTACACAGTTGTACTATAAGCATCTGCGAGTGTTCTTAGCTAAGTTTTGTGCCGAGGTACCCCCGATAAATATCGAAAATCGATAATCGAAAAAATCAGGTTATAGAAGGAGTGGTCCGATTTTAATCAAATTTGATACACTGATAGACAAAGACATAAGAAACGATATTCAGAAGTTTCAAGGTTGCAGTTCTTACAATAGTGCAGAAAATTTGATATCGATACCAGGAGATCAAAATTTGACTTACATCCATTCATTTTTCTTTCAGTCTACGGTTTCGTTTTAACTGGAAACAACTATTGCTTTTTAGTCTTTCGTGCCAACGTCCAAAGAGTCTGATCTCCAGGATCAACAGAAATAGGGGTTGTTCCTTTTTTTTTTTTTTTTAATCATCTCACCCCAAGCAAGGCATTCCACTGCCACTATTGCGCAAGGGGCTACATAGGGGAAGGTAAAGAGAAGGGGTGGTTAGACATAGAGAATGTCAGGAGGAAGGTGACAGATGAGTAAGGATACCGAGGATGAGGGTTGGGCAGATGGGAAGAGTGTTTGATAGAATAGGAGCAGGTTAGTGTGTTAGGAGGTGTCTATTGACCTTACATTTAAACTCCTGGAGATTGTAGCCGTCGGGGAAGCAATCGTGTGGAAGGGAATTCCACAGTCGGGAAGTGCGAGGAAAGAAACTGTTGGAGTAGAAGTTACGGTTGCATTTTATCGGTTTCACTGTAAAAGGGTGGGATCTAGTTGCTAATCTAGTATCTTGTTCAAATTCATATTTAGGGGGCACCAGTGATCTAAGTTCATCGGAGAGAAATTAGTATGGGGTGTGTGAGAAGCTATGAACGTTTTCTGCAATGTCGTGAACGGAAGACAAAACGTTTTGGAACAAATCCTGGATCGACACAAACGCCTAAAAGAGGAAATCCTTAAATGAAATGGAAAAAGTAAGTGCCATATTAAAACACTTCACAATCCCACGAAAACAAAGAAGTAATACAAAGAACAGAAAAACTAGTGGAATATCTCAAGAAACGATGTAAACAATTTGACGAGATTACCTACTGGGAAAGCATTTTAAAATAAAAAGACAAGACCTCAAAATGTGGGGCAACTGAATGAACCAAAGAAAATTAGCATTTTATAATACTGTCGACAACGAAGAAACAACCGCCATATACAGAACATTTAAAAGAAGGGGAAAACACCTTCATACTAGAAAATTTTTAGAAGTAATAACAGCTCATGAAACGGAGGTGCAAAAACAAATTAAAATGACCTTATGGTGATACCGACCGAGCAAAAATGGATGTTCGCACTCTCACGACCAAAAAGCAAATGACCAAAAGTCGTCGGTGCGCAGCCGGATTCGCGCAGATGTTCCGATTGAAAAATAAAAATTAATTAAATATTAAATTTCCAGTTCGCGAGCCTAGGCGAATTTTATTTATCGGCCAATGGGAAGCCCAGAATCAAATACAAGTGTGAATCCTCAAATGATCTGCTGTGATCCAAAAAGAAGATATAAAAAGCCGATACAGAAAGCATCGGCAGACAGAAAGACAGACAGACTCGAGAGAGACGAATGTAATTAGTATCTCCCTTGACCAAGTCAAGTGGCTTACTATGCTCGTCGCCTTCGCCTCTCCTTTCCTTCATCCCTGTCTCAAAACTACTCACTGACCTAAGGAGCGAATACATCAAAGACATTCCTTACTTACAACGCTCCCACATACCTATAAATTAATTCTCTTTTCAGCATTTTATTGCCAAAATGAACATTTCCTCCCGGCCAACGCACCCACGATTTAAGTATCGAATTCCTTGTCAGCCTTCTATTGCCGCTATAACCTAACCAAACTACAGGCTAACAGCGACATACAACAAGACAGAGCAATAAACTATACAAAAATACACGGAAATAGACAACACACTACTAACAAAAACAAAAGATACATGTCCTAAAGTAGGTACCTTCACTAATTTTTTAAAACTAACTTTTAAATTGAATTTTTAAAAATAAAAAAAAGTTTTCTTGAAACTTTTATTTTAGTTTTAATTGAAAGCTAAATGATTAAATTTACTATTTCCAGTAAGCACAATACGCTGGTGTTTTTTAAACAGAAATTATATTGATTGGAATCTAAAATTTTTAGATATATTTTTTTTAATTTTTTAATTTTTCGGCCATTTTTGACTGATCAACACATTTGTAAACAAAAGTTAATTCTCGGATTTAAAAATATAGCAAAAATAAAATATACATCTGTGACACATTATTTTTTGAAAATTAGCAAATTTGATGTTAACTTAATCTGATTATCACAAGTATTACTTATTCGTAGCATGAAATTTAGAATAAAACTATTTCAATAGTTTTATTATTATTATTAGAATAAAACTACTTCATCTTTCTGATCTTTTCATCGTAAGTGTTGATAAATTCGATAGATGCGAGATAAGATAAGATAAAAGTGTATGGCGATCACAAGGGATATAATTGTACAATTTTTTCGGTAAGAGGAAGAAACTCTGAAACACATTTTAGTTTACATATAGAAAATACCATACAAAAAAACTTCAAATACATACAAAAAACAATTATTTTAAAAATAGGGAGGCACAACGATTTGTATTAAACTTTTTAATTTTCGATTAGTAAATAAAATCTTCACTTAATAATTTAATAAACTAATTCCCAAAAATATTTTTTTGTTTTTGCATTTTTTATTTTTTCTATTGGAGCAGATTTTTTAAAATAGAGGCAGTTTTAAAAAAAAATGATGATTTACATTCCCCAATGAGTCCTGCATTTAACTAATAAAATCAATTATTGCAACAGAATTTGATTTCTTAATAGTTCATGAATTTACGTGGAAGGTGGGGGTAACAGATATAAAAAAGAATATTTTATCAAGATTTTTTTTAAATAATGATTTCAAAAATAATTTCATTGTAAATAAGTCATGAAAGTTTCATTAAAATCCGACAATTATTTGTTTTTTGCAAGAATTTCAAATTAATGTGTTTGTCACCGGAAAAAAGTGTAAACTCTCGTAACTATTTGGCTCCCCGTTAACGAAAATAAAAACAAAACTTTTGTCAAAACTTCGAAGGTGTTAGAAAAGATTAAACAATTTTGAAAAATAATTTAAAAAAATACTTTCATCTTTCCTTTTAATAATAACATAAACATTTTGATGGAAGAAGTTCGTTTTTATTAAGTTTGAGGCCTTTTTTCTTCATACTGCTGTTTTTTCAGCGATTTAGTGCAGGTACCTAAACTTAAGATTATCAGAATCATCAGAAGGTTGACGGTCGAAAGAATAACAGTTTTTCGTTTGTTTGTAAAAGTAGAATGTTATTATCTGAACAGAATAACATCAATTTGTAAGAAATTAAATTATTATGTAAATGTTCAAAGAGAAAGTGTAGTACGTAGTTAAATGAATTCAGAATTCTAGTTGTAGGTCGCAAAATGTGTGTATGTAGAAGAGATTAACAGGTTACTAATAAAGTCTGTGTTCTTTTCTTTCCTTTTATGGCCGGCGAGAAAGTGAAAAGGAAGGTAAAGCAATAAAGGAAAATTGTACTTATCGAAGTTAATTTTTAGGAGTCAGCTGTTGTTGTTGTTGTTGTTGTTGTTGTTGTTGTTGTTGTCTTCCTTGCTGACGGCGAGAATGGTGAAGACAAAGAAGAAGAGATAAAGAAAATAGCACCCGAGAAAGAGAAGAAGGAGAACAAATGTGTGTCGGACCTTATGTCCGGGTTAGTGGCTTGAAGTTTCTTTTGTCACATCTTGGCGGTGTCTAATCCCAATATTTATTGCATAAATTTTTAAGATACAAATGTGACACAATGGCTAAATGGGGGGTGGTTTGGTCATCTCTAGTCTTAAACTAAACCTAGCTAGTCTATTTCGCTGATCCATTCATACTGAAAATATCTCATCCACCATAACGCAGTCACACATGACTGTCACAGTGCAATCACAGAAATCCACAGGCACAGTTAAAAACCTTGGATGAAAATTTTATTTACACAAAAGTTGGGATGGGGTAATAATCGTACTACATGATGATTTATACAATGAAATATATATATATATATATATATATATATATATATATATATATGAAAAGTGATCAAGTGTTTGTAATGCCCTCCCCCCAAAAAGTGTGTGGCACTGTGTGACAGATCTCGGTTAGCTTGTTGAATTCCAAGCTGGTACTGCCAAATAACAAAGCCATCTGTCACCTACAAAAGGGAAGGAGAAAGCAAAAAATAAAAAATAAAGATAAAAAATAAAAAAAACGGGGACAAAAGGAAACCTAAGCATTCACACACTAGCTAAGTTCCCAGGAAGGTCAAAATGTTCGCAATTAAAGTCCTAATCTACCTTAAAACAAAGGCTGGGATGAAGAGAATAGAGTTATTTTAATTCCGTATTCACCACACCCTCATTCACTGATCTTTTTATATTTATAAAAAGTTTAAGTGGAGAACTAAGAAAAGAACTGAAACGGTTAAAAAAATATCAAATCACTCATTGTTCATTTTTTTCACGCCTATGTGTGTATCAATTCTAAAGCTCTTAACTTAACTAAATAGATTGTAATTGGTACGTGGCAGATCGTAGATATGCTAAACCTGAAAAAAAAAAAAAAGAAAGAAAGAAAAAAGACTAATTTAATTATACTAATTTGTCTCAAATATTTTAACTAGGGTTGTACACTACCCACAGCGGCACGAAATAATCTTTTTTCGTTAACCACCCCACCACTAAAATATTCAAAAAGATATTACATTTTAATAGAGAACCGACTTTGCTGTACAAATCTTTCTCTTTCCTTTTTTCAAATTCGTCATTTGGACTTGTTTAATCGACTGTTTAATAGATAATTGGATTGTTTAATGGATAAATTGGATTGTTTCAGGGATAATTGGATTATTTAACGGATAAATTAAACTGTCAAATGAATAATAGGAGTGTTTAATGGATGAACTGGATTGTTTGATGGATAATTGGATAGTTTAATGGATAAATTAAACTGTTTAATGGATAATTGGATTATTTAATGGATAAATTTGACTGTTAAATGGATAATTGGACTGTTTAATGATAAATTGAATTATTTAATGGATAATTTGATTATTTAATGGATAAATTGGGCTGTCAAGTGGATAATTGGCCTGTTTAATTGATGAATTGGATTGTTTAATGAGTAATTGGGCTGTTTAATGGAAAATTGGACTGTTTGATTAGACTGTTTAATGGATAAAAACAAAACAACCCCCCCCACCCCCACCACCAAAAAACCTCCAGATTACAAATTTCAAAATTATAAACTTTCCTTTTTTCTTTTGATTCTAAGAAATCACGTCGTATAAGAACATTTTGTTTTCCTTCCGTAGGGTCAAGTGAATTTTTTGTGGGATGTCCTAGTGATGCGTTGGCCTTGTTTGAATGTTTTTCCTTATTTTACATTTTTGTGGTCCTTTTTTATATGCTTTTGGCTATTTACACTATTTCCATTGTTCAGACTGTTGTCGTCATCTTTGTTACTATATTAACGACGTTTGGGTCGTTGTACGCCCCGGGTTTCTTCAGGTGATTGTCATTTTCGAAACGAGAGTTGAGTTCATAAAAGGAAATAACAAACTGAGATTTTCGGAAGAGGCATGGCAAGCGGAACTAAAATAATCTATCCCGGTGAATAAAATAAAGGGTCCGGTTCAAAATTTAGTCATCTGAAGAAAACCAGGGTATACAATGGCCGAAAAATTGTGAATATGACGTCAAAGATGAGGGTAACATGCTGAACAATGTATATAATACAATAGTTACAAGACCTCATTTCAGATATATAGACAGACTACCCTGCGTTGCTCGGGTGTAATGAAAGCTTTAAAATTAATCCATGGTCCTGGAGCTCAGATACTTTGGACGTTGGTACGAAAGACTAAAAAGCAATCGTTGTTTCCAGTTAAAGCGAAACCGTAGACTGAAAGAAAAAGGAATGGATGTAAGTGAAATTTTGATTTCCTGGTATCGATATCAAATAAGTTTTTTTCGTCGTAAACTGAATTTTGAAAGCTAAATAAGTCCTCTGAGTAAATGGTATCATGGCTGAGACTAAGAACTACAATTATACCTACTTAGAGCTAAACCTGAAGCAAACACTAAAATAAAAGGGCTGAAAAAATACAGACATACAGGCAGATAAACAGATACACACAAACCTCTTGCCTTATATATATTATCGATTTTCTGCACTATTGTAAGAACTGCAACCTTGAAACTTCTAAATATCGTTTCTTATGTCTTTGTCTACGAGTGTATCAAATTAAATTAAAATCGGACCACTCTTTCTATAACCCAATTTTTTCGATTATCGATTTTCGATATTTATCGGGGATACCTCGACACAAAACGTAGCTAAGAACACTCGCAGACGCTTATAGTACAACTGTACCAATTTTCAAGAAAATCGGTTCAGCCGTTTCGCAGTCTATAGGTAACGGACACACACACACACACACACACACACACACACACACACACACACACACACACACACACACAAAGTTCCATTTATAAATAAGTTTAGATTTAGATATATTATCGGTGTCCCCACCCCAAATTGACATCATTTAAAATGTGAATATTTGAGTAACTATATGTCCCAAGCAAACAAAATTAAATAGGCTTCATGTTAAATTATGAATAATTATTTCACAAAGCCTTCACAAATGTTCAATATGCACCACCTGTGACACTACACACATCAATTAGGTAGTCTAGCTTCTGCCAAATACGTTGTAGAACGTCTTGCGTAGCCTTTTCCAGCGCCTCATTGCATACTTATCTCTTAAGTGCATACTTAAGTGCATACTCAATGAAAATCTACCAGGAAGATGTATTGTGAGTGCCAGTGATAATAAGTGCCGTTGAAAAGGCTATCATTTTCACGTGACTTGACACCTTGTGATTTTTTCTATGGGGCTATGTGAAGCAAACAAAATTATATAGGCTTCATGTTAAATAATGTAAGTGCTGTTGAAAAGGCCATCCTTTTCACGTGACTTGACACCTTGTGATTTTTTCTATGGGGCTATGTGAAGCAAACAAAATTATATAGGCTTCATGTTAAATAATGTAAGTGCTGTTGAAAAGGCCATCCTTTTCACGTGACTTGACACCTTGTGATTTTTTCTATGGGGCTATGTGAAGCAAACAAAATTAAATAGGCTTCATGTTAAATAATGTAAGTGCTGTTGAAAAGGCCATCCTTTTCACGTGACTTGACACCTTGTGATTTTTTTCTATGGGGCTAATTGAAAAGTCAGGTTTATATCCCGCCTCTTCTTACACACCTAGAGGAAATTAAGCAGAAAATCATTAATATCCAATATGTGCTCCACCTGTGACACGAGAAGTCTAACTCCTGCCAAACACGTTGCAGCCTGCCTTGCGTAACGTGCTCAAGCGCCTCAGTGAAACTGGTATAGGTTCTACCGTGATTCCTTTTAGAATAGATAAAGGGAACATCAACAGACAAGATCTAGTGTCTACTATGAAGTGTATTTTCGCTGCCTCAGTTTTTTTTAATGTCATTTTTAATCGCGGCGAACTTAGCGGAACTGACAATGTTTGTCCCATTAGTTTCCCGCTTTGTAGTTGGTTGGACTTGGAGGGCAAAATCTGAACAACATCTGTAGAAATTGTTTCCGACATTACTGTTGTGGCAGACCTACCCATTAACATAGTAATGGACTAACTCAACTTGCATAAATACCATGTGACTAGTAGTCACCTGGAGAGTACCAGTCTGGTATGAGTCAGACACCCGTAGAGTGACTTACCGAACAGGAACTTTGATATCCAACACCGCTTAATCGTCAGCTAGATTAATAAGCTAGCATATTGTACCTTTACCTATTATTTTTGTTAATACAACTGTTTACACTAATCCCGTGTTCCTGTTTTTATTTGTGACCCCTTAAACAGGGTTACAACAATTACTTACATCACGGTTTACAGGTTTGTCACGTGTTAGAAGTTGTAACAAAAGAAAATGATTTACCAAAACACAGAGCTAAATCAAAAACAAATATTTAATTTACTAAAAAACATAAAATAAAATATATGCAAATATACAATTGTGACATTCAAAACAGAAAACATAGGTCTACTAGCGAAGTGTTACAAGGGAGAAGAATTATTATTGTATGTGCTATTATTAGACATCCACAAACGTGTGTATATATAGATTAATTTTTAGTTTGGTCAATGAAAATATTCAAAAACTCTATTTACCAATTTAGTTCCAGGAGGTCCTCTTTTTGGGTTTTGTTGGTCGGTAACGTTTCATAGAGATTCTTTCGGCTGGATATAATAATCCACGAATCAAAAGCCGGAGTTAATAATAACAGAAATTCCTTTTTAACAACTGACAACTTAAAAAAAAAAAAACTAGCTTTATAGGTGCTAGCATCTATTTAGCATATTTCTCGAATCATCTAGATTTTTCTCGAATATACTGAAATGATCCAGAATTATACAAACGCTCTATTTCTAATTTCTCTATTTTACAAGTATTTCATGAATGAAAACTTTTTTGTATTAACAAGTAAGACTCAGTAGAATCTTTTACTATAAAAGTTAACCCATTTTTTTTCTTTATTAATATTTTTTATATAGAAATGCATCCTCGTAACAGGTTTTAGATCTGTCTACAAAATATGGGGGTACAAGAGAATTTCGGTCTCTGTTCTTCCTGGTATGGTTTCAAACCAAGGGGTCATCATTTATCCATCACACCTAATGGTGCATAAGGCAGTAACTTTTTGTTGCTGTTTCTGTAACAAACTGTTTTTTACGGGGCAGGGTTGTTAGCCCTGCACCCAACCCCAAACCTGGAGGACCGGTGTACCATTCTTGGTTCTTATGTTTACAGCACCTAGTATTCCCAAATGGTCACCCATTTAAGTACTGACCAGGCTCGATGTTGCTTAACTTCGGTGATCGGACGGGAACTGGTGTATTCAACATGATATAGACGTAGACGACACGATATAGCCGTAGACACCACGATATAGCCGTAGACGACACGTTATAGCCGTAGACACACGATACAGCCGTAGACGACACGATATAGCCGTAGACGACACGATATAGCCGTAGACTATAACAAGGGGTATCTGTATGTTATTATCATGCGTTGAACTGTTATGTTCCCTCGTGGTTCTTTGGGGTTAAGGCTTGGTTTGTGATGTGAAGAAAATAGAATTGTTATCATTTAACGGTATTAGCTTGTCTAATAATTTACCAAGTCTTGATGGTGTTAGGTGTTTTGGGATGCTATGGCTGCGACAATTAACTGAGAATGCCTGTAAGATTATAGCGTCTTCGAGCAGAGTGCGGTTCAGCTATGTCTCTGTTCGAGGACATATATGCTTCTGAGAAAAAAATAAATGCTGGAGGTACCCAGATCCCGGGTAACAGATGCCTGAAGCTGAACCACCTCATTGCACAAGAGGGGTAGATTGGTAGTCGCTACCGAGTTCAGCGAAACCAAAAGTTGCGGGGGCAGGCCAATTTTTGGCTCTGTCCTGAACGAATGCGTTCGGATTCCCCACACTAAACTCAACCTTGTGTCACGTCACGTCTCAGTAAGGAGACGAGGTAAATATTATACCTACGCATTTAGTAAATGCCATCATTTCTTTTAGGTAGGCTGAAGGTAATCCTGTTATAATAGCAGTAGACATCAATTTATCGATTAACTCTGGTTTCATTCTCTCGTATGCCTCAATAATTATTTTTTTAAATTTCTTGTAATCTTGGAATTTCAAAATGGAGTGTGGTATCTTAGCTACTGCATCTGTTGGAAGCGATGCTATCACCCTGTAAAATTGTGTGCTATTTATGGTGACATTTGTGAGATGAAATTGGGCTTCAACAATGAAAACCATCCGATAATAGCAGTCTCCATGAATTCCGGTGTTTTTGTATTTACTTGCTGATGGTTACTTTATGTCGTTTTCATTTTTTTATGTGCCAGTCTTTTTAGGCCATACATTTTGGATTGAATTTAGATAGAGACTTGATGATGGCCATTCTATTACCTTCTATCATGCAAAAAAATTTCACACAAAAAGAAAACAAAAGAAGTAACCTTAGATTCATAAGGTGCATTATCGTGCATAAATACACTTGAAACTTCCAATTTAACTCGTTCATCGAATTAGAATATTCCAAGAATGGTTTAACTGACAATTTCAGCCCGTATCACTACACTGCCAAATCCTAACTGCTTTTGTTTAGCCACAACCACATCTACATCAAATAAAATCCGTCATCGTATGTCTCTAGATATTCGTCTATGAAAAGGACGTCAGAAATGTCAATTCTCTTGGAATTCTTGGCCTAATTTTAGCGCTTTAGAATATTTGTGTTACTAAGAGAAATGTGCCTCGGAGATTTCTTGACATATCTCAATTTGCAAAGTATTCTATACCTTTTAGGTTTAATTTCCTCAATTCGAATCCGTTCAAAGAACCAGTCAACAGTTGTTGTTTCGTTATAACTAGGTTCGTCTTGTCTGGTTTTCAAAGTAAAGTAAATTTAAACTTCAACACTTTGCTGCAAAATACCGACGTCCACCACATTAAGAGCTTCTTTTTTCAAGTGAAAAAAAGCAGATGTTATAGAGCCCTCTCAGTCCCATCCCCACACTGACTATTGGCTAATACCTGTCCATTATAGTTCGTATGCAAATTTTATCAGCGCCATTTACTCTAATTATAGTGTCCTCTTTCAACAGCCAATTGTGAAAGAGGGTGTAACTCCTTGTGCTTACTGCACCGCACGCGACTAACTCTCGTTCTCTTATCGGGTTCACCAGATTCTCCGTTACAATCTTGCTTTAGTTTACATTCCCTTCGAGGAGACAAATTCTTAAAGCTATTCCGTTGGTTTTAGTTCTCAGCAGCCCTCTTTATCGTTCAATGATTTCTACGAAGTTCTTTGACGTCTTCAATGTGAACATTTCCTCACTCAATAAATTTATTTTCTGTTTTCAGCATTACTTAGATCATTTCCATCATGATAGCGATGGGCACATTTGCCTGACTGTCAACGGTGCAACCTTGATCTAGAGGAAACAGCTTCACACGCCTTCTACCATGGTCCTCAAGAATGTCCGTTCTGGAACTATGTCAGCGAATCGAAGGCTTGTATCGACTCCGAACTTGTGTCCATCGATCTCGTATACGCGTGCAATAATGTGTCGCGCTCGTATTCTGGGGTGAAACGAATGGTATTGGATGGACGGAACCTACTAACATGTTATTTTTGCTTGAATATTTTGTTACATTCTAGTTTCATTTTGTGGGTTCATGCCTTGCTCCTCATTTCATATCATATTTTTAATATATTCTGAAAAAAAATTGGAGAATTTTTATATAAATTAAATTTTCATGTCATGGCATGGGCTTTTTGTAGGTTCCTTGTGAATGTGGTATAATGGTATATGTACGATTAAATGATGGTGGATGAGTTTTTGTGATCAATGAGCAAATTGTAATGAATGAATAGGTCGTGAATCTCATTAGCTCAGTCTAAGATAGTTAATGTTGACCAGTCTTATCTCACTTCTCCTTCGGCCTTGTGCCACATTTGTTGTATTTTACAGCAATAAAAAGGTTTCCATTACACATGTTTGAACATATATTATGGAAAAAAATTTTAAATACCTTTTTTTAGCTTTCAGAGACCTTAAACTAATATTTCGGACTCCCCTATAGCACCATAGAAAACATAGATTTTGAGATTAACACCAATCATTACCACCACAAAAAAGGATAATCTAAACTTATTTATAAATGGAACTGTGTGTGTGTGTGTGTGTGTGTGTGTGTGTGTGTGTCTGTCTGTCTGTCTGTCTGTCCGTTACCTATAGACTCCGAAACGGCTGAACCGATTTTCTTGAAAATTTACACAGTTGTACTATAAGCGTCTGCGAGTGTTCTTAACTAGGTTTTGTGTCGAGGTACCCCCGATAAATACCGATGTTCGAAATAATCGGGTTATAGAAGGAGTGGTCAGATTTTAATCAAATTTGATACACTCATAGACAAAGACATAAGAAACGATATTCAGAAATTTCAAGGTTGCAGTTCTTACAATAGTGCAGAAAATCGATAATATATATATATATATATATATATATATATATATATATATAATAATATATAATATATATATATATATATATATATATATATATATATATATAAGGCAAGATGTTTGTGTGTATGTCTGTTTATCTGCCTGTATGTCTGTATTTTTTCAGCCGTTTTATTTTAGTTTTTTCTTCGGGTTTGGCTCTAAGTAGGTGTAATTGTAGTTCTTAGTCTCAGCCATGATACCATTTACTCAGAGGACTTATTTAGCCTTCAAAATTTAGTTTACGACGAAAAAAAACTTTTTGATATCGATACCAGGAAATCAAAATTTGACTTACATCCATTCATTTTTCTTTCAGTGTACGGTTTCGCTTTAACTGGAAACAACTATTGCTTTTTAGTCTTTCGTGCCAACGTCCAAAGAGTCTGAGCTCCAGGACCATGGATTAGTTTTAAAGCTTTCATCACACCTGAGCAACGCCAGGTTATACTACTAGTAATATAAAAGAAATTACTGCTGACCATGTCTAATTATGAAGTAGTAATTTTTCTAGAAAAATATAGCAAACTTTTTTGCGTGTTTAAAAACGACAACAGTTAGTAATTAATTATTTTTGCAAGTAAATGACATTTCATTAAAATTCAAAGAAGACATATACTTCTGCGTCTACCTGGTGACAAAAAGTAAAACTTGTATATCCTACTAACACCACAGATCGGTTTTTAAGGTGAAGGCACGCCACTCATCCTTTAATGATTCACGCAACACAGTCTTAAAATTCCTATTTGTTTTTGCACATTTGCTCTTGTGCGAATTTAAGCTTATTGTAACTTATTGGATATTTATTTTATATCAAAAGTCATCAATATAATAAATTCTCTTAGCATTCAATAATAAACGGAATATCTAAGACAAAATAGTATCTTATTAAAAATAAAAATGTTTTTCCTAATGTCTTTGTAGGAGATTAATTTATACGAGTTTTAATATTTACAATTTTTATTGTTTTTTTCCATTTTCCTTCTATATTTTTTTATTTAGTTTTTATTACAAAACAAAGAATAAACACAAGAACAATAAAACAATATTTTGTTTCTCTATGACCTAAGGACTTAAAATGTTTCGAAAATAGGATTTAATGAATAAACATTTGAACTATTTTGGTCTTTACTTCCAAATTAAATGGTGGGTTGAACCAGATAATGTTTCGTTTTCTATTGTTGTTTTTGATTTGTCTGTTTGGTTGAGAATTATATTGTAAAATGTTTTTATGGCCAGAATTTCTTAGTGCATCATCATATATTTTTTTCTTTTCATTAAATATTGATTTGTTTGACGAAATATTAGATAGTCTGTGTTCTATTCCTTTGTAAATGTGTTTAATTATATTATTTGGATGATTTATATATGATAACTTAGTGTTTGTTTTCATGTATGGCGAGACATTTCCAGTTTGTAAATTAAGTTCTACATCTAAATATTGTCCACTGTAATATCAAAATTTAGTTCTTTGAATAATTTAAAAAGCTGTTTCCTTGTTTTATCATCCATTCTTTTGTTGTCTGGTGCTAGTATTAATCTGTCATCTCTATATAATCCGTGGTTGTCAATATGGATTATTTTGTTTATTTTGTTTAAAATGTATATTCCCATCAATTCTGAGATTTCTGCTCTATCATACGATCCTTCTAGTACGTCAAATGCTCCGCTGTGGGATTTCTTGAGCCATGCTATACCTTTGTGGAAAAGTATAGATTTTCGGCAATGTATGTCAATATGTTCTGATGGTATTTTTATGTACATTTTAGCAAAACTAGATGCTTCCAGTAAACCTTTTTCAGATATTGATGGGTAAAAATTTTTTATGTCATATTTGATAAAAAAAAAAAAAACGGTAAAAAGTAAAATCAGTTATTAAAACCCCTGAAGACACCACTCATGGTAGAAACCTGGGTAGCGAAATAACTCGTTTAAAAATGGAAAATATTCAAAAGTTCTACAATATAATTGTATCGAACACTTTTTAATACAAATGTGTACTGGTCTAACCCTATTATGACCAAAAATTAAGTATTAAATAATCAATCAATCAATCAATCAATATATATATATATATATATATATATATATATATATATATATATATATATATATATATATCACCTAATGAGCCAGTCGAACCTGTTTAGGTTTCACCGAAACGGATCGTCAGGGAAAGCTGTTAGATGATTATTCGTGTCGGTTTTTTTCTTTGGGCTTCGTGCTGATTTCGGTCCGAACACTTTTGACTGACTTTCATGTCCTAAGATCTTTCTTTTTTTACAACCATTTTTTCCTTCGTTCGATTGTTTTCGAGGAAGGTTTTCGAGACGAGTATCATTATAATCTCATATATATATATATATATATATATATATATATATATATATATATATATAAGGAAAAACAGGGATTCGGTTTTTCTAGACCTACCCCAATCTATGTAAAGAAATAGCAAGATAGACTGGCAACCAGTCTAATTGAAGGAACAACTAGGAAGAAGACAACGAGAAACCACACGTCTGTCTTTCCTAAGAATGCATGTCAATTCAGCAGAAAAGTCTTTAAATTGAGAGAATAACAGGATTTTTTCCTGTTAATTCACTCCTAAATATCAACTCACCCCATAATAAAAAGAATTTATATTTACTAAACTTCACACCAAATTCTCTCAGAGCGAAGCCCATCAATTACACTCCGGTTGGGTTGACCTTTGCCGCCGTCCCAAATGTGGGGGATTTGCGTATTTCTAGGTCTGACGTTCAAGCTCACCCCGATAAACAAGCCAAAAATAGACTTTTTTTTCCTTTTAAATCGTAAAAAAAATCCTGTAAGTACCTCGAATATAATTTTTGTTGGTTGGTTGGTTGTTTTTTTTGTTTTTTTTTTGGCATATCAACCTCGGCGGATCATTTATTGCCAACTAAATTTTATTTATTTATTGCTGGTAATACCTTTTCCTTTCAACAATTTATTGTTGTTTTCATATAAGTTTTGTGTCTAGTAATACTTTTTTCTTTTCGAGTACCAAAATCCATTGGGATTTGTTTTTAAGGGCAGGGTCCCCAACTCCTACCCTGTTATTTAACCCATAACTGGAGAGAAGGGACAGATTAATACCTTTCCCAAGGGTACCAGTGCTTAAGTGAATGCAGAGTATTCAACTGGAATTCGAACTCGGCTCACCGATTTCTCTTTCCAAGCCGATATCCACCGCACCACAACGCACATGTCACTAAACGCTTAAATTCCAAAGCGGTCGCCCATCTAAGTACTGACCAGGCTCAACGTTGCTTAACTTCGGTGATCGAGCGAGAACCGGTGTATTCAACGTAATATGGCCGTAAGCACGCACGTCCATCACTAAACGCTTACAGCACCTGGTATTCCAAAGTGATCACCCATCTAAGTACTGGCCAGGCTCAACGTTGCTTAACTTCGGTGATCGAGTGAGAACCGGTATATTCCACGTGATATGGCCGCAAGCCCTCATTTTTGTAATTTCTCATTCTGAAGCAATTTTGATTAAAAATTTATAATCTCTTGGGGTAAATAAATATTTTACATTATTAGAGGTGAATTAAGAAAAATGATCCGAATAACAATCAAACCACCAAAACCCAGTTTAACGTTGTCCTTTTAATTTGTACTTCTTAAAAGTCGCGTCTTGCATGAGGGAGGTTTGATGGATTTTTTAAATCTAAAAAATAATTTCCCCTGAAATGCTCCCGGTTCACAGCCCACCCACGTCTATTGAACAGGTTAAGAGGCTCATCCCTTGTTCCCTGTTTAGGATGTGGTTTCTGGCTTTCTCTTTTCCAATCTTCTCACTTTGGTTTCTTTTTTTTCTTTTTTTCAATTGGAGTAGAGAGATCTATCTATCGCCCGGTTCACATTCCACCCATGTCTATTGAACAGGTTAAGAGGCTCATCCCTTGTTCCCTGCTTAGGATGTGGTTTCTGGCTTTCTCTTTTCCAATCTTCTCACTTTGGTTTCTTTTTTTCTTTTTTTCAATTGGAGTAGAGAGATCTATCTATCGCCCGGTTCACATTCCACCCATGTCTATTGAACAGGTTAAGAGGCTCATCCCTTGTTCCCTGTTTAGGATGTGGTTTCCGGCTTTCTCTTTTCCAATCTTCTCACTTTGGTTTCTTTTTTCTTTTTTTTCAATTGGAGTAGAGAGATCTATCTATCGCCCGGTTCACATTCCACCCATGTCTATTGAACAGGTTAAGAGGCTCATCCCTTGTTCCCTGTTTAGGATATGGTTTCCAGCTTTCTCTTTTCCAATCTTCTCACTTTGTTTTTTTTTTTGTTTTGTTTTGTTTGTTTTTTTCAATTGGAGTTTGATAGACTAAACTATCGCCCGGTTCACACTCCGCCCACGTCTATTGAACAGGTTAAGAGGCTCATCCCTTGTTCCCTGTTTAGGATGTGGTTTCCGGCTTTCTCTTTTCCAATCTTCTCACTTTGTTTTTTTTTGTTTTTTTTCAATTGGAGTAGATAGATCTATTTATCGCCCGGTTCACACTCCACCCATGTCTAATGAACAGGTTAGGAGGCTCATCCCTTGTTCTCTGTTTAGGATATGGTTTCCAGCTTTCTCTTTTCCGATCTTTTCACTATTATACGTAGCCCCCTGCACATCAGTGGGCTGATACGATTTAAAAAAAAATGACTTCCTGTTTTTACGACCAGTATATTTATGTATGACAGTGAATGCTGGACAATTTTATCAAAGATGAAGGAGAGACTTGAAGCAACCGAAATGTGGTTCTACAGAAGGACGCTGAGGATACCATGAACCAAACGTGAACGACGACGAAGTTTTGGAGAGACTGGAAACAAAAAAGGAAACTAATATTTAACATCATGGCAGCTGAACTTTCTGGGGCATGCAGTGAGGACCTAAGGTTTGGAGAATCTGATACTAACAGGACAGATAGACAAAAAAGTGTATTGAACAGGTGTAGAGGCTCATCCCTTGTTCCTTGTTTAGGATGTGGTTCCCGGCTTTCTTTTTTCCAATCTTTTCACTTTTATGTAGCCCCCTGCACATCAGTGGCGTTACCGCCTTGCTCGGGGTGATATGATTAAAAAAAAAAAAAGAGAGAGACAGGGGAAGTAACGCGTAACATAATTCATGGATTTGAGCAAATGGCAGGGCGTGCATTGGGTGGGGTAATAGGAGAAAGCGTGTTAAGATCCACTAGGCATAAGGAGATGTGCAAGGTCATGGTCGCCTACGTCCTGAAGGGAGACAGAGTATTTAAGCAGAAAATAGACATGTGTTGCTATGGTAACATAAAAAAGGATATTAACAAAACTGTTACTGTTATTCCAGCAGCTATTTATACATTAGCAGAATAGCCCTAATGGCAATGCTAAAGAAATTTCACTAATACACCTCCTTGATATTATCCTGAGGTCATTATCTCTATACTTCCGGTCCAGTATCTCAAATTCACTTTGTTTAGGTCAGCACTCAGTATGACCCCTGTAATTTAATCTTAAGTTCATCTCAACTTCAAATATTTTCCACATTCCAACTATCCAGTTTTTCCTTTCGTTCATCCTCTTTATTAATTATCCACTGAGTTTGCTGTTTGGAGGCAAAGATATACATTAAATTAACGGTAACCCTCCGATTTTGATCTACCAGAACAACATATCACCAAAGTACACAATCTTGGAGTTGAGGTAATTCTCTACAATAAAATGTAAATCTAAACTTATTTATAAATGGAACTTTGTCGGTGTGTGTATGTGTGTGTGTGTGTGTGTGTGTGTGTGTGTGTGTGTCCGTTACCTATAGACTCCGAAACGGCTTAACCGATTTTCTAGAAAATTAACACAGTTCTACTATAAGGGTCTGCGAGTGTTCTTAGCTAGGTTTTGTGTCGAGGTACCCCAGATAAATATCGAAAATCGATTATCGAAAAAATCTGGTTATAGAAGGAGTGCTCCGATTTTAATCAAATTTGATACACTCATAGACAAAGACATAAGAAACGATATTCAGAAATTTCAAGGTTGCAGTTCTTACAATAGTACAGAAAATCGATTATATATATATATATATATATATATATATATATATATAAGGCAAGATGTTTGTGTGTATGCCTGTTTATCTGCCTGTATGTCTGTATTTTTTTCATCCCTTTTATTTTAGTTTTTTCTTCGGGTTTGGCTCTAAGTAGGTATAATTGTAATTCTTAGTCTCAGCCATGATACCATTTACTCAGAGGACTTATTTAGCTTTCAAAATTCAGTTTACGACGAAAAAAACTTATTTGATATCGATACCAGGAAATCAAAATTTGACTTACATCTCTTCATTTTTTCTTTCAGTCTACGTTTTCGCTTTAACTGGAAACAACTATTGCTTTTTAGTCTTTCGTGCCAACGTCCAAAGTGTCTGAGATCCAGGACCATGAATTAGTTTTAAAGCTTTCATTACACCCGAGCAACGCCGGGCCTATACTGTTAGTATACATTAAAACTAGATATGCATTAACTAGATATGCCTTTTTTATTCATATTATGCTGTTCTTTTTTTTTTTTTTTTTTTCTTCAGGGATTTAGTGGAAGTACTTGTGGCGCAGTGGATATCAGCACGGAACGAGAAATCGGAGAGCCGAGTTCGAATTCCAGTTGAATTCATTGCATTCACTTACGCGCAAATACCCTTGGGAAAGGCATTCGTCCCACCAACTGTGAGTTAAATAGCAGAATTGATTGGGTTTTATAGCTTCTGTTGGCAACCAGTATACTGCAGAAAGAAATGGCAACCTACAGCGAGAAAATGTTCAGCCTAGTCAATCATGGATATAAAGAAACATAATCGTCCATGATATAGGAATAAGACATTGACAAGAAGTAATCTTTATATCTTTTCTGTCCTGTGTTGTTTTAGGACGTAGGCGATTATGGTCCTCCAAACTTCCTGTTCTTTGTAGCTCTTAATAAGTTTTGCTTTTTGTTATCTCTCCCAAACTTTGTTCTACCATCCATTTACCCAACTTCACCAAATATGTTACGCGCTAATTTCCCGTCTCTCTTTCCCCCAATATATCCCCTGAGTATCATATCCTCTAAGCCCTCCTTCCTCATTATGTGCCCCAGAAATCTCAACTGCTTTTTCTTGATGTCAAGAATAACTTTCCTTTTTGTTTCCATTTTCTCTAAATTTTCATCATTGCTCATATGTTCGGTCCAGGGCATATTCAGTATTTTTCTGTAGAACCACCTTTCTGTTGCTTCAAGGCACTACTTCATTTTTAAGGAGACCGTCCAGCATTCGCTGCCATACAGGAGGACAGTTATCCAGTACTCTTCTGTTTGTTTCTAATGAAATTTGTATGTCTCTTAATACTCTACTTAGCTTTTGGAATGCATCTCTAGCCACCCCAATATGTCTTTGGATCTCTGTGTCACACTTTCTGGTCTATATTAGAACACTTCCCAGTTATTTAAATTTCTGTTCTTCTTTGATTTTAGTATCCCCGAGTTGTAATTTGCATTTTGGGCGCATCTTTTTGTTTATAACCATGCATTCTATACTAAACAAATAATACCATATGATAAAAAAATTAACGGAGATTATTATTTTAATTATTACTATCATTGTAAAGTGAACATCTGTAAAGGGAACATCTGTAAGGTGAACATCTGTAAAGAGCACATCTGTAAAATGAACATCTGTAAAGGGCACATCTGTAACGTGAACATCTGTAAAGGGAACATCTATAAAGTGAACATCTGTAAAGAGCACATCTGTAAAATGAACATCTGTAAAGGGCACATCTGTAAAGTGAACATCTGTAAAAGAGCATATCTGTAAAATGAACATCTGTAAGGTGAACATCTGTAAAGGGCACATCTGTAAAATGAACATCTGTAAAAGGCACATCTCTAAAATGAACATCTGTAAAGGTCCCATCTGTAAAGTGAACATCTGTAAAGGGCACATCTGTAAAGTGAACATCTGTAAAAGAGCATATTTGTAAAATGAACATCTGTAAAGTGAACATCTGTAAAGGGCACATCTATAAAATGAACATCTGTAAAGGGCACATCTGTAAAATGAACATCTGCAAAAGCACATCTGTAAAGGTCCCATCTGTAAAGTGAACATCTGTAAAGGGCACATCTGTAAAATGAACATCTGTAAAGGGCACATCTGTAAAGTGAACATCTGTAAAAGAGCATATTTGTAAAATGAACATCTGTAAAATGAACATCTGTAAAGTGAACATCTGTAAAGGGCACATCTATAAAATGAACATCTGTAAAGGGCACATCTGTAAAATGAACATCTGTAAAGGGCACATCTGTAAAGTGAACATCTGAAACGAGCACATCTGTAAAGTGAACACCTGTTACTAGTGAACATCATTCAGAAACGCAGTAAATATTTTTTGGCATTGGAACACATAATTTTGGGGCATTGCATCACATTATTTTGGGCATTAGATCGCATTATTTTTGTGTATTTGATCGCATGATGTTGGGCATTGGCTCGCATAATTTTTCAGCAAATGAAATCTAGATGAAGTTATGCATGTAAATAATTTTATTTAAGGTAGATCATATATTAAAGAAGAATCATGCAAGTAGCTCAAGGGTTTCCTAGGCCCCCACCGAATCTATGATATGGCGCCCCCACATTCTACTAAATCTCAATTTCCAAAAGTTAGTATTCATAAAAAAAATAAATTAAGCTCAACTTGAGATTTTTCTTGCCAAATTTTTTTTTTTTTCACGCTTTCAACATTATGGATTAAAAATTGTGAATTTTGTATCGTGTTTTTTCGAGATTTAGCGTGAACAAAACAAATTCATGGATTTGGCCAAAAAAAAAAGTTTAATTAGTAACGTATATTAAATGTAGATAGAAAAGAAAAAAAGAAATCTAGATAAGGTAAGCGATAGTCGCAAAGTACTGCCCGAACCCCCTATCAGGTCTCTCCGCCGGTCGAAGGTTAGAGATAGATCACATACTTAAGTAGTAGCACTAATTTATGACCCTCCAAATTTTCTCTACGATAAATCAAATTGTTTAACGAAAATCGCTTAATTTGTACAAATTGTTTTTGTTTTTTTGTTTTTTTGTAGCCGATATGTTCTACTAAGATATGTTCTACTAAGATATGTTCTACTAAGATTAAAATCAACCAACCGCAGTGGAGTTGTACAGGGTGCGATGGGTAAATTGTCGCAATTTAATTCTGTTTTTGCGCATGCGCGTTGTTTGCTTATAATTTTATCGACTGCACTGTATAGTAGGGTTAATGAGGCACTGTCTGTGAGAAGAAAAAAAACCAAAAAAAAACCACCATGACGCAAATCCCTCCGCCAGAAATTTAGAAACAACATGGTGCACGGCTTGGCATTCGCACCGGAAGCTTTAATACGAACATTTCAGAGTGTTTGGGTGTCAATCAGAGGAGAGTGCAGAGGATTCAGAATGAGTTAAATGAATCTAATGGTGATTACGAAGGTGTTTGGAGTGTAGCGAACAACAAAAAAAAAAAGATCCAGATTTGAACTTCAAATGCAAAACACTGATTGATTGATTTTTGTTAAAAATTAAAAAGACTCGAATTTCCAAACTTTGCTTAGCACATACGCAAAAGCGGATATAAAACGAAACACAAGAAATATCTTTTATATTTCACACCTTGATGTGAAATTTTCTTCGGCCAATATAAAGCAGGAAACATCTAAAAGCAAAAATTCAAATAATCTTCAATTCTCAGAAACACATTTTTTACGGACTTTTTCGCGAGCCGACGCAAAGTTTGTTCGTCGTCTAGTGGAAAGGTCGCAATCACATGCGGGATTGAATTTCAAATGACATTTTCAAAACCCCAAAACTGAATAAAAACACGGGCAAGGTCGCCTGTCACCAGAGAGGAAAAAAAAGCGATTATGATTTTGTCTAAAAACAGAATAAAGTGTCCTCTCTTACCTTTCTTTGTGGGCTGGACGGGTGCAACTAACATCAGTTATTTTTATTGTGTATTATTTGGAAAAAAAAATGTTTTATGTCACCTCCCACTTCATTTTATGTCATTTATAGAATTTTTATATATATACATATAAATATCATAAAATTTTCATATTCACGGGGTGATTTTATTTAGGCTCTCTGAAAATATGCGGTATTTTGGTGTATAGTGGATTAATTGTCGATGGATGAGTTCTTGTGGTGACTGTACCAATTGTAAAGAATGACTGGGTTGTGATTCTGATTAGCTAGGTATAAGACAGTAAGTGATGACCAGCCTAGTAATTTTCCCCCTCCCATATTTGGCCTTGTGCCACAATTGTATTTTTTATGCAATAAATCGCGAGAGAAAAAAGCGTCAAGCAATCGTTATTATATATATATATATATATATATATATATATATATATATATATATATATATTCCCTCGTCTTTCTTTTCTACTTTTTTTTCACTTTCATTTACCCTCTACCAAGCCATCTGCCTCCTTTTATACTTGATAAACGAACAGAACATTTTAAGACTGAGCGATTACTTCAAAGACTTTCCAAACTCAACTATAAACGCTCATACATACGTCCACACATACGTTCCTGTCTACGTACGCATAAACCCATTCTTACAAGGACTACTACGAACCTTTTAACAATCCTGTATTAAAAAAATGCATATTTATTTTATTTGTAAAACCTGTATTAATTTATATTGTATATAAATTGTTGTTTCAATCTACAATCTTGATTTTCTTGTTTTATACCCCCTCTCTGGTGGGCTATTCGACTAACAAAATCAAATCAAACTAATCTGTTTTAACACACATGACTATAAGTTAGGTCAGTCAGTTAAGTACCATGCGCGATACACGCTTTGGGCGATCATGTCTCGAAAGACTGGGCAGAAGATTATCCTGCAGTAGGTTGCCATTGCTTTCTGCGGTAGACTGGTTGCCGATCAAGGCTATAGAACCCAATCTGTCCTATTATTTAACCCATAAATGGAGGGAAGAGACGGATTAATACCTTTCCCAAGGGTATTTGCGCGTAAGTGAATGCAAGGAATTCAACTGGAATTCGAACTCGGTTCCCCGATTTCTCGTTTCGAGCCGATATCCACTGCACCACAAGTACTTCCACTAAATCCCTGAAGAAAAAAAAAAAAAAGAACAGCATAATATGAATAAAAAAGGCCCAAACTTAATAAAAACGAACTTTTTTTATGAAAGTGTTTATATTATTATTAAGAGGAAAGATCAATGTACTTTTAATATATATAATGAAAAGTTCCGGAAATTAACAACCGACATATTCAATTTATTTCTTTGAACATTATTTTTAATCGATACTCGTATTTGAGTAGATATTCTGTTTTATAATTAAACAGTATATTTATTTCTGCCGGCTTGATCAATTATGACAAATTATGTTGTGTATCATTCGAACCTGCGACCCCTAACAACATAGGCGAAGCCATCAATTGATTAGACCACTCGACCACGAATGATTTCACAGGCTAAACGAAGCCAAATCAAGCCCTATATATACAAGTTTCGATTTTTCGTAATTAATAATCTCTGCTCTGAAATGTATCATAATGTAAACAAATGCAAACAGACAATGTTACGGAAAGTTCCAGAGATTAACGAAATGTAATTAACAACCAATATATTTAATCTATTTGTTCGAATTCTATTTTTAATCGTTACTCGTATTTGAAAAGATATGATAATCTGCTTTTAATTAAAGCAGTATATATATATATATATATATATATATATATATATATATATATATATAATAAGTTTTCAATGTTCAAAAGTGTTGTTGTCTTTTTTTTATTTTTTCATTTTGAAAAAGTGTTATTTGCTGACGATATGTGAAATCTCTCTTAGGGATTTCATGTTGAAATGATTAGGATCAAATTTTAATATTAATTAGGATCAGGTTTTTGGAATTTACCTTCCTACTTTTCCGTTTGGATTAAAGTTATATATATATATATATATATATATATATATATATATATATATATATATATATATTAAATATTAAAATATATATTAAATATTAAAATTTGATTTCAACATGAAATCCCTAAGATATATATATATCGGTCGGATTATTTATTAAAAAATTTGTTAGGAAAATGTATCATCCAGTAGCATTCGAACCATAAGAAATATACAAGGTTCACTTCTTCTGTTAAAACCGTTTTTTTTTTAATATTCTGAGTGAATTTACTTTTCAGCGGTTTGAATGAGACAGTGTAAGTAAATTTACACTGTAGAAATAAATCCTGATCGAAAAAATCAGGTTATAGAAGGAGTGGTCCGATTTTAATCAAATTTGATACACTCATAGACAAAAACATAAGAAACGATATTCAGAAGTTTCAAGGTTGCAGTCCTTACAATAGTGCAGAAAATCGATAATATATATATATATATATATATAAGGCAAGATGTTTGTGTGTGTCTGTTTATCTGGCTGTATTTCTGTATTTTTTCATCCCTTTTATCTTAGTTTTTGCTTCGGGTTTGGCTCTAAGTAGGTATAATTGTAGTTCTTAGTCTCAGCCATGATACCATTTACTCAGAGGACATATTTCGGCTTCAAATTTCAGTTTACGACGAAAAAACTTATTTGATATCGATACCAGGAAATCAAAATTTGACTTACATCCATTCATTTTTCTTTCAGTCTACGGTTTAGCTTTAACTGGAAACAACTATTGCTTTTTAGTCTTTCGTGCCAACGTCCAAAGAGTCTGAGCTCCAGAACCATGGATTAGTTTTAAAGCTTTCATTACACCCGAGCAACGCCGGGCTATACTGCTAGTAAGCAAATAAATTAAGTATTTTATTCAAATGTACTTTTTATTGAACTTTATTTGAAAATAGCATACTGTTCATGAATTTAAAAAATCGGTGCTATGATCTTTACGTCGTTGTGATCTATAGTTTAAATCTGGATAGGCTTGTGATCTCCATCCAAAATATTGTTATAAATTTGCAATAATTCTGAGTAGGAGAGTTTTACAGTAAAATGTATCGTTTTATAACACGTAAAAGCAAGCGGTAATCTTCAAAGAAGGCAGCTTTAAGTGAAATACGAACTTGTCGTTTTCCCTCCAAATAATCTGACCTCTACATGTTCCTTTGAATGTTTCAGAAATGTAGATGCCACCTGTTTTTAATCGTAATTATGGTGGGCAAGCGGTAATCTTCAAAGAAGGCGGCTTTAATTGAAATTTGAACTTGTCAGAGAGAGAGAGAGAGAGAGAGAGGGTGTGTGTGTGTGTATGTGTGTGTGTGCGCACGCGCGCACGCGCACGCGGGGACTGGACCTTAGTATTCAGTTTCCGTTTTGGAAACTTAAGGCATTGTTGTGGTTCACAAGGTGTACCAGAAACATGCATGTAGATCACAAACTATCAGTCAGTTAAGTGCCACACGTGATACACGCTTGGGCGATCATGTCTCGAAAGAGACATGACTGACTGGGCAGAAGATTATCCTGCAGTAGGTTGCCATTGCTTTCTGCGGTAGACTGGTTGCCGACCAAGGCTATAGAACCCAATCTGTCCTGCTATTTAACCCATAACTGGAAGGAAGAGACGGATTAATACCTTTCCCAAGGGTATTTGCGCGTAAGTGAATACAATGGTTTCAACTGGAATTCGACCTATTTTAACTAAAGCAAAAATTTAAATACCTGGGAAGTGTTCTAAGTCGGAAAGTGCGACACAGAGATCCGAAGGCGAATTGGCATGGCGAAGAACGCATTCCAGAAGCTAAGTAAAGTATTAAGAGACAGGAAAATTTCCCTAGAAACGAAGAAGAAAGTACTGGATTGCTATGTGATGTCAGTTCTTCAATATGGCAGTGAATGCTGGACAATATCATCAAAGATGAAGAAAAAACTTGAAGCAACTGAAATGTGGTTCTACAGAAGGATGCTGCGGATATCATGGATCGAGCATGTGAGCAATGATGAGGTTTTTAAAAGGATGGAAACGAAAGGGAAATTAATACTGAGCATCCGGAAGAGACAGCTAAAGTTCCTGGGACATGCAGTGAAGAAGGAGGGCTTGGAGAATCTGATACTAACAGGCCAGATAGAGGGGAAAAGAGACAGGTGAAAGCAACGGATAACATATTTGAAGGGCCTGAGTAGGTGGATGGCAGAGCAAAGGTTGGATAGGGGAAACAGGAGAAAGCCTGCTAAGAGCCACCCAGGGATAGGGAGACGTGGATGGTCATGATCACCTACATCCTGAAAGGACAAAGCACGTAGAAGAACAAGAGACTTTTACATGTTTTTGTTTAATTATCACTGCATGTATGGATATTTACCCCACCTCTCTACTCATACGAATGTACAATGGGGGTAGTGCAGCTTCGTTCCCTCGTGCAGTCTCGTTCCCTGTGATCGACTATTTTATGGCGGACCTGAAGCCGACTACCACCACGTTTAATTTCGTTGTTTTACCTTTTTTTCTTTTTTAATTTTTTCAGCGCAGTCCTATTGAATACCCCCTTAGCTTTACGATTGACAAAAAAATCTTGAAAAATTTAATTTATAGTAAATCGAGCCTCCATTTTGAAACCAGTCGCCTGTACGACATTACCGCCACCTGTAAATTTGTTCATTATATAATTTTTGGGATTTTTTTCAGTGCAATATTATCTTTTAAACCATAAACTTTACGAATGACCCAAAAACTTTGCAAAAATTTCAATATTTAAACAATTTTAGGAGGGGGGACAGCTTCTCATACAACCTTAAAGTGTTTGGAAAATGGAGGTCGATTTACTTTAACGTTGTATGAGAAACTGATCCCCCCACAAATTTGTTTAAATATTGTAATTTTTCAAAAGTATGTTTGAAAATCGGAAACTTTAAGTAACAATCTATAGAACAGCGCTGAAAATTTAAAAAAAAAAAATGAAAAACAAATAAACTTAACATAAACAAAGCGAACCCAACGCGAGTGGATTGAAAATGGAGGATCGATTTATTATAACGTTGTATAAGAAACTGAACCCCCCACCCACCCAAACTGGTTCAGATTTTGTAATTTTTCAAAATTCTTTTTGGTAATCGGAAGGTTTAAGTAACATTCAATAGGACTGCGCTGAAAAAAGTTAAAAAAAAAAAAACAACGAAATTAAACGTGGTGGTAGAGTACTTTAGGTCCGCCTATTTTATTTTTCTCAGCTGCGTCTTTGTCCACAGGCAGAGACATAACTGAGCCGCACTCTGCCCGACGACTGAGATGCAACTGAAAGATGATAAACCCTATATGGCATCAGGTAAGTATAATCACGGGAGATCTGGATATTTATCGCACCTCCCCACTGATATGAATGTACACTGGTGTGGTGCAGCCTCGTGTATTTGTTTCCCGGGATCGAGGACCTCTCAGTATTTTATTTTTCTCAGCTGCGTCTCTGTCCGCAGACTGAGACATAACCGAGCCTTACTCTGCCTGAAGACTAAGACGCAACTGAGAGATGATAAACCCTTTCAAGCATCAGGAAAGTATAATTTTTTTTTTTTAATCATCAAGGGCCTGTAGCATGTACTCCGTTACGGTTGTTAGCAGGTCGGCAGTGGACCTGGCAAAGCGGAATCCATATTGCCTGTCGGAGAACAGTTTGTGGGCGGTGAGATGATGAACTATTTCAGCATTGATTATAGCCTCGAATACTTTCCCGAATATCGGTAGAAGACTGATAGGGCGATAGTTGGATGGGTCCGAGGGTTCACCACACTTCTTAAATACAGGAACGACTGAAGAGAACTTCCAGCATGCAGGAAAGCAGGAAGCAGAAAGGCACTAGTTAAATAGTTTAGAGAGGACAGGGGAAAGTTCAGGAGCACACCTCTTAAGGACTACACCGGGATTCCATCGTCTCCACACGCCTTATGGGGGTCGAGTTTTGAAATTACACTGGATACTACTGTCGGGGTAATATATACGTCGTGCAGTTTGGCCTCAGTTCTAATAGGGAAGTCGGGTGGGTGTACTCCGGACGAGTCGAATGTGGAGTTGGATGAGAATCTGTGGGCAAAGCGCACCTTCCCACTGAGACTTGATGTGACACAAGGTCGAGTTTATTGTGGGAAACCCAAACGCGTACGCTCGGGCCACGGACAAAAATTAATCAGTCCTAGCGACCGTCGGTTGCGCTGGCCTCGCTTGCGACAATTGATCCGCCCTTCTAATACAATGGAATGGTTCATCCTCAGGCATCTGCTTCTCGGAGATGGTTACCTCACTTCATTTTTCTCAGAATTGTATCTATCGTCGGACAGAGACGCAATTAAACCGTACTATGCTCGAGGACAGAGACACAACTACGTAGAATCACTGCATGTATTGTTACGTGGATGCATTTACATATAAGAATAATATTAATAATGTCTAAAAAGTTGTAGTAAGGGATTCTATTGAGTCCTACTTGTTATTACAAATAAGTTTTAATTCATGAAGTAGTCGTAAAAATAAGGAAATTAGAAATAGAACGTTTCGAAGATGCTAGAATGTTCGTGAAAATTATAGCAATTTCCAAATGTTCTATTTCTATCAATAATTCCAGTTGTAGTTGGAGCCCTCAGATTGATTGGAAATGTTTCCGATAGACTTATTGAAGGGATTCCTGGTCGCCCATACCTAAAAAAGTACAAAAGTTCGTTCTCACAATTACAGCTCACACATTAGGAAGGGCTTTATCTACGTAAACTGTGTGATCTTAAGGTTTGTTTGTTTTTTAATAAAGTTGATCAGTGGAAAATGCCATGAAGCCATTTCTGACATTAGGTCTTTGGTTGGGACCTGGAAGGAAATATGTGTACAACAGAAATCAAAAAAAAAATAATAATAGTAAACTAATAATAATAAGCATGACGTCATTTAAGTATAAAGCTACTGATTAAAATTTAATTTTTTTGCCACTGTTTTTAAAAAATAAAGAAATTTCGAATTCCATTGAATTCATTTCATTCACTTATGCGCAAATACCCTTGGGAAAGGTATTAGTCCATCTCTTCTCCCTCCAGCTATGGGTTGAGTAGCAAAACAGATTGGAATCTATAGCCTTGTTTGGGAACCAGTATACTGCAGGAAGTAATGTCAGCCTACTGCAGGAAAAACTTCTGCCTAGCCAGTCATATCTCTTCGGGGACATGATCACCCAAGCGTATGACTGACTGACTAACCTTTTCTAAATCTTTCGTTCATATATGTCTGTATATGTGTATGTGGTAACCGGACGAAAACCAGTCTTGTTGGTAAAAGTTTGTTACTAGTATTGGGAATTTCCCAATTTTAATTGGTAACAATATTGTGACGCCGGCAAGAAGAAAGGAACACAAACACAGATGAAAATGTTATAAACTTGTATTTACAGGAAAAGAGAGAAAAGAAGAAAGGATAGTCTCTTGCAGACAGTCGGGTTTGCGGAACTTATCTGAAAAATGCGTCCTTTTAACAGTTTATATACCCTGTGTCGTTATGGCTGGGTTGAAGAAATAGAGACATGACTTCTGTGCTTCAGTTGCTGTCAATCTCTTCACGTATCCTGAGTCTAGATGACGGAGAGCAGACGGGGACGTCTTGTCTGTAAGGTCCCAACAAGCAAAAGAGGAAGGGAGTTCGTAAAACCCGCTCACGTGGGAAGTTTGTTGAAAATCTAAAAAAAAAGGAGCCCGTGATTCAGTTTACGACGAAAAAAACTTATTTGATATCGATACCAGGAAATCAAAATTTCACTTACATCCATTCCTTTTTCTTTCAGTCTACGGTTTCGCTTTAACTGGAAACAACGATTGCTTTTTAGTCTTTCGTACCAACGTCCAAAGAGTCTGAGCTCCAGGACCATGGATTAATTTTAAAGCTTTCATTACACCCGAGCAACGCCGGGCTATACTGCTAGTATTATTATTTTTCTATAGTTATTTGTGAAAGTTTGATACGAATATTTGAGGTATTGTTGGATTACCAACCACAAGCGATAATCATAGGCGCGCAATATTTGAAATGTTCTTTTTCTTTTCCCTTTGCTTTTCGTAGTAGCAAGACACGTTTCACTCCGATATACATTAGGCATGTAAATGCTTTAGAGACACCTATTGAAAATTGTATTGAACTGTTCATAACTTCATTTATTTTTTATCTTTCTATAACGTGTTTTGTTCATACATTTATTAATTGTTTAAATTCCATGTCTTGTGTCCTTTTTTTTTTTTTTACCTAGACGCACACTAATCTGCCAAATATTATTTGTGGGGCAAATGATGACACTTTCTATTCTCACAACGGTAATAATCCTGATTTCGAATTATTAGAAAACTTTGAAATTTATCAGTTTGTAAAACTGAACTATTGTCTAAAAACAATGCAAACCGGAAACCCAGTGACCTCTGTGAGATTTTATTCTAAGCTTCTTTTGACAGTTGAATACATGGGATAAAGTTTTTCTCACTTGAATCCATCTTACACATATACAAATCAACCATCCACCTTTCCATTGAATATTGTTGTCATATCTGGTCGGGAACCCCTGCTATTCATCTCGACGAAATACACAGGAGAATCTGCAATATAATCGATCCTAACCTGGCAGCTTGAATCCAGTCACTTTCTCACCGACGAGATGTGGCTTCCCTCTGTCTTTTCTACAAATATTTTTACAGCCTCTGCTCCAACGAGCTTAGCTCCCTGGTTTCTCCTCTACGCGAATTTACTCAAGCTACTAGACTGGCAACAAGGTCCCACCCTTTTACTGCCAAAATAGTTAAATGTAACCGCTTCTTCTACTATATTAGCTTCTTTTCTCACATTTCCCGTTTGCGGAACTTCCTTTTGTATATTTGCTTCTCCGATAGCTACAATCTCCAAAAATTTAAATTCAATGTCCATTGCCATCTTCTATCTCCTTGAATACCGTTCATTTATATCCTTTCTTTAATACCCACTGTACTCAGTCTTTTCTTTCACTTCCCACCTGTGGAGCTCCGTTCCATTTACTTAATTCCCTGATAACTACAATCTCCAAAAATTAAAATGCAACGTCAATCACCATCTTCTATCTTCATGAATTTCTTTCATCTTTTTATCCTTTCTTCAACACCCACTGTACCCAGTCTTTTCTCTTAATTCCCGCCTGTGGAAATCCCTTCCGTTTACTTACTTTCTTGATAACTACAATCTGCCAAAATTTAAATGTAATGTCAATTGCCATCTTCTATCTTCACGAATCCCGTTCATCTTTTATCCTTTCTTCAATACCCACTGTACCCAGTCTTTTCTCTCACTTCCCTCCTGTGGAAATCCCTTTTGTTTACTTACTTCCCTGATAACTACAATCTCCAAAAATTTAAATACAATGTCAATTGCCATCGTCTATCTTCATCAATCTCGTTCATCTTTTATCCTTTCTTCAATACCCACTGTACCCAGTCTTTTCTCTCATTTCCCTCCTGTGGAAATCCCTTTTGTTTACTTACTTCCCTGATGACTACAATCTCCAAAAATTTAAATACAATGTCAATTGCCATCGTCTATCTTCATCAATCCCGTTCATCTTTTATCCTTTCTTCAATACCCACTGTACCCAGTCTTTTCTCTCACTTCCCTCCTGTGGAAATCCCTTTTGTTTACTTACTTCCTTGATAACTACAATCTCCAAAAATTAAAATGCAACGTCAATCGCCATCTTCTATCTTCTTGAATCCTGTTCATCTTTTGTACCTTCCTCAATCCTCCCCATACTCATTCTTTTCTCTCACTTTCACTCCCTTTAACCCCCTGCATGTTAGTGGTATTCCCGCCTTGCTTGGGGTGAAATGATTAACAAAATTTAAATGCATCGTCAATCGCCATCTTCTATTTTCTTGAATCCCGTTCATCTTTTGTTCTTTCCTCAATACTCCCTATCTTTTCTTTCACCTTCACTCTCCGTAACCCCCCCCCCCCCCTGCGTATTCGTGGCATTCCAGCCTTGCTCAGGGTTAAATTATTAACAAAATTTAAATGCAACGTCAATTGCCATTTTCTATCTTCATGAATCCCGTTCATCTTTTATCCTTTCTTCAATACCCACTGTACCCAGGCTTTTCTCTCACTTCCCGTCCATGGAGCTACCCTTCGTTTACGTAATTCCCTGATAGCTACAATCTTCAAATATTTAAATGCAACGTCAATCACCATCTTCTATCTTTTTGAATACCGTTCATTTTTATCCTTTCTTTAATACCCACTGTACCCAGTCTTTGCTCTCACTTCCCTCCTGTGGAACTCCCTTCCGTTTACTTACTTCCCTGATAACTACAATCTCTAAAAATTTAAATTCAACGTCAATCGCCATCTCTTCGACTCCCACCATTTCTTATCCCTTCCCCGACACCCCCTGAATCTTGTTCTCACTTTTCATTCTACTCTCACGTAACTCTCTTCACGCCAGTATTCTCCTCCTTCTATCACCCATTCTATATTGACGTTATGGTATGTTATGGCTATTACTGCTGGGTTGGTTTCTTTCGCCTAAACATCCAAAACTTGTTGAATGGCTTTCGCCGCTGAAATAAATGGGCAAAGAGAAAAGGAAAGATATAGAGACACTAGAGGGACAGTTTGGACACTGATTTTATTTTTGGTTCCAACGACCCCTTGTTGGGGAAATTCCTTCCCGAACAGTTTGGCACGTCTTTACCATCCAAAGTCCAACAGAGAAAGAGAGATCGAGTTTATTTTTGGCACCAGGAGGCCTCTCTTTTTGCGCATGCGTCAATTGTCTTTCCTGTCAGAGGACTCCTGGGAGATTTTTATGTTTATTTTATTTCGTGCTCTTATTTTATTTTGTATTTTTATTTTATTTCGTAGTTTTTATTTTATTTTGTATTTTTATTTTATTGAGTGTTTTTTATTTTATTTCGTATTTTTATTTAATCCCTACCTTTCGCTCTCCTCGTATATAGCCCCCTGCGCACCAGTGGCATTACTGCGTTGCTTGGGGTGAAACGATTTTTAAAAAAGTGAATATTTTGATGATAATGTTTATCGGAGACCCAACAGAATTGTATTTAAATGATTAATTCTTTTTCTACAGTTTATCAAACCTTTAGAGATAATAATAGTTCAGTGGTTAAGCTAGCTCAAAGTCACAAGCCATCATGACCGAGAGTTTAAGCGTCCTGGCTTTGTTCAGACTGTTGTTCATGCTAGATAACGCGTTCTCTCCCAGAAACTGTAACTAAGGTCTGCTCAGCATAGTAACTTATTAACACATAACTTACGAGTCTATCTACTCCAAGAAAAATTTTGGTCGAAGATACAAAAATACTCCCGGTTCACACTCCACCCACTCTAGTGAACAGGTGAAGAGGCTCATCCCTTGTTTCCTGTTTAGGATGTGGTTTGCGGTTTTTCTCTTTTCCAATCATTTCACTCTTTTTATTTTTATTTTATTTATTTTTTTCAATTGGAGTAGATTGACTAAACTATCGCCCGGTTCACACTCCACCCACGTCTATTGAACAGGTGAAGAGGCTCATCCCTTGTTTCCTGTTTAGGATGTGGTTTGCGTTTTTTCTCTTTTCCAATCTTTTCACTCTTTTTATTTTTATTTTATTTTATTTTTTTCAATTGGAGTAGATAGACTAAACTATCGCCCGGTTCACACTCCACCCACGTCTATTGAACAGGTGAAGAGGCTCATCCCTTGTTTCCTGTTTAGGATGTGGTTTGCAGTTTTTCTCTTTTCCAATCATTTCACTCTTTTTATTTTTATTTTATTTATTTTTTTTTCAATTGGAGTAGATAGACTAAACTATCGCCTGGTTCACACTCCACCCACGTCTATTGAACAGGTGAAGAGGCTCATCCCTTGTTTCCTGTTTAAGATGTGGTTTGCGTTTTTTCTCTTTTCCAATCTTTTCACTCTTTTTATTTTTATTTTATTTTATTTTTTTCAATTGGAGTAGATAGACTAAACTATCGCCCGGTTCACACTCCACCCACGTCTATTGAACTGGTGAAGAGGCTCATCTCTTGTTTCCTGTTTAGGATGTGGTTTCCGTTTTTTCTCTTTTCCAATCTTTTCACTCTTACGTAGCCCCCTGCGCATCAGTGGCGTTTTCGCCTTGCTTGGGGTGATATGATAAAAAAAAATCAGAATATCAAAGCACTTCGCTATAAGAGAGGCACTATACACCTACCATAAACCTTACATTATTTAACAGTGGAAATGGAGTTTTGAAAGATTTAAAAAATACACAGACGCACACACAATGCTCGCTGCGTGCATCACGTGACAGCTTTAAAGAACTCTCCTTTTTCAAAAAACAAAAAAACACTAAATCAGAAAAATTACATTACAGGCAAACATGAGGACATAACAACACCGGAAAAATAATATCTTTGAAAATTGCATATGAAGAGGCTTGTTGAAATTTTATTTCTATATGTTTCTATTTCTTCTTTTTCTGCCTCCTCTCCTTCTTCTTTCCCTCTCTATGTATTGTTCGACTTCTTTGACTGCTATGTCATGTGATTAGATTCTGCATTTTGAGTGGTCCGGAGGACCTTGTCCCGTGTTTTTTGAAAGAAATTTGAAGTAAAGAAGCCAGTTGGTGAAAAGACTCGACAAAGAACAGACGTGAGGAAGAAGCCGGCGTCTAAGTTACCTGATGCCATGTTCTGGTCTCTGAATGGATTAACCAACTCTGTCCTGACTGGACATTAAAGTAGTTACAAAAACTCAAGACTCAAGAAGAAATGCTGACTAAAGATTTAGTCATGTAAATTCACTTCCGTCGATATTAGACGTAAATCAAGTAACGAAATTTCGTCTATGATTAAGTCGTGTTCTTATTCAGGTCTCTAAGTGAATGCTGAGACTGAATGATTATCCCAGCACAGTCGTAACTGGACTTGACAGTTGAAAAAAGGATTATCTTAAGGTCAGGATGAAAGGAAGAAGTTAATATTGGCGGATTGAGGGAGGAATGAATCGTTTTGTAAATTAAGATTCAACAAACTGCAATATTGGAAAAAAGACAGACATTCCCCCCCCCAAAAAAAATGGACTTTGATGTTACCATACAAGCGAGAGAACTTTTTTGAGATTATTCTTAAATTCGACTAAATAAAATAAAAAAAATAATAAGAATGTGAATATCGAATTAAAACTGTAAGATCTACCAAACTGTAAGTGAACAATATCTTCTCTTCTACCTTTCTATCTTTCGTTCTTGTCTATCCTTTCGTTTTGTTACCATCAGAAGATTAATTTCTTGTGAGATTAAGAGGACATTATTAAGCAGTAACACTTGTGAACAACATCCGTTTCTTTCCTTCCTTCTTAAAATATAGACACTGCTTTATTGTTTTTCTTTAATAAAATTGATTTCATATCATAAGTCTTTTTCTTTCTTGAATTGTGTAATGGTAGCGTATATGTGAAAAGCCCTTCGTTGGAAGTGACGAACAAAATTTTCACAGGCTAAAAGTACTTGGAAATTCGAAAATTTTTACATTCCTTATCTTCAGCAAAAAAGAAACATGTAAGAATACTGGAAAAATTAAATAAAAACTTAATGAAATCTCCCTTGTCGGTCGTTTTTAACGAAACATATTTAAATGGAAGATTGCTGGCCAAGTGTGTGTGTGCGCATGCGCGTGAAAAACAAATGTTATCTATGTCAGGTCTTTAGGGGTTAATGGGAAATGCTTAATTTCCCCAACACTATATTTTTTAGGCACACAAATGAATGACGAAACTTGCTTTTAGAACAACAACAAAGAATGGTTTATTATACAGTAAACGTACAAGATTGGTAGTATGTAAGTGTCCATGGTGAAGCTAGCAGCAGATAGTATGTAAGTGTCCATGGTGAAGCTAGCAGCAGATAGTATGTAAGTGTCCGTGGTGAAGCTAGCAGCAGATAGTATGTAAGCATTCCATGGGGAATCAGTGGCAGCGATGTGAAAGAGACGTCCGTTACTGCCGCGGGCTCGTGGCTCTCTCCTTTTCCTCCGTTCTCCAAACAGGGACTAGGAAAAATAGTTCTAGAGAGGAATCAATGCGCTCCGCCCGTTGATTGGTCAGTGAGTGACCGAATCTCCCGTCGGGGGCATTGATTCGCTAAAGGAAATAGATCTGTGGCTGCTACATCACCCCCTGCTTAGGTGGAAAGCCGACAGAGAAAAAGATAGCGGCCATAAAACAAAGAAGGGTACAATTTATATATAAACAGTTTTACAGAGCTTTTTGGGCCAATGTACTCGTCGACCACTGCGTGTGGTGGTGACATAGTTGTCTGTTGGCATCGTATTTTTTTCAACGGGTGTAAAGATATGTTCATGTATGTAAGTAGGGGGAATATGTGGCTCTTGTGTGTTTGTGTTAAGAAAGGCTCTTTTCCCCTTGTCAATAGATACAGTTTCTTTTTTGCCACTAATGTCAAGGGTGAGAAGTTTGTCAGTGCGTGAAAGCACGCGGTAAGGGCCAGTGTAAGGTGGAGTGAGAGGGGGCTTTGACAGCGTCCCTTCTTAGAAAAACGTGAGTCCATTAAGAAATATCTTTTGGGACTGATGATTTGATGGTCTGTTCCCGAGGGTGCATTGGTGTGAGATTACCAAAATAAGATTGCAGTCTGTTTATATACAAGGCAGGATCTGTTCCTGTTAAATCTATAGGGTTCAACATCTGACCTGGTAATGATAGAGGTACTCCATAGACAAGTTCTGCTGGAGAGTATCCTAGGTCCTCTTTGATAGCTGCACGACAGCCAAGAAGGACAACAGGTACATATTCGCTCCATCGCTGCTGGTCAGGATAGGCACGTAATGCGGCCTTTAATTGGCGATGAAAGCGTTCTATCATCCCGTTAGAAGCAGGGTGATAGCTCGTAGTTCGAATTCGATTGATCCCTAAAATTCTGGAAAGTTCCTGGAATAGGTGGGATTCAAATTGTCTGCCACGGTCAGTGGTAATTGCTGTAGGAACTCCGTAACGCGTTATCCAGCCTGATATAAGGGCTTGCGCTACGGATTCAGCTGAAATGTCCTTTAGGGGAATAGCTTCGGGCCACCGTGTAAAGCGATCTATACAGGTCAGGAGGTAAGTAAATCCCTGACTGACCGGCCATGGTCCAACCAGATCAATATGGACATGGCTGAACCGAGCGTCTGGGGTGCTGAATGTTCCGAGGGGTGCACGGATATGTTTGTGCACCTTTGATTTTTGGCAGAATACGCAAGAACGTGTCCAGGCAGTGATATCACGCCTCATGTTTGGCCAGAAAAATCTAGCTGCAATCAGCTTCACTGTGGCTTTGGGTCCGGGGTGTGCCAATTGGTGTAGTGTGTCAAAAACAACCCTACGATGTGTCATCGGAACAAAAGGTCGAGGTGCGTCTGTTGAGGTGTCACAGATGATATGCGTATCTGCAGTAGGCACTGGTAAGTATGCGAACTTGCAAGTTGCAAATTCAGGTGATGATAGATCAAAGGTGTCCAGGCGTGGTTGGTCAAAGGCCATCTGTCGTAAGTCGATATCTGAAGGTGAGAACAGTGAATTAATGGGAAGGCGAGACAAGGCGTCTGCCGCAGCATTCTGTTCACCAGAGATATGTCGGATATCGTTTGTAAATTGCGAAACAAAATCCAAGTGGCGAGTTTCGCGAGGAGAATATTTGTCCGGCTTTGAGCGCAGAGCGAAAGTAAGCGGACGGTGATCGGTGTAGATCAGAAATTGTCGGCCCTCTAGTGAATGCTGAAAATGTTTCACTGCGAGGTACATTGCCAGGAGTTCACGGCCAAACGTGCTGTAACGTTGTTCTGCCGGTTTCAGCTGTCTCGAAAAATAAGCGAGAGGTTGTAGCTGTTGTTGGTGTTGCTGTTGCAAAACTGCACCTACAGCTGTGCCCGATGCATCAACGACCAACGAAAACTGGGAGTCGGGTACAGGATGTGCAAGTAGCGATGTTGTCGCTAATTTCTTCTTCACTTCGTTAAAGGCTTTTAGCTGTATGTCATTCAACGAAATCTGATCATTTTTCTTTTTCCTGTTACGTAACATGTCAGACAGAGGAGACAGGAGATCCGCACAGTGTGGGATGAAACGTCTGTAATAGTTAAGCAGACCGAGAAAGTGTCTCAGTTGGCGAAGTGAAGTGGGTGGTTGAAGGTCTTGTAGAGCCTTCACTTTTTCAGATAAGGGAGATATCCCTTCGGGGCTTATAATGTGTCCCAAGAAAGTTAGCGACGAAGCACCGAAAACACATTTACCAGGGTTAATCCTCACCTGGTACTTTTAAAACCGTTCGAACAGTAAGCGGAGGTGAGTAACATGTTCCTCAGGTGAGGCACTTGCTACGAGGATGTCATCTATATAATTATAGACGAAGTCCAAATCACGCACTACTTCGTCCATGAAGCGTTGGAAGGTACTAGCCGCGTTTCGCAAACCAAAAGGCATAGTTAAAAATTCAAACGCTCCAAACGGAGTAGTTACTGCAGTTTTGGGTATGTCGTCTGGGTTCACTGGTATCTGATGGTAAGCCTTAACGAGGTCTAGTTTGGAGAAGGTCTTACAACCATGCAGGGATGAAGCGAAGTCTTGTATATGTGGGATTGGGTAACGATCAGGTACCGTAATGGCATTTAGTCGTCGATAGTCCCCAGTCGGATGCCAATCTCCAGAACGCTTTGGAACCATATACAAAGGGGAAGCCCATGGACTGGACGAGGGGCGTATAATTCCCAGCTGCAGCATATGGCTAAATTCTGCCTTCGCCGCCTTTAGCTTATCAGCAGGGTGGCGGCGAGGGCGCGAGAACACCGGAGCGCCTGTGGTCTCGATATGGTGCTTTGTAGAGTGAGTTGATTTGCTCACAACGAAATTTAAGTTAGTTAACTCTGGGTAAGAGCGTAGTAATGTTTGGTATGGGTCGTCAGTGGCGGCAATGAAAAATACCGGGCTGATAGGTGAGATATTTGCCTTAAAACCCATGACGGAAAGTTCCGTATTGCCGTCAATAAGTCGTCGCTTGCGCATATCCACTAAAAGGTTGAAGTGGTGCAGAAAGTCCGAGCCTAGAATGGGGTATGGTAAATCAGCTACAGTAAAAATCCATGTAAAGTCTCTCCGTAGTTCCAAGTCCAGAGACCGAGAAATTTGACCGTACGTGGGAATAGGGGAGTGATTTACCGCTTGCAGTGTGATGGGCGAAATTGGCGGCTTCTCAGTGAGGAGTTTCAGTGACCAGATACTGCAAGCTGCTCCTGTGTCAACCAAAGAACGTGCTTGGGACCTGGAGTCAGTGATAAAATAGGCACGGTTGTTACATAGATCTTGTGGAGAGTGTGCCGTGCTCAGCTCTCCAGATTTAAGTTTCCCTGGTTTGAAAAGGAGCAGGGCATTTTGCACCTCCGAGCCTTAGCGCCAAAACAACTGTGATAATAGCATAGTCCTGGCTTGCTTGAATGGCGGCGGTGGTGTGGGGATGGCGAACGACTTTTATGTCGACGTCTAGGCTGTTGTGAATTAAGTACGGTTAATTTACTTACTTCATTGGTAAGCTGCACTAAAGCTTTGAGTATCGCCACTTGTGTGGTACCTTCGCTTGTGTTCCCCGCAGCAGAGAGGGTAGAGACTTCAGCCTTTGGTTGAAGAATGGACGCGGTAATAGGCCTGTTGGTGAATTCAATATCTTTATCTGCAGAGGACGCTATTACGTCTACTGAGCTTTTCTCTACCATGGGTGCCAGAACTGCCTTTACTTGAGGGGGCAATCTTAAGAAGAAAAGTTGCTTTATAAAGGCACTATCAGCAGGGACATCTTCTGCCAGCTCTCTCATTCTGCGGAGCAATTCGCTTGGCAGGCGGTCTCCCAACAACTCGTCATTGACTAAAGTTTGGAACCGCTTTTCCGCTTATAGCGACGTCCGGAGCAGAACTTCCCGCTTAATACTGTCATAAGTAGCATTAAGGGGGGTGTTAGTTATCAAATCTTTGACAACTGGTGTCAATGACGCGGGAAATGCACTAAATAAAATAGGCAATTGATGCTGCTCCACGACGTTGTTCGCTATAAAATATGACTCGAGTTGGGCAAACCAAACTCGAACGTCGCCAGCGAAAGCAGGTAAAGTAGTCGCCATTTTCTTTTTAATATATAGCGTGACGACAGACCACAAAAAAAAAAAATATCAAAGAAACACGTCTCAATGAGAAAGAAACGAAAGGGAAAACCTTTCAAAAGACACAAGAAAATAGTGATATTCGTGTTAAACGAGAGAAAGGTGCTGCTTTAAAGTTCCTTAGTAAGGGAGATAACTGTCAGTTTCAAGGCCTGTCTTAAAAACAAAAGTTGGAATTAAAGATGGCGTCGCCCAATCACCATTTAGGCGGGAAAGTTAAATGTTAAGGAAGGAGGCGCTCTTTTAGCTTTAACTTTCGAAAAAATAAAATGTAAAAGTGTATTACTCACTTTTTTTTTTTGTTATTGCAATCAAAATATATATATATTTTTTTTTTTGTGTACCACGTGGTCAGTTGAAAAGAGAAGAGTAGTAAGTTTTTGTTTTTTTTCTGCCTTGTTGGCCAAGCCGAGGGTAATAATTTTTTCTTTTTAAACTTTGTTTTCTTTGAACAAAATGTAATGTTCGTTATGCTTGCTTGCGTTGGTGTTTTTCTTGTGTACGGGCTGAAAAGAAGATACTTCCTCGTCAGAAAGTTTTTCGGGGTTTTGTTGTGAAGGCACGTGTTCAAAAAAATGTTATTTGAGTAAAGGGAGAATCTTTTATCTTCCCACTTGACCACTTGGGAATGGGCGCCGATATGTCTAGCAAAACGAAAGATGATATCTCTGTTTAGAAAGATTGTTTTACTGAGGGCAAAAATTTTTGCCAATGTCTTCTCAGCCGACGAATGAATTTAACGCACACGTGTGTCACAAACAAAATTCGTGGGTGGTTGTATTTTTTTTTTTTTTTGAGTCAGGAAGCTTTTTCTCTCTCTCCTTTTAACTTTGCTTGTACTGTTGTCCGAAAGTGGAGGCCGAGTTTCGTGTTGTTATTTTTTTTTAAATTTGTTTCGCCATCCTAAGGTGCCATTCGTGGTCACCATTTTTTAGGGGTTAATGGGAAATGCTTAATTTCCCCAACACTATATTTTTTAGGCACACAAATGAATGACGAAACTTGCTTTTAGAACAACAACAAAGAATGGTTTATTATACAGTAAACGTACAAGATTGGTAGTATGTAAGTGTCCATGGTGAAGCTAGCAGCAGATAGTATGTAAGTGTCCATGGTGAAGCTAGCAGCAGATAGTATGTAAGTGTCCGTGGTGAAGCTAGCAGCAGATAGTATGTAAGCATTCCATGGGGAATCAGTGGCAGCGATGTGAAAGAGACGTCCGTTACTGCCGCGGGCTCGTGGCTCTCTCCTTTTCCTCCGTTCTCCAAACAGGGACTAGGAAAAATAGTTCTAGAGAGGAATCAATGCGCTCCGCCCGTTGATTGGTCAGTGAGTGACCGAATCTCCCGTCGGGGGCATTGATTCGCTAAAGGAAATAGATCTGTGGCTGCTACAGGTCCATGATAAAAAATCTTAATGAAAGTTTTCACTATTGGCTTGTAACACACTGGGTAGTAAAATTCTTAACAAAAATCTTAACACACTGGGAAATAAAAAGTTATAAACCCTGTCAGAAAAATAATTTTGAGCTCAAAACACGATATTCAAAATCATCTCAACTTTAGAACAGAAATTTTTAACCAATGACATTAGAGCAAGAGTGGCCAATTAATTTGGCCCGGAAGCCACTTTGAGTTGGCCGCGTTTAGCAGACAGTCGTACCTTCTAAAACTGATTATATTCTTTAGTTTACTACATAAATATTTAATTTAATTCGAAGTGTAAATGTAGATTATATATGTAATAAATGAAATAAATAAAAACAAATTCAATAATGGTAGAGAGAAAATGTTTTATATTTAATAAAACTGTTCACAAATATGCCTATGTGAATGCAATGGATCCAATTGTGTCAAAATAAATGCAATAAACTCAACTGTACCTAAGTGAATGTCATGGATCCAATTGCGTCTAAGTGAATGCAATAAATACAATAGCGCCTAAGTCAGGGTTGTGCAATTAATTTTACCCGGGGGACCGCTTTGAGTAGGCCGCATTTAGCGCAAGGCCGTACCTTCTAAAATTGATCATATTCATTAGTTTACATAAATACTTCTTTTAATGCGAAGTATAAATGGAAATTATATACGTAATACACGTAATCTAAACTTATTTATAAATGGAACTTTGTTTGTGTATGTGTGTGTGTCTGTGTGTGTGTCCCCGTTACCTATAGACTCTGAAACGGTTGAACCGATTTTCTTGAAAATTTACACAGTTGTACTATAAGCGTCTGCGAGTGTTCTTAGCTAGGTTTTGTGTCGAGGTACCCCCGATAAATATCGATAATCGAAAAAATCGGATTATAGAAGGAGTGGTCCGATTTTAATAAAATTTGATACACTCATAGACAAAGCCATAAGAAACGATATTCAGAAGTTTCAATGTTGCAGTTCTTACAATAGTGCAGAAAATCGATATATATATATATATATATATATATATATATATATATATATATATATGAAAGGTAATATGTTTGTTTGTGTGTCTGTTTATCTGTCTGTATATCCTGTATACAAATTCATAATTTTTATCTGATTCTCACCAAACTTCACACAAATGTTCTTTAGGGTGAATCTGAGCTTTAGTTTTAAAGCTCTCATTACATCCGAGCAACGCCGGGCTATACTGCTAGTAAATAAATGAAACAAAATCAATAATTGTAGACAGAAAATGTTTTAATAAACTTGTTTATGTACAAATACACATCATTCAGTGCATGAAATTCTGTGAGGCAAATGTAACCTCTCGCACTTTTTTCAACAAGTCTTTCAAAATCAGGAGTCAGTTTGCTCGTTGAAATCTTCATCTCTGGCTGTAAATTTATGTCAGTCAGAGAAGATTTTTACTTTTTTTGATGTTCATGCAAGAAAAACTTTGTTCACAGATGTGGATCCAAAAATAGAAAACATTTTCCGAGCAAAATTCTTCAAATATGGAAATTTGTCAACATTAACATTTATCGTGATAAGTTGGAGAAAATGTTAGATTTAAAGATTTTCCCTGAATGCTTCTGCGGGCCACTGAAAACTCTGGGTCGGGCCGCGTGTGACCTGTTGGCCATAAATACATCTATCTCTGCTACCTTTATGGTTTAGTTTGGTTTTGGTTTGTTTTACGGCATATCAACACCTCAATGGGTTATTTAATGCCGACAAGATTTTTACACTAGAGTTGTATGAATAGAATATATATTCTTTGTAAGACATAAGTTTATAGATCAGGTTTCATTGACGTCTTTTTGTAAAGTGGTTTTCGTTGAGAGTCCAGTGTAGTGCAAGCATGTATTTTTCCTCCAAAAATGTATTGCTGGTATGTATTTTTTCCTTCAAAAATGTATTTCTGGAATTTTTTTTTTTTACTATAAAAGTCTATTTTTATACTTTCATTGTGTTTTGACCCTAGTTTAGGGGTTAACTATTTGCTTATAGCTGGGACCCTAACAGGTACTACCACCCACCAAATCGGGGTGGACATGGGAACAGTAGTTAAGAGGTGGTTCCATGCTCCACAACCTCCCAATCAGAGGTCTTGCTGCCGGATGCAGTTTATTGTCATACCCAGGACAGCTACTTTTATGGAAGCTGACATTAGGAAAGGACACTTAAAGGCAGATTCATGCAGAGAGTGACCCAGAACTACAGAAGTCCCCTACCACACCATTTCATCCATCCTTAATCACAATGTCAATGAGTAAGAGGAGTCTACACAGCATCACAGGAAACTGACTTAACTGAGAGCTGAAAAGTAGATAAAAGAACTTTTCAAATCGACTTCTCTTTGTTTTATTTTTACTGAACTTGTAGTGGTCTGGACAAATTGGGTTCCGTCGGGGTAGTAATTTCAACAGCAAAAAAAGGTTGGTTGTCCAAACCACCACATTTATAAATAAAATAACTCAAAGCACAATGTAACGAATATAACAACATTGTATTAAGTAAGGTTACAGATCTGAATAATTCGTGAATGTAAGATGTCGGGAAAAGAGTTCTCTCTTAGATATTAAAGATAGTCTCAATATTCATGTTGGTAAAGTTCCTGAAAAGGAAATAATATGTTTGTACTGAATAGTAGTGGATATAATTACACATGTATTGAAATGTTCTTATAAGACAGAGAGAAGCATTTTTATGTGGTTAATTGCTGAATGCAATTAGCACAGTATGTGAGTTGGAAGAGACGAACGGTATTCGGACTTATGCTCCGAATAACAGCCTCCAACTGGCTAAACGCGTGTGGAAATCAGTTTATATATTTCTTAATAAACGCGGGAAAAAAGAAAGTTTCACATGCGGTCTTTACGTAAGAATGTGTGGGTATATGTATATGAACGTGAGTGCATAGTGATATGTATGTGGGTATGTACGTGCATGTAGAACTGATTCTACAAACTATTCAAGTTCTGAAAAACTAATATTTTTTTATTTTATTTTTTTATATTATTATTATTTTCTTAATCATTTTAACCCAAACAAGGCGAAATCGCTACTAGTGCACAGGGGGGGGGGGCTACACTGAGAGGAAAAAAAAATGGGTAAAGTGTGTATTGAAGAAAGCATAAAAGATGAATGGAATTCAAGAAGATAAAATATGGCAATTAATGTGAAGAGGATCATCCCTTGTTCCCTGTTTAGGATGTGGTTTCCGGTTTTCTCTCTCCCAACCTTTTCACTCCTTTCTTTTTTTCATTTTTTCAATTGGAGTAGATAGACTAAACTATCGCCCGGTTCACACTCCACCCTCGTCTATTGAATAAGTGAAGAGGATCATCCCTTGTTCCCTGTTTAGGATGTGGTTTCCGGCTTTCTCTTCTCCAATCTTTTCACTCTTTTATCTATTTTTTTTCTTCAATTGGAGTAGATAGACTAGTCTATCGCCCGGTTCACACTCCACCCACGTCTATTGAACTGGTGTAGAGGCTCATCCCTTGTTCCCTGTTTAGGATGTTGTTTCCGGCTTTCTCTTTTCCAATCTTTTCACTTTTCCTTTTTTTTTTCAATTGGAGTAGATAGACTAAACTATCGCCCGGTTCACACTCCACCCTCATCTATTGAACAAGTGAAGAGGATCATCCCTTGTTCCCTGTTTAGGATGTGGTTTCCGGGTTTCTCTTTCCCAATCTTTTCACTCTTACATCAGTGGCATTACCGCCTTGCTCGGGGTGATGTGATTAAAAAAAAAATGTTGCGTTTAAATTTTTGGAGATTACAGCTACCATCATCATTTTGCGGCCTCGGCCGAGATTCAAAATCTTGTCAGTAGCTGAATACTTGATGCTTCGCCAGAGCTACCAAGGGTGTTTTTATCGTGACACCATCACTAGATGGGTTGCCTACCACGGCTTAAGAGAGGCACATTCAACCTCATTAAGAGAAGGATATCCCGCGCCAGTTTCCCAACCTGGTGTTTTTTACAACCTCGCGGTAAAAAAAAAAAAAAGATATAAGAGAAGCAAGTAAACAGAAGGGAGTTCTACAGGTGGGAAGTGCGAGAAAAGAAACTGTTGGAGTAGAAGTAGAGCCGCATTTAATTATTTCAATGGTAAAAGGTTGGAACCTAGATGCCAATTTAGTCGCACGTTTAAATTCACATGGTCAGGGCACCAGGAAAAACAGTTCATCAGAGCAGTTGCCATGAAAATATTTGCTCTCTCTCTCTCTCTCGTCACCTAGCTAATAATACTGAAAAGTCTCAGATAAACAAAGTTTATTTCTCAAAATTTAAGGACGTACGCAAACACACACAATCTCAGTTAAAGTTAGATAAAAGCCCCAGTAAAAAGCATAACATTTCCATTATTTACAAACTTTCAAGTTTGTCATATTTAACTACTCTGTATATCTTGTCAATAATGTTTCAAAATAATGAGAATGTTACAACATGATTATTTCAACAAAAAACCAAGTTGAATATTTAAAGAAAACTGGATGTTATTGGATATATAGAGCGATGTTTACTTACATTTGTCAAACAGTGTTTTCATATATTTTTGTTTCCGAGTAAGATTAGTTGAGGATAAGATGAGTTTGTAAAAATAAAAAACAGTTTAAAATAGTCACAAAAATTTAAATTCGCTTGATATCTGATAAAGTCCAAAGAAGAATCAGCAATATTATTGACACTATTCTGGCATCTTAGTTTCAGTTACTTTCCTACCTCTTCAAATTTAAGCTCAGCATATTGGCTGGATGTACGTGGATGGTGCAGTGAATATCGGCTCAGAATGAAAAATCGAAAAGCCGAGTTCGAATTTCAGTTGAATTCGTTGCATTCACTTACGCACAAATACCCTTGTGAAAGATATTAATCCGTTGCTTCTCCCTCCAGCTATGGGTCGAATAGCAGAACAGATTGGGCTATATAGCCTTGGTTAGCAACCAGTCTACCGCAGAAAGCAATGGCAACCTATTGCAGGAAAATCTTTTGCCAAGTCAGGCAGGTCTTTTTTAAGACATTATCAACCAAGCGTGTACCACGTATGGCACTTAACTGAGTGATATTAAAAAAGAAATTTTTTCCAAGTACAAATTAATAATTAGTACTAAATAGAGTAAAAGCAGGTGGCAAATTACATACCCGCATATGTGCCATATTTAAAATAATAGACAATATTACAAACTTGCCAAAGAAGATTCGACAATACAACATATATCGTTTAGATCAAAGTGTCTATTGATTAGAAATGAAGATCACTGTATGAAATATTTGACTAATTAGAATAAACTAAAATCGATCTAAGGAACATTTGTCTAAAAAAATAATGGTCAAAGGAAAACCCGTTCAAGGATATTTACCTAATATATACTCGTCTAAGGCATACTTGTCTAAGACTATTAGTCTTCCATGGAATAACCGTATAAGGATATTTGTCTAAGGAAATTTGTCTAAAAAGTACTTGTCTAAGAACATTGGTCTATAGAATACTAATTTTAGGAAATTGGTCTAATGAATACTCGCCTAAGGACATTGGTCCAAGTAATACTCGTCTAAAGAAATTGGTCTAAAGAAAACTTGTCTAAGGTCATTGGTCTATGGAATACTTGTCTAAAGACATTGATCTGTGGAATACACGTCTAAGGACATTTGTCTAAAATTACTCGTCTAAGACCCTTGGTCAATGGAATACTCATCTAAGAACATTTGTCTAAAGAATACTCATTTAAAGACATTGGTTTAAGAAATACTCATCTGAAGACATTGGTATATGGAATACTCATCTAAGGACATTCGTCAAAGAAATACTCGTCTGAGGACATTTGTCTAAGGAATACTTGTCTCAAGACATTTGTCTAAGGAATACTCGTCTAAGATCCTTGGTCTATGGAATACTCATCTGATGGCATTGGTCTAAAGAACACTCGTCTAAGGACATTTGTCTAAGGAATACTTGTCTAAGGACATTGATTTGTGGAAAACACGTCTAAGGACATTTGTCTAAACAATACTCGTCTAAGGCGCTCGGTCTATGGAATACTCATCTAAGAAAATTTATCTAAGGAATGCTTAGAACATTTGTTTAAGGAATTTTTGTCCAAGGTCATTTGTCCAAAGAATACTTGTCTAAGGACATTGGTCTATGAAATAGCCGTCTTAGGACCGTTTGTGTATTATAATATTCTTTAATACATTTACACTTGTACAAAGACTATGTTACAGAATTAAGACATTTATAGCAACATTAATTACTGATGATACACGTGGTTTATAAACATTTATTGGCAGGTATAATTCTCTAGATTAATATTTCTTGGATGTATATTCTTTAGGCAAGTGTTGCTTAGATAAACATCCTTAGATTAATGTTCTGGATTCCATAAAAGTTCTATTTTTCTTGAGCCTACTTTCGGGATAAACTTCTCATAAAAACTCACATATTTCAACTTTACAGAATCAGAGTGGCTTTCTCTAACGTTGCAATGGTCGCCATACTGTGGCTATATAGCTATTTCTTTTCCCCACAACACATGCTGGAATGGGGGGGGCATGTATTAGCAACTATAAAGAAATCATCTTCAACATCAGCAACAACAAATACAGTCTGTGAATCTTTGCTAGCAATAAGTCTTTAAGCTACAGTATTTTTTCTACTGTGAACCAAATATTTGAAAGTCTTTTCTAAGCAGCAGCTGTTTTTCTGTGTTCCAACCACCCAAAGACTCAGCTAAAGACGATTATTCATATATTTTACGCGCACGAGCGCGCACACACACACACACACACTTTTTTTTAATCTGAAAATTATATATGCCGTATGGTTATTTCAGCGAGAAAAATCCTTACTTCTTCAACGGCAAAATTTATTTATTATGCAAATACGGTACAAAAATCATTTACCGGAAGTATACGCTAAAAGAAATCCATACCCGGAAGTTTACATGGCAGAAGGAAAAATAAGATAATATCAGAAAAAATAAGAGAGAGAGAGAGAGAGAGATTAAAAAGATTTGTGTTTGCTCTTCTACTTCAGAATCCAATTAGAGAGAGAGAGAGAAAGTAGATTTTGTTAGAAGGTTGTTGTCTAGCTAGACCAGCGATTCCCAAACTGGGGAAAATTTCCCTCGGGGGGTGGGGAATTTGAAGCTACCAGAGTGGAAATAATTATACTACCTACTAAATAAAAAAATCTTGCGCTTGCCAAAACTAACCTTGATATTGATGCACTGGTGCACAAGAAGCAGCATCACCCTTCTCACTAATTTAATTCTGAAGTAGAAGAGCAAACAAAAGTCCTTTCATTTATTACTAACCGTTCTCTATGGCTATGCTTAGTGGTTACTAACAGCTCTCTCTCCACTTCACTCTGTAATTATAAGTTTATTAGTACATTTGTATATTTGAAAAATTAGTAAATAGTCTCAGTGTGTTTTAACTGCTCTTTCTTTCATACACATGAAGGGGGAAATTTGGATGGTTGAACTGGGTGTAGAGGGAAATGACAAAAAGTTTGGGAACCACTGGTCTAGACCTTGGTACAGAGGGTAGGGAAGAAGTGGGAAAAGAACAGAAAAGAGAGACGGTGAAAAGGATTCAAGACAAAAATTCAATTTTGGATTACGTCTATGTTAAGCAATCAAAGGTTAAAAATTAAGCGTGTTACAGGAAAGTAAATGGTGGGGAGGGAAAACGGAAAGAAGGAGAAAAAAGAAAACAACGGGGAAAGAGTTAAAGGAGAGATGCGGCGGGGGGGGGGGGGGAATCACGCCAGACAACCGTCGAAAGGAACGCCAGCTAAATGAGAGTGGGAAGAATGATATTCAGAAAGGAACCTTTCTTTCATGGTCATAATTATGACCAGGTAAGAAGATGCATTTAAGGGATTTAATGCAAATTTTGGAAAGGTAGAATGATCAGATAGTAAAATAGATAAACTATTCTGTTTTGCAGACTTTATTAGTTTCTTTGTCGTATGTCTGAATTTGATGTTATTTTTATATAGGAGTCAGTCAGTCAGTTAAGTTCCATACGTGATACACGCTTGGGCGATCATGTCTCGAAAGAGACATGACTGACTGGGTAGAAGATTATCCCGCAGTAGGTTGCCATTGCTTTCTGCGGTAGACTGGTTGCCGACCAAGGCTATAGAACCCAATCTGTCCTGCTATTTAACCCATAACTGGGAGGAAGAGACGGATTAATACCTTTCCCAAGGGTATTTGCGCGTAAGTGAATACAATAGATTCAACTGGAATTCGAACTCGGCTTCCCGGCTTCTCGTTCCGAGCCGATATCCACTGTACCACAACGCACATCCTGCACATATAGGAGTCAGTGTACTATTAAATATTTTCATGATTGCACTTCATTAAAGCAAAAAATCCTTCAGGTTTTTTGTTGTCTATAATAGCTTTAAACAGATGGGTTAAGATGAAAATTTTCTTCAAACTATTCAAGAGGGAAAATAGTTTTAAAGGCTATACAACAACTTCAGACTTTTCTGTGGGTAAGTGATTATCTTGAATCTTTTTAGGTGAAGTATTATCAACTAGTAATTATTTAATCTTAATTTTAGTTTCAAATTCTCATTCTACACCTTTTTGTAAACAGCAGATTGAATAGATGCAACAAGCTTATTCCTGATTTGTGCAGTTTACTGATTATGTAATGAATCAAAATACTTGATGAAAAGCAACTAAAATTAAGATATAAGAAATAGTAATCAATAATTGATAAATAATATTAGGGATTCATATTGTTAATTTAAGCTGTGACATGGATTTTTTATTGAAATGCTGTTTTTTTTTTACCTTATGAATTTAGCAGTAATAGTTGAATACATTTAAAAAAATGATTTTTTTGTATTATGAAAGAAAATACAACAAATAAATAAACAATTGGAGTAGATGGATCTATCTATCGCCTGGTTCACACTCCACCCACGTCTATTGAACAGGTTAAGAGGCTCATCCCTTGTTCCCTGTTTAGGATGTGGTTTCCAGCTTTCTCTTTTCCAATCTTTTCACTATTACGTAGCCCCCTGCACATCAGTGGCGTTACCGCCTTACTTGGGGTGATACGATAAAAAAAAAAAAGGATAGATACATAAAATGGAAAAAGATAAAGAAAAGAAGAAAGAAAAAGGGGAAAAGAAAAAGAGAGAAAAAGGTAACATGATGTAATATTCGGCTCTGCCAAAATTTCCGTTTAGAATAATATCGTCTTGCTATTGTATTAATTAAAATGACCATACATTTTTCGAGCCCATGAATTTATACAGTATGACCCGGATATAAGAGAAACTCAGATATAAGAGATATTTTCTCTGGTCTCAAATTAGAGCCTCTGGTAATGTATATAAAATAGACCAAACCCGGATATTAGATAAACCCGGATATTAGATAAACCCGGATATAAGAGAATCAATGGCATGACCCTACAGCTCTCTTATATCCGGGTCACACGGTATACTAACTAAGTACAAATTCTAAGTTTATTTTCCCAAACCCCAAATACCTAAAATTTTCGTTTTAAACTATTTTTTTCATCTATCCTTTTAGTGATTCATTTATATCAGTCAGTCAGTTAAGTGTCATGCGTGATACATACTTGGACGATCATGTCTCAAAAGAAACATGACTGACTGGGCAGAAGATTATCCCACAGTAGGTTACCATTACTTTCTGCAGTAGACTGGTTGCCAGCCAAGGCTATTTGCAAGTCATCGTGACTGAGGGTTTGAGCGTCCTGGCCTTGTTCCAACTGTTGTTCACGCTAGATAAAGCGCTCTCTCCGAGAAACTGTAACTAGTATCCGCTCAGCATAGTTACAGTATAAATCACAAGTAGACTCTGTGGGTGTACTGCTGAACAAACACAAGTGTGTCTGAGCAGGCGTCTATAATGGGGATTAGCTAACCGCCCTAGTTGACGGTTATCCTCAAATACAAGTGGCCAGCCATTATATATATGTATGTACTTTTATTTATCAAAATCCTCTTTTTAGACCCCCTCTAATATTATATTTCCTGTTTTTTTTTTTTGTTTTTGTTTTTTGGGGTTTTTTTTTGCTTCTCCCCTTTAGTTCAAGTAAATGAATTTTATACAGTTTGCATAATAAATCCTCAGAAGAAGTGAGGAAAATCCTCACTGAAATGGCCATACGGTATATATAATTTTGGGAATTTTATTTGAAAATATACATATTTGGCTCTGTAAATACATAACAGCATTTACATAGAGCCTTCTACCAGGATCATTTTTAATATCAATGAGATTAATGTTAATAGGATCTATTTTGGGATTTTACCTAGATGTTATTTTCGTTTGTTATTTAATTATATGTATATATATATATATAGTCATCTGCAGACAGATCTGTTTCGCTGTATCACAGCTCATCAGTACAGTTAGACTCCAATTGCTTTTTAATCTAGGATAGAAACCCGACCGAATTGGCATCAGTCGGCGATTCTACCTCTGGGCTATGGGCGTTCGGTAGAAGAAAGCAGACTTTTTAGCAAGTATATAATCATTACATGCGCCTAATAGCCAGAGTGATCTAATTCATTTTACTGAATGAGTGATGCGTATATATATATATATATATATATATTCACACTCTTGTGCAAATTAATTGAAACAAAACAAATAATGTCTTGCTAGAATCTTTCACACTTACCCTGATCACATGTGATCGGGGTCTCTTGGAGTTGTTTTTCTATTCTTCAGACTACATTTTTCTTTACATTTTGGACTGATGGATCCAATTTGTTTCTTTGCTTTGATGACAAGAATGATATTTGAAAGGCTGACACGAACTATATCTGCAACCTCACTGAAAGCCTTATCAATGTGTTCATGCAGCGTTACAGCTTTTGTACACTTCCTTGGAGTAACATCCATCACAGACAACTGCCGTAGAATAAGTAATCAACAGTCGAGACAATAGTGTCTGGGCGTGATAAAAATCTGATGCAATCATGGATGATGCAATATTTTTCAAAGCCAAACAAATTTCATCATACACCTCGAAAATAGATTCATATTACTGTACATCACTGCAAAAGACTTAATCTGAGGAAAAAATAGAAATCGATTACACCCTGTCACTCCAGTGGGTGTAAAACTGACTGTATGGTAAAAGAAAGAAAACTAAAGCAGTTGTTTCAATTAATTTGCACGAAAGTGCATGTTTGTAAATACAAATTATTTATTTAATAGATAATGGTTTTATAATTCAGACATTCGGATTTTTAATAGGAATCACCTGGATGATTGAATTTTCTACACCTATTCCTCGCCCAAGTTGTTGTGTCTTTAAAAAAATACATAAATGAATAAATTAATCATACTGTCCTGGTATCATGTCCATAAAAAATAAATAAAAATCACAATGTAAAAAAATAATTACCATAAAATAATTGTAACAATCATAATTATCATTAACTGACTCTTTCTAAACGAATGAGAATCAACCATACTTTTCTCCTTGACACACACAAACATGTGACATTCTCACTATCAGACAAGCAATTCACATGAACAGGTCATTAACACATATATGAACAAAGATGTCACCTCCTTTTTCAGCTTATTTTTTTATTTTTTTTTTTAATTGTATCATCCCGAGCAAGGCGGTAATGCCACTGATGTACAGGGGGCTACGTAATAGTGAAAAGATTGGAAAAGAGAAAGCCGGAAACCACATCCTAAACAGGGAACAAGGGATAAGCCTCTTAACCTGTTCAATAGATGTGGGTGGAGTGTGAACCGGGTGATAGATAGATCTATCTACTCCAATTGAAAAAAAAGAAACCACAGTGAGAAGATTGGAAAAGAGAAAGCCGGAAACCACATCCTAAACAGGGAACAAGAGATGAGCCTCTTAACCTGTTCAATAGACGTGGGTGGAGTGTGAACCGGGCGATAGATAGATCTATCTACTCCAATTGAAAAAAAAAACAAAGTGAGAAGATTATAATAGGAATATTAATTTTGTAGCACTCAACAAAAGAATTTGACGTAAGAAAACACAAGACACTTCTTGTACTTTTTCAACTAAATTATCTGATCCGCATTGCACACACCTATAAAATAGATACACAAAAGACCATACACACTTTACTTATTTATTTTATCATTCTGTCAGATTTCGATCAATATTTGATCTACATTTGACCCCAAACTCACAATTTTACACAGTATTACTGTCTCTCATGTATCCAACACCACATAATGACCAGATAACAAATAATAATCATTTCCTTGTCTCCACATTTTTTATGACTATTTTTGTATATATAAATTTTAGGGAGTTTACAATTATTTACCCAGAGTTATAACATCCCTCCAAAGTAAATGATTTAGACTCAAATATAAATGAATAATATTTACCTTAAACTATGTAAATGCATATAGACTCAAATATAAAAACTAATATTTATCTATTCCAACCCAAGTCAATGCTTAGAGATTCAAATATCAACAACCAATACTTACCTATTCTTGACACAAACAAATTCATACAGGCTTAAATATAAACAACACATATTTACGTATTTCCAAACCAAGCGAATGTTTACAGACTCAAATATAAACGACCAATATTTACCTACCCTTGAACCAAGATTCCTATATTTACCTATCCTTGAACTTATAGATTCAAATATCAAAAAAAGCAATATTTACTTATTTCAGAAATCAATATTTACCGATTATCTTCTGCCATCTGTTCTGGCCTTATAATAAGTAATATCTGTTCTCTTAAATAATTCCAAATGAATGCCTTTTTGTCAGTTACTGATTTGAATTAGTCTAATTGGATAGTAGGGGTCATTCAAAAAATTCTAAGCTCGTTCAAAAGGAGTTTTAGAAGCAAAAGAGTTTTTCACAATTATTCAACTAGCAGTATAGCCCGGCGTTGCTCAGGTGTAATGAAAACTTTAAAACTAATCCATGGTCCTGGAGCTCAGACTCTTTGGACAATGGCACGAAAGACTAAAAAGCAATAGTTGTTTCCAGTTAAGGCAAAACCGTAGACTGAAAGAAAAATGAATGGATGTAAATCAAATTTTGATTTCCTGGTATTGATATCAAATAATTTTTTTTCATCGTAAACTGAATTTTGGAAGTTAAATAAGTCCTCTGAGTAAATGGTATCATGGCTGAGACTAAGAATTACAATTATACCTACTTAGAGCCAAACCCGAAGCAAAAACTAAAATAAAAGGGCTGAAAAAATACAGACATACAGGCAGATAAACAGACACACACACAAGCATCTTGCCATTTATATATATATATATATATATATATATTATCGATTTTCTGCACTATTGTAAGAACTGCAACCTTGAAACTTCTGAATATCATTTCTTATGTCTTTGTCTATGAGTGTGTCAAATTTGATTAAAATCAGACCACTCCTTCTATAACCCGATTTTTTTTATTACCGATTGTCGATATTTATTGGGGGTACCTTGACACAAAACCTAGCTAGGAACACTTGCAGATGCTTATAGTACAACTGTGTAAATTTTCAAGAAAATCAGTTCAGCCATTTTGGAGTTTATAGGTAACGGACACACACACACAGACACACACACACATAGAAACAAAGTTCCATTTATAAATAATTTTAGATAGATTATCATCAGATGGTTGTTTGCAGGTTGGAATGTGTGGATTTAAGTGAAATAGTGGAAGAATAAAAATATACATTTTTCATGTTAAAATAGAAATTTATTGATATAAAGGATAACAAGAATTGTAGAAGTTAATGTTCAATGAGAAACAAGTAATGAGTTAAGGGCATGTATGTATGTATGTATGAGTGTTTGTTTGGTAGTAATATCTTTGAATGGAAAAGAAGAAGTGAAAGGAATCTGCACAAGAGAAAGGAGGAGAAAGAGAACGAATGTTCAACATGACCTTACGTCTAGGTCAACTTGAAGTTTCTCCTATTACATTTTTATGTGTCGTCTTGCTGCTCCCATCTGACTGTCTGATTGACCAAAGCCTTTGTAGTCGTTTTGTTTTTTTTGCACTGAATCACTAAGTCTTTTTAGTCTTGCAAATTGCTTCCATTGGTCAGAAAATCAATTTAACATCTACTTGTGAAATCCGGTTTCACTTTTTCTTTAAGCATGTGGTCAATACTTTTTTATTTGGCAAAACCAGGATTTCACACGTCATTGTGAATTTTTGTAAAAGTGAAGAAGGTTGATTTTAATTCTTAATTTCCTATCCAGCACAAGTTACTAATCTGTGGTTGAAATGTCAAACTTTTTAGATGCTTCTCTGATGTCAGCATTCTTGGAACCCATCCTGCAAACAGCTTGCTCATCCCTCAGCTAAAACAGTGTGAACTGAACCAGAACTAATGCCTATGGATTTAGCTATATGCTGGATAGTAAGACGTCTTTCATCAAAAACCATTCGTGAATTGTATCAACTTGTTCATCAGTGGCTGAGAGTTTTGGACAACCTGACCAACTGATAGCCTTGGCTGGCAACCAGTCTACCACAGAAAGCAATGGCAACCTACTGCCCAGTCAGTCATGTCTCGATAGACTGGTTGCTGTCCAAGGCTATAGAACCTAATCTGCTCTGTTATTTATCCCATAACTGGAGGGAAGTGACTGATTAATACCTTTCCCAAGGGTATTTGTGCGTAAGTGAATGAAAGGAATTCAAATGTAATTTGAACTCAGCTCCCTGATTTATCGTTCCGAATCGATATCCACTGTACCACAATGCACATCCAGGTTTACTTTACTGTACCTTTTCTATAAATACTTTCATGGAAATTGTTCTGATGAACATCCTGTATCTAGGGTTTGTGGTGTAAAGATATTGGTTCAGAATGAGAAACTGGAGGACTGAGTTCAAATTTCAGTTGCATTCACTTACATACAAATACACTTAGGAAAGGTATTAATCCATCTCTTTTCCCTCTGCCTGTTGCTTAAATATCAGGAATATATTGGGTTCTATAGCCCTTGGTTTGCAACCAGTCTACTACAGAAAGAAATGGAGACCTACAGTGGGAAAAACTTCAGCCTAGTCGGTCATGGATTGGAAGAGACATGATCACCCAAACATGTATCATGTATGGTGCCTAACCCTTTGTTGCATATTGGTTACAATTGTAACCAATATGCAACAAAAGGTTAATTGACAGACTGACTATATTAACAGCAAGATCATATCATTGTACATTTGAATTGGCTAAATCTAATCAGGTTTCATTGCTAGTATTTCTCACCTGTGAAAAACTGTCCCAGCTTCATGTTTTCTAGCCAATTTTGATCTTGAAAAGTTTAAATGCAATGTCAATCGTTATCCTTTGTCTTTTTAATTCCTCTTCTTTTATTGTTTTCTCTCCTTAATTATGTTTTCTTCTTCTCATATTATTATAACTCCTATGCTAACAGTTTCTTCTCTCGCTTGTGAAACTTTCTTCTGGCATCTTGCTTTCCACTCAACTTTGATCTTCAAAAATTTAAATACAATGTCAATCATTATCTTCTGTCTTCTTAATTCCTCTTCTTTTATTGTTCTCTCTCCTTAATTATGTTTTCTTCTTCTCATATTATTATAACTCCTATGCTAACAGTTTCTTCTCTCGCTTGTGGAACTCTCTTCCAGCTTCTTGCTTTCCGCTCAACTTTGATCTTCAAAAATTTGAATGCATCATCAATAGTCTTCTTCTGTTTCTCTTTGTGCAGTGAAGCATTTAACTAGAATTACTACTGTGTTATATTCAGACAAGTTTTCCATAGCCTACACAAAACTTTTCTAAACATATGACATGAAGATCTCTTTCAACTAATAGTAAAACTTGATTTTTTGGGGAAAAGAGATTAGAATCATCAAGAACATTTACTGCGAGTAAAACATTTGTATATAGACAGAGAATGAACTATGAAATGAGTGTGTACACAGATGCAGAAAGATGTGAAAAACCAGGATGTATTTCAACTGTAAAATGATGAGACCTTGCCGCTAACCTATTGCTGCACTTAAATTCATAAAGTCGAGGTATGATAAAGAAAAGGTCATCAGAACAATAACCATGAAAGTATTTTTTAGAAAAGGTACAGTGAAACTACAACAGGTTAGAAAGTCAATGAAACCAGTTTAGGAACAATAAAATTGCAGGCTCTTTATATTTTATCAAGAATCTCTAAATACATAGCAGAAGCACCAAACCATGTGGCAGCAATATTCAGTGCATGAGCGAATGGCAAACATATTAAGGTTTAAGAAATTTTCTGGAGAGAAAAATTGTCTAAATCAATTTTCATAGCTGCAGATCTAGCAATGTATTCAACAGTCTTTCCTTTTCGTGTTTGCAGAAAACTTTAGCCGAAAAGATGCAATGAGTCACTCTCCTGAAGGTTAGCATCAGTCATACGAGGCAAAAATAGTTCTCTAAGATGTTTAAAAGAGAACAGTTTTGTTTTGGTAGCATTAAAATTAACAAACCCTTTCTTGCCCCAGTTAACAAAAGATTGTAGATCATTTTTGAGATCAGCTACTAATTTGACCTTATCAAACTGATCAGACTTACCATTAAGACAGGAGTAAATGGCGTCATTTGCATAGATACTGCATCGAGAACTAATGACACTGAGGAGATCATTGATGAAAAGTAGGAATAACATCTGTTCTAGGATAGAGACCTGGAAGACAACCACATTAATGCAAAAAGATTAAGAAGAGTCGCCATTCAAGATAACTTTAATATCGTGTTTTGATAAAGACTGAATTAGATCAATAGTTTATTCAGATATACTGTAACTTTTCAATTTATGAAAAAGATCAGTATGCCAACCCCTGTCAATTGCCTTTGAGATATCCAAAACAGCAGATAGTTTATTTTCATTTTTTTTATGAGACAGAGAATGGTAGATAGACAAAACAAAAAATAAAACAAGTGCAGTGTTGGCATTATATGAGGATATAACTGTATTAAGAAGATTGATCTCTTTTCTACAGCTTATCAATCCTTTGAAGGTTATTTAAGGGCAGAAATTATTTTTAGATTGCAAGAATTTGGTGGAGATGTATAAATGATTTAATGATACAAGTCTTACTAATTAACCCATAGATGGAAGAGAAGAGGTGAATCCATACCTTTCCCAAAGGTATTTGCACATAAGTGAACCCAACTGCAATTGGAACTCAGTTCACTGGTTAACAATTCCAAGCCATTAATTATTACACCACCTGCACATTCCAGCTTACAGCATCTGGTATTTTCCAGCAGTTACTGACCACTCTTGATGTTGCTTAACTTCAGTGATCATACTAGAATCAGTGTTTCAGCGTGATGTAGCTGTAAGCCTTGTATCAAGACGAATAAAAGTGAAAGGTAAAGGAGAAGGATGTACGCATCTTGGAATGTGCATTGTGGTGCAGTGGATATCAACTCAGAATGCCAAATCAGGGATCCGAGTTCAAATTCCAGTTGAATTCCTTGCATTCATTTATGCACAAATACCCTTAGGAAAAGTATTAATCCATCTCTTTGCTCTAGTTATGGGTTAAAGAATAGGACAGATTGGGTTCTATAGCCTTGGCTGGCAACCAGTCTACCACAGAAAGCAATGGCAACCTGCTGCGGGATAATCTTCTGTCCAGTCAGTCGTGTCTCTTTCGAAACATGATCGCCCAAAGCCTGTATCACATATGGCACTTAACTGAAAGGAGAAATATATTTTTCAATTAATGTTTGTGTATACAGGGTGTCCATAAAGTTCATGTGCACTTTTAAAAAATTATAACTTTATTTGTAATTGTGATAGAAATAATTTGTAAAAAGGATTAGAAATAAGTAAATCTATATTTATTTAAATTTTATTGAAATTTTATTTAAGTTTCCACATGTCCTCCATCATTAGCAATACAAAGGGTAATACAATTTTGCAGTTCATGGAAAACATTTGCCAACTGATTGACAGTAATGCCTGAAATCACATTAGTTATTTTAGCTTTCAAATCTTCTAATGAACTAGGTTTGGTTGCATACACAATTGTTTTCACATGTCCCCATAAAAAAAATCTAATGGAGTCAAATCTGGTGAACATGGAGGCCAATAAAATGGTCCACCCCTTCCGATCCATCTGTTAGGAAATTCCTGATTTAGAAACTGTCTAACATGCAGAGCAAAGTGACAAGGAGCTTCATCTTGTTGATTTATAACATTTTTACAGATTATTTCTATATTGCAAATTAAAATAAATTATAAATTTTGTAAAGTGAACATGAATTTTATGGACACCCTTTATGTATGATTGTTGCCGCAATCACCATGTTGTTGGTTACTAACAGATACTAGATGCTGTCTGTTTTTGATTCCTTGACATATCTATGTCATTTCCTTTTAAAATAATATCACAGATCAGGCATTTTATAATAATAAATATAACAGGAAATGGCGAGGGCACATCAAGCTGACAGCTAAGAAAAATCCAAATAGTGTCAATGAAAGAGACAGTAATTTCTATAAATAAATAAGCAGGAACAATTATATATTACATGGAAAAATGTGCACATGAAAAGTAATATTCCTAAGATTATATTAAACTTGGAAAAGAACAGGACAAGTTATTAAACCTGGAAAAGTAAAGGTCAAAATATATTAGTGAAGTAAAAAATAAGAAATTTCTTACTTCACATATTGCACTCAAATTTTGCTTTCAGCTGCAATATTTTAAGCAAGAAATTTTTGATTTTTTACATCACTATAATATTTTTCCTTTACTTTTCCAGATTTAATATCTTGTTCTGTTCTTTTCCAGGTTTAATATAATAAGAATATTATTTTTCATGGCATATTTTCCATTGTAATCCACGATTTTTCCAGGCATTGCTGCTAATGTAATATAAATTTAATGCTGAAAACCACATTCAAAAATATTAAAACGAAAAAATGTATATCCAATTGATTAAGAAAAACAATAAAAAATTATTAATTAAAATCAATTCTGATAAAATGATGAGTGATAAGCAAAGCTTGACTGACAAAAATGATAAAAGATATCATCAGAATTTAAATGTTGAAAACCGCATGCAAAAATATTAAACAGAAAAAGTTATAAAGAATAAGATATATTATTAGAAGCGTTAGTCATTCACTTACGTACTTACTAGCAGTATAGCCGGGCGTTGCTCAGGTGTAATGAAAGCTTTAAAACTAATCCATGGTCCTGGAGCTCAGACTCTTTGGACGTTGGCACGAAAGACTAAAAAGCAATAGTTGTTCCCAGTTAAAGCGAAACCATAGACTGAAAGAAAAATGAATGGATGTAAGTTAAATTTTGATTTCCTGGTATCGATATCAAATAAGTTTTTTCGTTGTAAACTGAATTTTGAAGGCTAAATAAGTCCTCTGAGTAAATGGTATCATGGCTGAGACTAAGAACTACAATTATAGCTACTTAGAGCCAAACCCGAAGCAAAAACTAAAATAAAAGGGCTGAAAAAAATACTGACATACAGGCAGATAAACAGACACACACACAAACATCTTACCTTTTATATATATATATATATATTTATACACACACATATATATATATATATATATATATATATATAAATCGATTTTCTGCACTATTGTAAGAACTGCAACCTTGAAACTTTTGAATATCGTTTCTTATGTCTTTGTCTATGAGTGTATCAAATTTGATTAAAATTGGACCACTCCTTCTATAACCCGATTTTTTCGATTATCAATATTTATCGGGGGTACCTCGACACAAAACCTAGCTAAGAACACTCGCAAACGCTTATAGTACAACTGTGTAAATTTTCAAGACAATAAGTTCAGCCGTTTTGGAGTCTATAGGTAATAGACACACACACACACACACACACACACACACACAGACAAAGTTCCATTTACAAATAAGTTTAGATTTAGACGTAGTTAGTCTCCCTTTTCGGACTTCACATATTTTGATGTAACTTTTTTCTACTGAACCAAAATTCAAATTTTTATGTAAGAATGTAGCTAACCAACCTTTTAATAAACAGATCAATGAAATAAAATTTTATTGTTTTTAAAATTTTTAAGAATTCTTTAAAAGTTGAGAGCATTTTTATTAGCATTTTGTTGGTTACCATGTTTTTATCTAATGTAACAGGAAATACCAGTGGCTAAATTTCATTTTGTGTTTACCAATTAAAGCTTTGTTTAAATATAATCTTAAACTTTTGACCAGCTAGTACTTAGCCTAATTTATCAGCATTCAAATTTTCTCTGTTAAATAATAAAAAAAGTGTAGCAGCCACAGATCTATTTCCTTTAGCGAATCAATGCCCCCGACGGGAGATTCGGTCACTCACTGACCAATCAACGGGCGGAGCGCATTGATTCCTCTCTAGAACTATTTTGCCTAGTCCTGTTTGTAGAACGGAGGAAAGGCAGAGAGCCACGAGCCCGCGGCAGTAACGGACGTCTCTCTGACATCGCTGCCACTGATTCCCCATGGAATGCTTTCGCGGAAGACGTTGCTGCTAGCTTCACCTTGGACACTTACATACTATCTGCTGCTAGCTTCACCATGGACACTTACATACTATCTGCTGCTAGCTTCACAATGGACACTTACATACTACCAATCTTGTACGTTTACTATGTAATAAACCATTCTTTGTTGTTATTCTAAAAGCAAGTTTCGTCATTCATTTGTGTGCCTAAAAAATATAGTGTTCGGGAAATTAAGCATTCCCCATAACATCTATAAAATGGTGACCCAGAATGGCACTTAGGTTGGCGAAACAAATTTAAAAAAATTAACAACACGAAACTCGGCCTCCACTTTCGGACAACAGTATAAGCAAAGTTAAAAGGAGAGAGAGAAAAAGCTCCCTTTACTCAAATAACATTTTTTGAACACGTGCCTTCACAAAAAAAACCCCCAAAAACTTTCCGACGAGGAAGTATCTTCTTTTCAGCTCGTACACAAGAAAAACACCAACTCAAGCAAGCATAACGAACATTACATTTTGTTCAAAGAAAGTTCAAAAGAAAAAAAAAAAAGAAGAAGAAGAAATTACTACTCTGCTCTTTTCAACTGACCACGTGGTACAAAAAAAAATATTTTGATTGCAATAACAAACAAAAAAAAAAAGTGAGTAATACACCTTTACATTTTATTTTTTCGAAATTTAAAGCTAATAGAGCGCCTCCTTCCTTAACATTTAACTTTCCCGCCTAAATGGTAATTGGGCGACGCCATCTTTAATTCCAACTTTTGTTTTTAAGACAGGCCTTGAAACTGACAGTTATCTCCCTTACTAAGGAACCTTAAAGCAGCACCTTTCTCTCGTTTAACACGAATATCACTATTTTCTTGTGTCTTTTGAAATGTTTTCCCTCTCGTTTCTTTCTCATTGAGACGTGCTTCTTTGATATTTTTTTTGGTGGTCTGTCGTCACGCTATATATTAAAAAGAAAATGGCGACTACTTTACCTGCTTTCGCTGGCGACGTTCGAGTTTGGTTTGCCCAACTCGAGTCATATTTTATAGCGAACAACGTCGTGGAGGAGCGGCAATTGCCTATTTTATTTAGTGCATTTCCCGCGTCATTGACACCAGTTGTCAAAGATTTGATAACTAACACCCCCCTTAATGCTACTTATGACAGTATTAAGCGGGAAGTTCTGCTCCGGACGTCGCTATCAGCGGAAAAGCGGTTCCAAACTTTAGTCAATGACGAGCTGTTGGGAGACCGCATGCCAAGCGAATTGCTCCGCAGAATGAGAGAGCTGGCAGAAGATATCCCTGCTGATAGTGCCTTTATAAAGCAACTTTTCTTCTTAAGATTGCCCCCTCAAGTAAAGGCAATTCTGGCACCCATGGTAGAGAAAAGCTCTGTAGACGTAATAGCGTCCTCTGCAGATAAAGTGATGGAATTCACCAAGGGGCCTATTACCGCGTCCATTCTTCAGCCAAAGGCTGAAGTCTCTACCCTCTCTGCTGCTGGGAACACAAGCGAAGGTGCCACACAAGTGGCGATACTCAAAGCTTTAGTGCAGCTTACCAATGAAGTAAGTAAATTAACCGTACTTAATTCACAACAGCCTAGACGTCGACATAAAAGTCGTTCGCCATCCCCACACCACCACCGCCATTCAAGTAAGCCAGGACTATGCTATTATCACAGTTGTTTTGGCGCTAAGGCTCGGAGGTGCAAAATGCCCTGCTCCTTTTCAAACCAGGGAAACTTAAATCTGGAGAGCTGAGCACGGCACACTCTCCACAAGATCTATGTAACAACCGTGCCTATTTTATCACTGACTCCAGGTCCCAAGCACGTTGTTTGGTTGACACAGGAGCAGCTTGCAGTATCTGGCCACTGAAACTCCTCACTGAGAAGCCGCCATTGTCGCCTATCACACTGCAAGCGGTAAATCACTCCCCTATTCCCACGTACGGTCAAATTTCTCGTTCTCTGGACTTGGAATTACGGAGAGACTTTACATGGATTTTTACTGTAGCTGATTTACCATACCCCATTCTAGGCTCGGACTTTCTGCACCACTTCAACCTTTTAGTGGATATGCGCAAGCGACGACTTATTGACGGCAATACGGAACTTTCCGTAATGGGTTTTAAGGCAAATATCTCACCTGTCAGCCCGGTATTGTTCATTGCCGCTACTGACGACCCATACCAAACATTACTACGCTCTTACCCAGAGTTAACTAACTTAAATTTCGTTGTGAGCAAATCAACTCACTCTACAAAACACCACATCGAGACCACAGGCACTCCGGTGTTCTCACGCCCTCGCCGCCTCCCTGCTGATAAACTAAAGGCGGCGAAGGCAGAATTTAACCATATGCTGCAGCTGGGAATTATACGCCCCTCGTCCAGTTCATGGGCTTCCCCTTTGCATATGGTTCCAAAGCGTTCTGGAGATTGGCGTCCGACTGGGGACTATCGACGATTAAATGCCATTACGGTACCTGATCGTTACCCAATCCCACATATACAAGACTTCGCTTCATCCTTGCATGGTTGTAAGACCTTCTCCAAACTAGACCTCGTTAAGGCTTACCATCAGATACCAGTGAACCCAGACGACATACCTAAAACTGCAGTAACTACTCCATTTGGAGCGTTTGAATTTTTAACTATGCCTTTTGGTTTGCGAAACGCGGCTAGTACCTTCCAACGCTTCATGGACGAAGTAGTGCGTGATTTGGACTTCGTCTATAATTATATAGATGACATCCTCGTAGCAAGTGCCTCACCTGAGGAACATGTTACTCACCTCCGCCTACTGTTCGAACGGTTTCAAAAGTACCAGGTGAGGATTAACCCTGGTAAATGTGTTTTCGGTGCTTCGTCGCTAACTTTCTTGGGACACATTATAAGCCCCGAAGGGATATCTCCCTTACCTGAAAAGTGAAGGCGCTACAAGACCTTCAACCACCCACTTCACTTCGCCAACTGAGACACTTTCTCGGTCTGCTTAACTATTACAGACGTTTCATCCCACACTGTGCGGATCTCCTGTCTCCTCTGTCTGACATGCTACGTAACAGGAAAAAGAAAAATGAGCAGATTTCGTTGAATGACATACAGCTAAAAGCCTTTAACGAAGTGAAGAAGAAATTAGCGACAACATCGCTACTTGCACATCCTGTACCCGACTCCCAGTTTTCATTGGTCGTTGATGCATCGGGCACAGCTGTAGGTGCAGTTTTGCAACAGCAACACCAACAACAGCTACAACCTCTCGCTTATTTTTCGAGACAGCTGAAAACGGCAGAACAACGTTACAGCACATTTGGCCGTGAACTCCTGGCAATGTACCTCGCAGTGAAAAACTTTCAGCATTCACTAGAGGGCCGACAATTTGTGATCTACATCGATCACCGTTCGCTTACTTTCGCTCTGCGCTCAAAGCCGGACAGATATTCTCCTCGCGAAACTCGCCACTTGGATTTTCTTTCGCAATTTACAAACGATATCCGACATATCTCTGGTGAACAGAATGCTGCGGCAGAAGCCTTGTCTCGCCTTCCCATTAATTCACTGTTCTCACCTTCAGATATCGACTTACGACAGATGGCCTTTGACCAACCACGCCTGGACACCTTTGATCTATCATCACCTGAATTTGCAACTTGCAAGTTCGCATACTTACCAGTGCCTACTGCAGATACGCATATCATCTGTGACACCTCAACAGACGCACCTCGACCTTTTGTTCCGATGACACATCGTAGGGTTGTTTTTGACACACTACACCAATTGGCACACCCCGGACCCAAAGCCACAGTGAAGCTGATTGCAGCTAGATTTTTCTGGCCAAACATGAGGCGTGATATCACTGCCTGGACACGTTCTTGCGTATCCTGCCAAAAATCAAAGGTGCACAAACATATCCGTGCACCCCTCGGAACATTCAGCACCCCAGACGCTCGGTTCAGCCATGTCCATATTGATCTGGTTGGACCATGGCCGGTCAGTCAGGGATTTACTTACCTCCTGACCTGTATAGATCGCTTTACACGGTGGCCCGAAGCTATTCCCCTAAAGGACATTTCAGCTGAATCCGTAGCGCAAGCCCTTATATCAGGCTGGATAACGCGTTACGGAGTTCCTACAACAATTACCACTGACCGTGGCAGACAATTTGAATCCCACCTATTCCAGGAACTTTCCAGAATTTTAGGGATCAATCGAATTCGAACTACGAGCTATCACCCTGCTTCTAACGGGATGATAGAACGCTTTCATCGCCAATTAAAGGCCGCATTACGTGCCTATCCTGACCAACAGCGATGGAGCGAATATGTACCTGTTGTCCTTCTTGGCTGTCGTGCAGCTATCAAAGAGGACCTAGGATACTCTCCAGCAGAACTTGTCTATGGAGTACCTCTATCATTACCAGGCCAGATGTTGAACCCTATAGATTTAACAGGAACAGATCCTGCCTTGTATATAAACAGACTGCAATCTTATTTTGGTAATCTCCCACCAATGCACCCTAGGGAACAGACCATCAAATCATCAGTCCCAAAAGATATTTCTTAATGGACTCACGTTTTTCTAAGAAGGGACGCTGTCAAAGCCCCCTCTCACTCCACCTTACACTGGCCCTTACCGCGTGCTTTCACGCACTGACAATCTTCTCACTCTTGACATTAGTGGCAAAAAAGAAACTGTATCTATTGACAGGGTGAAAAGAGCCTTTCTTAACACAAACACACAAGAGCCACATATTCCCCCTACTTACATACATGAACATATCTTTACACCCGTTGAAAAAAATACGATGCCAACAGACAACTATGTCACCACCACACGCAGTGGTCGACGAGTACATTGGCTTAAAAAGCTCTGTAAAACTGTTTATATATAAATTGTACCCTTCTTTGTTTTATGGCCGCTATCTTTTTCTCTGTCGGCTTTCCGCCTAAGCAGGGGGTGATGTAGCAGTCACACATCTATTTCCTTTAGCGAATCAATGCCCCCGACGGGAGATTCGGTCACTCACTGACCAATCAACGGGCGGAGCGCATTGATTCCTCTCTAGAACTATTTTGCCTAGTCCTGTGTGTAGAACGGAGGAAAGGCAGAGAGCCACGAGCCCGCAGCAGTAACGGACGTCTCTCTGACATCGCTGCCACTGATTCCCCATGGAATGCTTTCGCGGAAGACGCTGCTGCTAGCTTCACCATGGACACTTACATACTATCTGCTGCTAGCTTCACCATGGACACTTACATACTATCTGCTGCTAGCTTCACAATGGACACTTACATACTACCAATCTTGTACGTTTACTATGTAATAAACCATTCTTTGTTGTTATTCTAAAAGCAAGTTTCGTCATTCATTTGTGTGCCTAAAAAATATAGTGTTCGGGAAATTAAGCATTCCCCATAACATCTATAAAAGTTTAATTTTTATTTTCTTATATTTATTTTTGAAGCTCTTCTCAAATAAATGGTTCAACTTCAATCAGACAATGCAAAAAGTATATATTTTCTTTATATTCATTGGGTGAGCAGTTTATTTGATAATATTTGGATGCAATCTTCAGTCCTGGAGATTGAATTCTAACATTAATAAAATTGTCATCAATCAAATTTATTTCAGTATCTACTCTTATCTCCATTGCAAATATTTGAAGAGTTTTCTCATAAATATAACATACCTTAAAAATGTATTTTATCACACACGCAAATATGTAGAAATAGAAAGATGTACAGATAGATAGATTTTTTTTTTTTTAGTCATATCACCCTGAGCAAGGCGGTAACGCCACTGATGTGCAGGGGGCTACGTAATAGTGAAAAGATTGGAAAAGAGAAAGCCGGAAACCACATCCTAAACAGGGAACAAGGGATGAGCCTCTTAACCTGTCCAATAGACGTGGGTGGAGTGTGGACCGGGAGATAGATAGATCTATCTACTCCAATTGAAAAAAAAAAAAAAAGTGAGAAGATTGGAAAAGAGAAAGCCGGAAACCACATCCTAAACAGGGAACAAGGGATGAGCCTCTTAACCTGTTCAATAGACGTGGATGGAGTGTGAACCGGGCGATAGATAGATCTATCTACTCCAATTGTTAGATAGATAGATAGATAGATAGATAGATAGATAGATAGATAGATAGATAGATAGATAGATAGATCATCATGGAAAACAGAATCAGAATTTGACCAAGGTTCTTGTCTTCAATTTGCACTACATTGCTGAAGACATGTACCCAGCTTCTCTCAATACCCCTCCACCCAAACCCCAAGCAACTATGGGTAAAATAGTAGAGCAGACTGGGGTGTTTTGCTTTGATAGGACAACCAGTCGAGGAAACCACTCTTCCTAACACATGGGCCGGGATAGCAGGATAGAGCCTATTACTTCCCATAAAAAGGCCTGATAAACTTTTATTGAAAAAAAATGGCTGCTAAAGAGAATTATTATTTTGAATTGAATTGAAAATATTTCAGCTTTGATTCGCGCACTCCCAGTATAGATTTTTCCTTTGTATCCGTTTTACTTTTAAATTTAATTTGATATGCTTTCGTTTTATTTTCGAACTTCACTCTCTAGTGATTTAATTTCGAATATAATAATTATTTTATTTTTGTATAAAAACAGTTCGTTAAAAAAAATAGAAATTAAAAAATATTTTTAAAAACGCATATTTTTAAAATTTTCGCGGAATTTTTTTTAATCTTAAATTTTCATGTACGAATTAAAGAATGTTTTTATTGAAAAATAAAAAGCTTGCGCAAACAATTTATGCGTTTTTTAAATATTCTATTTTTTAACAAAGTTTTGTTTGTTTGTTTTTATTTAGGCATTCCTTTTTTTTTCTTCACATTCATTCACAAAATGTGAAAAAACTTTTTCAAATCTAAAATAAAAACAAAAAAAAAAATTATAAAATTGTTGTTATAATGACTGTTTTATTTTATTTTTAAGCGATGTTTTTGTTTGTTTATATAATAAAACTGTGGAAAAATCACCTAGCAAATTTTTGTTGTTCCTATCTATTTTTAAAAAAATTCAGTTGTCCCCAGTACTGTCAGTCACCATGACTTGTAAAATTGTTTATGCATTAGCTGTAAAAATAAATGTGAACTAAAATTAATTTTTATTTTCCTCCAAACATTCTGGACTTCACTGCAGAAACCTCGCCTTTAAAATCTGCAGATGTTATGTTTTGGTATTATTTTTAGACTTAAATTCTTTCCTTAAATAAATATTTCTATTATTTACCAAATATTCGTAGCCTGTTATTATTATTATTATTATTATTCCGTAAAAAAGTGTATAATTGAAAAAATGGTCTGACCAATTTTTAACACAGAAAAAAGAAAACAAAACGAAAATAATTGCAATTAATTAATTATTGCTTGAAGAACCACTCCCTAACTCAGTCTGGCTTCCATTTCCATTCAATAAATTAAAATGCAACATGTGCTAAAAAACTATTTTAATCAACATTCCTCTAAAAATATCGAATTATTAAATAAATAGAACGTAAATAAATAAAAAGCTCATATTGTAAGCATTTTCAAGCCCCTTATTAGCTTAAATTATCGTACAAACATATCCAAACATAATTACATTTTTATTTATTTTTTAGTAGTAGTAAATTTGTTGTGCCTGCCGGTACATTTCGTTGTAAACAAAATGCTTTGTGACGGTCGCCGGCAAATCGATGGTATTATTTAACAGGAATTATAGATTAAACGAAGTAATCAATGTGTTTTTTTAATATAATAAACAAAATGCAGGTTAAAAATAAACATATTTATATATTTATAACAAATTCGTTGATTTTTAAAAAAATCTTGCTAGTAAATTAAATCGTAGTAGAACACCAGCAAACAATAACTCGAGACATCTGCATTATTGAGCCAGCCTGACCACGTCTTTTGTTTACCCGTTATAGACATATATTTTCGACGTCTTTTGATTTTTCTCTTGCATCAAAATCTTCAGAAGTCGATTGCAGACGTTCGTACAATAGCAGAAAAGAAAATCGTGTCTAACTTTATGGCGAGAATGTTTAAAAAACATTGGATCTTTTTTCTGACGCGCACGTCGAACAATGTCTCGCGACCGATTCACCACCCCTAGAAGATTCATTCAAAACATTGCAACGTTCAAGCCAATAGCCGGTGAGCATTGTGTGCTTGAATTTGATTCGTAGAAAAACGTAATAACCAGTAAGCCACAGCGAATCACCGGCTGTTTCCGTGACCTAAATCCGTCTTTGTCAGCGAGTTAGAATTTGAACGCATGCAAAACATTCAGCACTTATAAATATAAACACAAAAGTAGAGCGCTGCTCCCTAGTAACGCCGGTTAGACGTGATAAAAGAATAAAAAAAAAAAGCTTTACATTTGCAGACATGCCGATTCGTTTAGAAAATATGGTAACTGTAAACATTGAGAACAATTCAAATCAGTCTGATCTCAAGGATAATATAGAATGGCTTTCACACGGTCTCAAAGAAACTCTTAAACTTCATCAATGCGGCCAGACTCGTAGTCGTACAGAATTTGGCCACAATGTAATGTCGACAATAATGGCTACATCTACAACTAGTATTATTAACAACAACGACATCTCTCCGTCGTCTAATAATAACAATTACACTTCTCGACACTTAAATAATAATTCGATGAGCCAGACATTTCTGGAAATGGACAATATTGTACACCATCCTACCAAACAACTACATTGTTCCCCCGACAAACGGACTCCCATTATTATAAATGAGATCATGTCTTCTGTTGTTCAAGGTAGGCACGTGTCGAAAATGAAGACTAGCTCTCATCACAGATGGATTCATCAGAACAATCGAGTGAACAAAAAAAATATGCGTAGGAGGAGACGAACATCTCACAACAACATCTACATTGAAGATGTAAGATTGGGTATCCAAGGTAAAAATACGGATTATTATCACCATCAAAAATTTCTTTCCACGCAAACATTGATACAAGAGGCGGTGAAGCGACTATGCGCTCTTCATAATAACAATACCAACATTATCAACCCCAACTCGAAGACAGCTACCACCCCGGGTGGAGTTGATATGACCAACAACGGTAGTAACATTAATAATAATAGTGGGATTGTTCACCAACAACATTCAGCGACACTTTGTGATATTAACCTTTCAAATGGTAACTCTCAATTTCACATGGGCTTAGCTGGCGTAGTATGAAAAACAAATGACTGTAGTGTTAGTGTTTCTATTTTTCTTTTACACTGCCAGTTTTTTTTTTTTTTAATTAAACCCTCTTTAAAAAAACATCATGCAAAAACAAAAAATACACACAAAAAAAAAAACATTTAACTAAGTATATTTACCACTTTATTGGCTTCTGTTTTAGAAAACCATATGAACAAAAAAAAAACAACAACAAAAGTCGCATACAAAGCAGTTGTGAATATTTAATGTGGATTTTTAAAACTCCCCCCCCTTCCAATAAACCAAAGGTAATTTTATCAATGAACAGGGAACCTCAATTAGCCGGAGTTTTTTTTTTTTATATCTAGTTTTCGTTTAAACAAAAAAAAAATGTTAAAAAAAATATTAAAATTGAATGGGGGAATTTTATTAAATATTTTCCGACTTAAATAATAAAAGGAAAATTTATTTAAAAATTAAAAAAAAAAATAAGGGTCATACCTTGATCTTGAATATATTCTATTTTTAAAATTCACAGTTACCATCAGGAGATTCAAATTTATTTAGCATTTCTATTTGAATCTTGACCTCCACCCCCATCTAAAAACAACCCAAAAAAATTGCATATATAAATATTAAAATGTCTGTCTCTAGACTTTTTCTTACGGTCACAATTCATAATTACCGACCATTACTGTAAATTACAGGTTCGGTTTTAAATCTTGAACTTCTTTTTTTATATCAAAACAAAAGAAAAAAACCCACTCTCAGCCATTAAAAAAAAGAAAAATTCACATTTTACCCCAAAGAGGATTTAATTTGGGATTTTCACAACAGCAGCAAAAGAAAATTGTATCATAAACAAACAAAAACGATACCTGTGATTTTTCATTAACTGTTTTGAATGTTCATCGTTCATTTTAGTTTCTTAAAATTTATAACAAAAGATGTTATATCAATTAACATATTTTTGTTATAAATTCTAAATAAATATTCGCTCTACTTTGTATTGAGCACTTTTAAGAATGGTGTTTTTTTTTGTTTTTGTTTGGGGATACGGAATTTTATTCCATCCATCCATACCTATCGTATACTTGTGTGCATGTGATATATATATATATATATATATATATATATATATATATATATATATATATATACACATACAATGTTGACTGAACAATGTATGATTTTTTTTAGGGCGTGCTTTGTGTGCGTTTTATTTTTATTTTTTTTATTCTGATGCTGGGATGAATGATAAAGGGTTTTTTTATTGCTCAATGTTACAATAAATTAATCTTTTTTTATGGTTAAAAATTGAATAATTACTTAGTTGTATTGTTGACATTAGTAGCCAAGCGACTTTAAATGTTTTAAAAATAAATTATATATATATATATATATTTGAAAAACTGGATTCATACATTAATTTTTCTTTCACTTATGGAGTTAGATTTGGTATTCTGTTTCCTTGGGATTATTTATTTATTTATTTTTTTACAACTTATAAAAGTATATATTTGTAAAACAAATACATTTTTATTCAAACGGGAGTTGGGTTTGTTGATAATCCATTTCCTTGGGAGTTTAAAAAAGCGGTTATACTTTTTAGTTTGTACAATTTAAAATTTTAAAAATACATTTTTAAATACTTTTTTTTTCTGTTCCTAAATACTCCTGTACTGTTTAATTGTAAATGGCAAAACAAATGTATATTTTATTGTTTATCTTGGGAAGATGTGGTATGTGATTTGCCCAGATCCTATTTTCAGGGGAACGGGTATCCACACAACACATACTATTTAAATTTTTTAGGCTTGACATTTTCTTTGGTCTTTCTCTTTTACATGTGAAATTATAATTTTCGTCATACTAAGTCTATTGTTAATTAATCGAAATCCTCTTAGCCAGAATTTATTGAACTTTAGCATTATTTTTTATTTACTTTATTTTATTTATTTATTTGTAATCAGATATTTTTATTTATAATGTCAGTGCAACGTGCGTGAATTTAATTTCTGTTTTTATAGCTACTAAGGTACAAACAAAAGAAAGACTGTTTTGAAATTTTAAGTTTATTGTAACCTTTAAAAAGCAATACATATATTTAAAAAATGAAAGTTATTTTTTTTATAACTTGATTATTTATTGTTGAAGAAATACATTTATTTTAATTTAATATTTTAAATTAATTTATTTTCTACTTGTCCCGACGTTTCTCATAAAAATGTCTCCCTCTATTTAAAACATTCCACTTCTCCAAGTACTTTTTTTTGTTTTAAACCTGTCTTGAATTTTGTTTGACGTTATTGTTAATAATGAATCGCTGTTGACAAAATCCAAGATGTGAGGTGACCTTCTTCATAAGATATGTTGTTGTTGACTCAATGTTACTATTTACTATCAGCACTAGTAGCACATATAGCCATGTGGTCGATCATTTCCCAGGTACATTAGTACTATATTGATATTTGTACTATTTTCTAACGCTAGTAGTCTATCATAGCTGTCTGTGTCTGTCTAACCCACAAACACGTATCTTCTGACTTCTCACATATTTAAAAAAAAAGTTGGTAACCCTCGTTTAATGACTCTGTGAACATTCATGGCATTCGTTGTCTTTTCAGTTTTCTTTATGGATTTTATTTCATATTTTATTAATAATAATAAAATGAAGAATAAGTTTAATATTTAACTTTAATAAAAAAAACCAGACAATTCATCAAAATGAATGGCTCTGCTGAATGGGGTCTTCTCAGAAGAGCCCAAAAATTCAAATCTAAGGGGAGGAGGTCTCGCATTCTCTTCTCTTTATCTACCCCACCATCTTCACGTGAAATGGTTCAGGCTTTTCTCGCTAGAATCATTACAATTGAGTAGTGAATTTGATCCTCACTGGGTGCCCCCCCCCCCCATACTTTCGGCCTTGTGCCACATTTAAGCTGCACTTCGAAAATCAGCTCTTCTCTTCAGTCCGGGACTAAATAGGCTTGCACATGTAAAAATAGGGGTTAAGTTTTTAAATCGACATATGGAGGAGGAGGGAACAATATAATTTTTTGTGTATGGGGATCAAGTTCCCTAGTTCCTATGTGCTGCTGCTAAACAAGTAAGCCTCTTCTGTTTTTTTTTTTTTTATTTATTTTTAAGCAGAGATGGGCTGAGTTTGCATCAAATATGTACCACGGTGAGTGAATGAAACAGTGTTTAGTGTAGACTGTGGAATGTCAAACATTAATTCTTCTTCCACTTATGGAACCTGAGGTTGAGTTGTTGGGTAGCTGAGCTGAGGCCACCCCTTCTCTTCTAAATACGACTATATCGTGTTTTCAGCATTGATCCCTTGTTTGAGAAAGATTTGGTAGGACACATGAGAAAGTAGGGGGGGGATCCTGATATGTCTGCATATTTGCTTTGCTGACTACTCAACTGACATTTAGTATTTTTTTTATGTTGTGTTAAACAGGAATTTTATTTAAAGCACTCGGGACGTGAAAGTGTGGAAAAAGTATAAAAATGTTAATGTCTGCCTTTTGAAAAAATGCCTTTTAACTTTTAAATAATTGATTTTAAATAAATTTAAAAAAAAACAAAAACTGATTAACTCTGCACATTGGTGAATTCTTGTTGTTAACCGGCAAACGGCTTTTTTTAGGTGCCTCCACTAATTCGCTGAAAAAAAAACATGATGTTTTAAAAGACCCCAAACTAAATAAAAACTAAAGTTTTATCGTCAAAATGTTTGTTATTTAGAGGAAAGACCAAAGAAAGTGTTTGCTTTTTTTTTGTTTTTTTTTTCTCCTCTTCTAACACGTTTGAAATTTTGGTAAAAAAATATCTCAAAACTTAGAGAAATTCCTAAGGTATCCACTCATATTTCATTTTTACACATTTTATTACCATTTTTATAATAAATGATCTTGCTTCTTTTTTTTCTTTTTTTCTTTTTTCTTTTTAATTTAACTTCATGAACTTGGTATTCATGAAGTTAGATTAAAAAGAAAAAAAAACTTTCTTTGCTAAATAACTACAAAGAGGCGGTTGCTATGTGACATTTACGCATTCCCCGCCTTAAAAAAAAAATACTATCTTGAAATATTTTAATATTTTTTCTCCTTTTATTATTTAAGAACTAAAGAAGATTGGCGGTTTTATTTTTTAAAAAAATTTTTTTTATTAAGCCTTATTTAAAAGGAAAAAAAGGCTTGGTTATTTTTTTAAATATTTTTTTTCTTGTGAGTAAAAAAAAATAGAATAGTTTTATTTTTTTTTAAATATATTTATCATGAATATTTAAAGAATCAAAGAAAAAAAGCCTATTAATAAGCATTTATTTTTAAAATATATATTTAAATATTTTTTAAAACATAAATGATTTTATTTTCTCTTTATTCTTTTTATCCCAGGAGAAGATGACCAAGCATTTTTAAAGAGCTTTTTAAAATTCATTTTAGAAGTTCTAACTGCTTAAATAAAATGTTGGTTTTGTTTGTAATAAAATTCTTATTGAGTTAAGAATTTCTGGATTTGCATTTAAGATTCTTTTTTTTTCTATGAATTAAATGTCTCGACGCCTGCTAACAAATAAAAGTTTAACAATAATAATAATAAAACCCTTTATCATTCAAAACCTAGCTATTTTATGATCTTCATGAGGCACTTACTACCTCTGCTTACAAAAAATATCTGAACTGTTACATTGTTTCTCATGCGTAAATGTGTTGATGTGTGAATGTAGATGTGAATTTTTTTTTCTTTCTCTCCACATTTAAAGATCATTTCTACATTGAAAGAGAAAAACAAAAAAGCTAAAAACACAAATTCCTGTGATCCGGCCTTTTTTGTATTTGTTTATCCCCTGGTGCAATCTTGGGGATTAATTAGATGCAAAAAAGTGAAAAAAAATAATAATAAAAAATAAATAAATTAATAACATTTGTCTTTCTTTTCATTTCTTTCTTTTCTTTTTTTTTTTTTCTTTTTTTTTCTTTTTTTTAAACAGTATCCAAAAATTTGAACCTATAGAATTTTGAATAGTTTTATTTCTTTTCTACACTCAGAACATTAAAATTACTTCATTATAGCATATAAGACCTTATCCTCAAAATCTGGTCTGAAATTGCCCAATCTAGAAATTAAACCTCCAGATCCGCACTAAGGGATAGGGAGCATGCTCTAGAAAACTTGACATAATTTGATTTCTACTGCAAATTTCATGCTAAATTTAATGGTCTCCTCTATACTTCAAAATAAATTAATTCCTTCAAAATTAATTTATTTCTTGATAAATCTTGCTTTCATTTTTATTTATCTCCTGTGTGTCATGGAGATTTTTAAAAGCTGTGACTGACATGGGCTGTTATAAATTTACCATTGCAACCTACTTCTCACATATGAAATAAAATTTTATTTATTTTGAAAGAACCCTTCCCAGTTTTTCTCTTAAACTTTCTAGCATGTCTGTATTTGTTAAGCCATTGTTGGGCTGGGGTTGTGGCAGTTGGTGTCTAGGGCAAGATAACCTGAGGTGCCTATTCAATTTTAGGTTAATTTTGAATTTAGTTGTCCTAGACTGGTTGCTCTATCAAGGTATAATCACCTGGTTTGCCCTACTACTTTAACGATAGTGGGAAAAGGGAAGGATTCAGATCTTTTCCGGAGACATTATTATAAAGTGAGTGAAAAATTAAGTCATTGCTTGCATTATATAGTTAAGTGTCAACAAAATCAAGGCTGGGTCTGCCTCGGTAAGACCTCAGAATGGAGTAATTTTTGTGTTTAACGAAGTCTACTGATCACTGCCTTCCTTACCCAATAAAAGAACACAACATGAACCTTTCCCTTTTACAGTAGATATGCAAATATGAATAGAACATGTATTATTTACAAGAAATAAGTTTGTAAATAAGGCTTCATTGATGTATTTTATAAAGAGGGTTTTATCAAGAGTCAGATGTTTGGCTAATACAAATTTTTTTTATTTCTGAAATTTCGACTATAAAAGTTTTTTTATATTTTAGTTTTGACCTCATTTTGGGGGTAAACTATTTGTCCAAAGCTTTGACTCTAACAGGAAGACTTAGGAACAACAGCAATTAAAAGGTGGTTCCACATTCCTCAAAAACTCTGTCAGAGGCCTTGCTGCAAGATGCAGTTTATCATCATACCAAGGGTGCCTCTTCAAAGGTGCAGTCATCATACTCTGAAACCACAGTTGACAGGGTGGTAACATGCCTTAGTACTATATTTCATCACACACATATATATATATATAATTTCTAATATATATATATAAAATTTCTAATATAAATATTATATCACGACAAAAGTAGCTATTTTTTTTTTTCTTAAATCATATCACCCCAAGCAAGGTGGTAACGCCACTGATGTGCAAGGGGCTACATAAGAGTGAGAAGATTAGAAAAGAGAAAAACCAGAAACCGCATCCTAAACAGGGAACAAGGGATGAGTCTTATCATTTGAAAGTGCTGATAAATTCTAAATATTATTTGCCCTACTTTGTATTGAGCAATATTTTAAGAATAGTGCTTTTGGATATGGAATTTTATTCCATCCATACCTACCCTATACTTGTGTGTGTGTATATATATATATATATATATATATATATATATATTATGGAATTCACAATGGACATAATTTGTTTGAATAATACTTTTAATCGATGCTTGTATTTGAGTAGATGTTCTGTTTTTAATTAAACAGAATATCTAACTCTACCGACCGTAGTATTTATGACACATTTTCCAAACAAAATTTCTCAAAAATACTAAGTCTGGTATAAGAAAAAAAATACTGTTTAATTAAAGACAGAATATCTACTCTAATGCAAGTATTGATAAAAAATAATGTTCAAACAAATATATATATATAAATACGTATAAACTGTAAGATATATTGATCAGTAAATAGACCAGTAAACAGTTATTTAAAAAAGTGGTCAATACTTAATTTCAAGAATCGAACCTTTAAAGCTATTAATATTAAAAGGCAAAATTTCTGCCACTTGCACTACTCCGATTTTGACCATATAGATTTCATCAGGAGACAGGTAAATTAATATATATCTAAACTTATTTATAAATGGAACTCTGTCTCTGTGTGTGTATGTCCATTACCTATAGACTACAAAATGGCTCAACCGATTTTCTTAAAAATTTACATAGTTGTACTATAAGTGTCTGCAAGTGTTCTTAGCTAGGTTTTGTGTCGAGATACCCCCGATAAATATCGATAATCGAAAAGATAAGATTATAGAAGGAGTAGTCCGATTTTAATCAAATTTTATACACTCATAGACAAAGACATAAGAAACAATATTCAGAAATTTCAAGGTTGCAGTTCTTACAATAGTGAGAAAATCGATAATATATATAGGGCAAGATGTTTGTGTGTCTGTTTATCTGACTGTATGTCTATTTTTTTTGGTCCTTTTATTTTAGTTTTTGCTTCGGGTTTGGCTCTAAGTAGGTATAATTGTCGTTCTTAGTCTCAGCCATGATACCATTTACTCAGAGGACTTATTTAGCCTTCAAAATTCAGTTTACGACGAAAAAACTTATTTGGTATTGATGTCAGGAAATCAAAATTTAACTTACATCCATTCATTTTTCTTTCAGTCTACGGTTTCGCTTTAACTGAAAACAACTATTGCTTTTTAATCTTTCGTGCCAATGTCCAAAGAGTCTGAGCTCCAGGATCATGGATTAGTTTTAAAGCTTTCATTACACCCAAGCAACGCCGAGCTATACTGCTAGTATATATATATATATATATATATATATATATATATATATAAATTGCTGAAACCTGATAAGGGGATAAAAACATTACATAAAATTTGTCTATGACTCTTTAGAGTGGCGGTACTGAATAAAGCCTTATCAGCTAAGTGACAATGAGTCTTTGGGTATGTCTGTATATATATATATTGTCATCTGCAGACAGATCTGTTTCGCTGTATCACAGCTCATCAGTATGGTTAGGCTCCGATTGCTTTTTAACCCAGGATTGAAACCCGACTGAATTGGGGTCAGTCGGCGATTCTACCTCTGGGCTATGGGCTTTCGGTGGAAGAAGGCAGACTTTTTTGCACGTATATTATCATACGCACCCAATAGCCAGAGTGCTCTAATTGATTTTACTGAATGAGCGAGTGATATATATATATAGTGATGTCAAGTCCATGATCAGTAAAAATATTAACCAATAGATCTGTACAGAATGCTCAATAGATATTATCCAGAGCAATATGATATACATAAAGGAAAACTCAACACATCATCTAAAGTGGTTATAAATTATAATCTATTTCAATGAACTAATAATTTCATCTCTTCAGATCATGTTGTGGAGACAAAGAGTTTAGAGAAAGAAGATAAATTAAAATGGAGTCTGAAAAGATGAACTTATTAGTTCATTGAAATTAATTATAATTCATAACCACTTTAGATGATGTGTTGAGTTTTTCCTTTATGATGTATGTATATATATATATGATGGCTGGTCACTATAATGGATAACCATCTACCATGGTGCTAGCTAATCCCCATTGTAGACACCTGCTCAGATACACTTGTGTTGGTTCAACACCCACAGAGCCCACTTATGGTTTATACGGTAACTATGCTGAGCAGACCTTAGTTACAGTTTCTGGGAAAGCACGTGTAATCTTGCATGAACAACAGTCTGAGCAAGGCCAGGATGTGGGATAATGTTCTGCCCAGTCAGTCATGTCTCTTTCAAGACATGATCACCTAAGCATGTATCACATATGGCACTCAGCTGACTGACTGTATTCTGAGGACCCTAGATGTTATGCCAGGATTTGTCATCGGAGGCCACAATTTGAACAACATAAGGTACACAGATGAAACAGTGCTGATTGCAGACAGGGAAAGCAAACTTTCGAGACGTGATCGCCCAAAGCGTGTATCATGTATGGCACTTAGCTGACTAACTGCTTAGCATAATAGGATCCATTGGGCACCATTTGAATGCCATGATGCAATTCAATCTGCCAGAAATTTGTAAATGCCATGCTGTACTGCTTGGCATTCATGCCGTAGGCTCCCTTACAAATATTTCAGAACAACCATTGTCATGCTGCATCCCCCCACAAGATGTACTGAAAATGCTTAAAACCAAATATGATGGCGTTTGGATTGATCAACATGATGGTGTTTGGATTGATCACTTAGAATGGTGACGTTATGCTTCCATTCTTCCTACAGGGTTTCAGAATCAAAACAGAGGCCTACATCAAGGGAGATAGGGTTGCTGTAGGTCAAGAGGGTGGCTGCTGGAAGATCCTGTATCTGACAACAGGATTCTACACCATGTCACACATGCAGAAAAATCCACTCATGGGCAATTCTGCGACCACATCACTCCTTGCATCTGACCACCAAACTCCCCAGACTGAAACACTCTTGATTATTATACGTGAAACATAATTGAGTGAGAGACTAACAAAACTCTTTGTAACACCAAAGATGAATTGAAGGCAAGGATTATGGCAGCAACTTAAACAAGGAGACTGTCCAGAAGAGATGCAGGAGATTCCAAAGTTGTCTCGAGGCCATGGTTGAGGCTAATGGTGATTTCATTCAATAAATTTCCTTTTTCGCCTTTCAAAATATTTTTGTGTAATTTTGGTAAATATGTGTGTTGTAGTGCATTGGATATCGGCTCGGAACGAGAAATCGGAGAGCCGAGTTTAAATTCCAGTTGAATTCATTGCATTCACTTACGCACAAATACCCTTGGGAAAGGTATTAATTCGTCTCTTCCTTCCAGTTATGGGTTAAATAACAAGACAGATTGGGTTCTATAGCCTTGGTCGGCAACCAGTCTACCACAGAAAGCAATGGCAACCTACTGCGGGATAATCTTCTGCCCAGTCAGTCATGTCTCTTTCAGTCATATCACGTATGGCACTGAACTGACTGACTGAATATAATAGTTGGAAACATAATTAAGGCTTCTGCTGGGCAGAAAGTGGGGGATCAGTTTTATATTGTTATCAAGTAATAAACTGATCCCCCACTTAAAAATATAATACATCTCTTCTCTCTCTAGCTCTGAGTCAAATAACAGGACAGATTGGGTTCTATAGCCTTGGTCGGCGACCAGTCTACCGCAGAAAGCAATGGCAACCTACTGTGGGATAATCTTCCCCCCAGTCAGTCATGTCTCAAAAGAGACATGATCGCCCAAGCGTGTATCGCGTATGGCACTTAACTGACTGACTGATCTGTTAAGATGGGATGTCACTGTTATTTTCATTTTTGAGTAATTTAGACAACAATTCATCCGTCACATCCTCTGTGTGTGTGTATGTGTATATATATATATATATCTATATCAGAAACCCTTTACATATATAAATTTGAGTATAATTTTTTATTAAAATTTGAGATCGAGTAGATTTAGTTCAGTGTTTCTCAACCATTTTTAATTGACATCTTCTGTGGAAGCAGACTTTTTTTCTCAATATCCCTTTGTCAAATTAAATTCTGAATATCATACATAATTTATATTTCATAGCAAGATAATACTTGGATGTTAGTGCAAATATAATTTTAATATTGTTTTCATTTGTTATAAATGCCAATGATTGAAATGCTCAAATAAACATCTTTTATTTGATAGCTTATCTCAATATTTTTGATACAAAGGTTGACTTTGGTGCTCACTGGCTAAGGCTTTTATTCTAGGTTCCATGTTGCTTAGAAATAATTGTAGATCTCATTTTGTAATTTGCAGGCGATTTTTTGGTTAATAAAAAGCTGGGTAACTGCATTGAAGCCACATTCAGCCATAAAAGAAGTTGGAAAAGCAATAGAGAAAATTTTGACAGCTTCAGATCAGTAAGTCAGTCAGTCAGTAAAATGCCTATGTAATACACACTTGGGCGATCATGTCTCTTTCAATCCATTACTGACTAGGCAGAAGATTTTCCATAGTAGGTTGCCATTTGTTTCTGTGATAGACTGGTTGCCAACCAAGTCTATAGAACTCAATCTGTTCTGCTTTGATCTTGAAAAATTTAAATGCAATCTCAATTGTTAACCTCTGTCTTCTTAATTCCTCTTCTTTTATTGTTCTCTCTTTTTAATTATGTTTTCTTCTTCTCATATTATTATAAGTCCTATGCTAACAGTTTCTTCTCTCGCTTGTGGAACTCTCTTCCAGCTTCTTGCTTTCCACTCAACTTTGATCTTCAAAAATTTAAATGCAATGTCAATCATTATCCTCTGTCTTTTTAATTTCTGTTCTTTTATTGTTCTCTCTCCTTAATTATGTTTTCTTCTTCTCATATTATTATAAGTTCTATGCTAACAGTTTCTTCTCTTGCTTGTGGAACTCTCTTCCGGCTTCTTGCTTTCCACTCAACTTTGATCTTCAAAAATTTAAATGCAATGTCAATCATTATCCTCTGTCTTTTTAATTCCTGTTCTTTTATTGTTCTCTCTCCTTAATTATGTTTTCTTCTTCTCATATTATTATGAGTCCTATGCTAAAAGTTTCTTCTCTCGCTTGTGGAACTCTCTTCCAGCTTCTTGCTTTCCACTCAACTTTGATCTTTAAAAATTTAAATGCAATGTCAATCATTATCCTCTGTCTTTTTAATTCCTGTTCTTTTATTGTTCTCTCTCCTTAATTATGTTTTCTTCTTCTCATATTATTATAAGTCCTATGCTAACAGTTTCTTCTCTCGCTTGTAGAAATCTCTTCCGGCTTCTTGCTTTCCACTCAACTTTGATCTTCAAAGATTGAAATGAGCTGTCAATCGTTATCCTCTGTCTTCCTGTTTCCGCTTCTATTTTTCTCACTCCTTAATAACGTTTCTCTATTTTATTATTCTTTCACACTCAGTAACCCTTTTGTCTTAGTGGCTTGTCTGCCTTGCATGGAGCAAAACGACTAAAAAAAAAATCATTATTGTAGAAATTTATCACCTATTTCAGTCATAAACAAATGATTCAAATAATTGAACACCTGATCATCTTTACCTTTTTCAATCATCTTTTGTCAAAATGGAGATTAATTTGTCTTTAAGTTTTGAATATAAGTGCAAAGCCTTAGGATTCTATGTAAAATAAAACATTTGGTTGGCTATCATATAAACATAGTGTAAGTGTAAACAGGGCCCCCTCCCAGATATTCAGTGACCAGACAAATAACCCTGTGTTCTGTATCTATTCTTGTTTGCAGTGGTGTGCACAAAACTTGGAGATCTTTATTGTACATTCACAAGGAAAAAAAGGTGCTAACTAATGTCACGGAGAAATGAAAAGGTAAATTCTGTTTTTTTTTACAATTTTTTTAATAGTTTGCTTAATACAAGGTGAAAAAGCATATTATACAGATATGTAGGATAGATAACAGTTGATCCTAAACTTGAAGAGATTAAGATTATAGAAGAAAACAAGTGAAGATTATGAAGATATATTTAAGATAGATAATGGTTGACTCTAGATTTTAAGAGGTTTAGATTGTAGGAGGAACCAAATGCAGATTATGAGGATATGTAGGATAGATAACAGTTGATCCTAAACTTGAAGAGGTTAGGATTATAGAAGAAAACAAGTGAAGATTATGAAGATATATTTAAGATAGATAATGGTTGACTCTAGATTTTAAGAGGTTTAGATTGTAGGAGGAACCAAATGCAGATTATGAGGATATGTAGGATAGATAACAGTTGATCCTAAACTTGAAGAGGTTAAGGTTGTAGTGATTCTTTTGGAAGTCTGTTTCATAGTTCTAGGGAAGAAGCTTTCTGAATGGAACATTCTCTGTATCAATGGGACATGAAAGAAATGACAAAGAGTAATGTACATGGCATGACAGGTCCTAGATGTGAAGGACTACCATACATGATACACGCTTTGGGTGATCATGTCTCGAAAGAGACATGATTGACTGAGCAGAAGATTATCCCGCAATAGGTTGCCATTGCTTTCTGCTGTAGACCAGTTGCCAGCCAAAGCTATGGAACCCAATCTGTCCTGTTATTTAACCCATAACTGGAGGGAAGAGACGGATTATTACCTTTCCCAAGGGTATTTGTGCGCAAGTGAATGCAAGGAATTCAACTGGAATTCGAACTCGGCTCCCTGATTTGATGTTCAGAGTCGATATCCATTACACCACAAAGCACATAATGTAACTCATCTAAATATCTGCCATGAAAATATTGAGAGAATAGCAACTTTTAATCTGTGGAGAAAGAGGTTGTAAGGTGGAAAGTAATTCATCACCCACAAATTATGTGCAAATTTTCTCAATAATAATGTCAAACCATCTCTTCTCCCCCCAGCTATGAGTTAAATAGCAGGAGAAATTGGACTCTATAGCCTTGGTTAGCAAACAGTCTACCACAAAAAAAAATGGCAACCTACTGCAGGAAAATCTTCAGCCTAGTTAGTCATGGATTGAAAAAGACATGATCACCCAAGCATGTATCATTTATGACTAATACAAAGTTATATAAAAGAAAATTTAGTGTTTGCAAAGTCACAAAAAAACAGATATTTTCTAATTAATTTTATTATTTTAAAACGTTTACAATTATTTTAATTTTAATCTTTTTTTCACTTTATTCAATTAATTTTTTAAAAAAATATCCTGTTAAATAGGTTCAGTTTGAAATTCCAATGTATATCATCTGAAGAAGATTTTGTGGATATGGCAATAAAGATGAGGACAACAGTCAGGATGATGTAGATAGTGTAAATAGTTACAATGCCTAATCACAGAAATATAGAGAGATACTGAAGAAGATCAGTGTGTACAATGGATGAAACGTTGTGAATATGTCAATAAAGATGAGGACAACACTCTGAACAATGTAAATAATTGCAATACCTCATCTTAGAAAAATAGACGAATCCTGAAGAATGTCAGAGTGTACAATGGCTGAAACGTTGTGAATTTGATAACAAAGACAAGAACAACGGCCCGAAAGATGTAAATAGTTATGATACCTTATCTTAGACATATAGACAGATACTGAAGAAGGTCAGTGTGTACAATGGCTGAAACGTTGTGAATATGTCAATAAAGATAAGAAAAACAGTCTGAAAAATGTAAATAGTTACAATACCATATTTCAGAAATATAAACAGAAGATGATATGTTAGATACTTGTTTAGTATTGGTAGACTGACCATTGGGATATACGACAAATCATGATTCGGGGAATAGGTTTTTTAAAAAAAAATTGAAAATTCTTTTTAAAATTTAAAAACATTTAAAAATATTTATTAAAAATTTTTAAAAAATTTGAAAAGTTTAAAAATTTTTTAAAATTAAAAACATTATATATTTTTACACGTTTGGCATAAATAAATTCAAGCGTACTGAAGCCGTGGGGAGGTGGTTAATGTTTCTTTGATTCGGCTTCTTGTGTCAGACTTAACCAAACTCCCTACAGCTTACAAGTTTTATTCAAAAATTATCATCAGAAGGTTATTATCAGAAGGTTTTCATCGACAGGTTGGAATGTGTGAATTAGTGTGGAATAGCCTAAGAAAAAAATATACATTTTGTATGTTAAAATAGAAATTTACTAGCAGTATAGGCTGGTGTTGCTCGGGTGTAATGAAAGCTTTAAAACTAATTCATGGCCCTGGAGCTTAGACTCTTTGGACGTTGGCACGAAAGACTAAAAAGCAATAGTTGTTTCCAGTTAAAGCGAAACCGTAGACTGAAAGAAAAATGAATGGATGTAAGTCAAATTTTGATTTCCTGGTATCGATATCAAATAAGTTTTTTTCGTCGTAAACTGAATTTTGAAGGCTAAATAAGTCCTCTGAGTAAATGGTATCATGGCTGAGACTAAGAACTACAATTATACCTACTTAGAGCCAAACCCGAAGCAAAACTAAAATTAAGGGCTGAAAAAAATACAGACATACAGGCAGATAAACAGACACACACACAAACATCTTGCCTTTTATATATATATATATATATATATATATATATATATATATATATATATATTCTCGATTTTCTGCACTATTGTAAGAACTGCAACCTTGAAACTTCTGAATATCATTTCTTATGTCTTTGTCTATGAGTGTATCAAATTTGATTAAAATCGGACCACTCCTTCTATAACCCGATTTTTTCGATTATCGATTTTCGATATTTATCGGGGGTACCTCGATGACAAAACCTAGCTAAGAACACTCGCAGACGCTTATATTACAACTGTGTAAATTTTCAAAAAAATAGATTCTGCCGTTCTATAGGTAACGGACACACACACACACACACACACACACACACACACACACACAGAGAGTTCCATTTATAAATAAGTTTAGATTAAAAGAAATGAATAACAAGAATTAGTAGAAATTAATGTTCAATTAGAAAGTTTAGGGTATCAAGAGTTGTAGAAAATGTTCGTAGTAGTAATGTAGGTATTTAAAATATCCGCAGAAGCTTAAAGTTCATGGTTGCGTAGTAGCAGAATGTAAAGTCTTTGTTCCTTCCTCTTTTTGGTAGGTCACGACAGGTTGAGAGAGAGAAAGAGAGAGGGCAAAACAAATAAAGAAGTTGTGCTTAACGCGTTCATTTGTTCTCTCTGGCGGTGTGGAGTGAAAAAGAAGAAAAAAAATTGAAAGAAGAGGTCGAATGAAACTGTGACGTGCCCTGCGTCCAGGTCGGCTTCTTGAATTTTCTTTCGTTACATTGCCACGAGGTCTTACTAACTCTTCCAATGTCGACTGCTTTTTGATGGGTTAGTGTCGCCGGGTTAAATAGTGAACTTCTCATAATGGCGGCTCCAGCGATCCTTTTCACATCTAGGCGTGAAAATACGTCATATATGAATTTGCTGTTTTTAATCCAATCAGGATTCAGGATTTTGGCTTTTCACACTGACTTGTGAATAGTCATTTGAATCCACGGCTGTGTAATTTTATGTGTTTTTCCCAAAATGTTTTTAGTTCTTAATTTCTTATCTCTACAGTACAACTTTTTAACCTAGTAAAACTGGAAATAAATTTTTTATTTTTATTTTACACAATAGTTTTCAGAATAAATCCAGGGCAGATCATAGAACCTCACATCAACAAGGTGCAGTTTATGGGAAGGCCTAGAGATATTTTCTCTAATCTGTGTTTACTTGTGCTAAATTCTATCGCTTAAGCAAACACAAACTAGAAATATGAAACAAATATCTGAAACATTTGTACTAATTGGTCCATTTAAATATTTGATTCGAATAGTTTAGGATAAAATGTAGCCAAATGATAAAACGATTTGTTAGATACGTGTTTATTACTGGTAGACTAACCAATGGGATATAAGACAAATCGTGATTTTAAGAGTAGGTTTCTAGAGAAAAAATTGACTTTAATTATTATAAAGTCTATTTGCTTATAATACCAGCCGAATCATTACTAAATCCACTCAACCAAGCCATGTTGATTTCCATTAAAAATCTCACCAGGTATCATGTCCATCCAAAGTAGCTTTACTCTTATCACAAAAATTACTACTAAGAAATCAGTTATCATCTACCATTTCACCTAAAATTTTGCTGTTTAGTTAAATGTGATAGTTCGATTGCTTTCATGCCTTTAGACAATATTGTTAACCTTCTGTATCTTTTTCTCTCTATTTAAAACCAGAACACCATCTTTTCCAAATATTTTCTCACTAATCAATCCACTTTCTTTGCTTTTCCTTCTTTTAATTTCCTCTCATCTCTTTTTGTGATACTGTCGATAAGAAAATAAGAATTAAAATCGGTAAATTTTTGTTTTGTTCCCCGAAGGCCTTTACCCCCGTCAAATCTTTCCTAAACTTCTTTTATTACGTGCAAATGTATATGCTGAACTCAAATCGATGATTGTTTATTGAAGAAACGTACCTTTTTTCCGGTTATCGACCAGAAAAAAAATCGGACTATATCTCACCCCTTACCACCATCTTCTGATTCACCGCTGAATGACTTGTCGCGTATGATACTTATTTCGGCCTGTTTACTTCCTTTGAGCAAATACTCCGCGATTTGTTTGGGTTCGGAACTCAATTTCCGCGAAGTAATTTCAGAAAGGAGTAAATTGGTCAAAAAATCGGCAAACTACGCGTGAAGTCATTCTGCAGTGAATAACATTTTTTAAACTTGGTTACGGGGTGAGATAAACAGCGAAATGAAGTTCGATATTTTTCTGGTTTTAAAGTTGAAAAAAAAGGTAGGTTTCGTCAATAAACAATTACTGATTTGAGTTCAGCATTTACATTTGCACGAAAATAAGGATGTTTTGGAAAGATTTGAAGGGGGTAAAGGCCTTCGGGGAACAAAACAAAAAATTACCTTAAAATCAACCTTCTCAAATAGAAAAAGGATTGACCACGTGCTTAAAGAAAAAGTCGAAACCAGATTTCGCAAGTTTTTTTTTTCTTTAATTGTTTCACCCCGAGCAAGGCGGAAACGCCACTGATGTGCAGGGGGCTACATAAGTGTAAAAAGATTAATTAGAAAAGAGTGAGGAGTACAAACTAGTTAGAAAGGAACAATAGAAAGCTGAGAAAGCAGGTGCGATGACAGATACATAGGTGGAGAGAAAGGGAAGGTTATACGGGGGTGGGGAGAGAGCTAGAGTCCAGTGGTTAGTAGATGAGTATTGACTTTGCATTTAAATTTCTGGAGGTTGTAGCCGTCAGGAAAGCAAGAATACGGGAGCGAGTTCCACAGGCGGGAAGTGCGAGAGAAGAAGCTGCAGGAGTAGAATTATCGTCTGCATTTGGCTAACCTGACTGTGAGTGGGTGGGACTCAGTTGCCAGTCTGGTTGCACAAGTAAACACCTGTTGAGGAGGCATCAATGACTTAAGTTCGTCTGAGCAGAAGCCATGAAAGTATTTATAGAACAGACAAAGGGAGGCCACATTTCGACGATGGGGAAGTGGCTGAAGTCGAGCCGCCAGATCAGTACCTATCACATTACAGACTCTCCTTTGGAGCCTGTCAAGAACACTGAGGAGAACGGCAGAGGCACCTGACCATAAATGGCAGCAGTACTCCATGCACGGACGGATGGTTGACTTGTATATATGTAGGATGGATTCAGGTGGAAAAAACATCCTGGATCTACATAGTGACCCAACCTTCTTAGCAGTAGATTTTGCTATGGATTCAATATAGTGGTTCCATTTGAGGTCTGAGGACAGGGTAAGTCCGAGGAGGCGTAGTGTATTATTCTCCGGGAGAATCGCTTGGTCCATGCTTATGGGAGGCAGGAGAGGTTGCCTGTAATGGTTGACAGACAACAGCTTGGTCTTAGACGAATTGGAGTTGACAAGCCACTTCTTGCCCCAGTTCACCACAGAGTGTAGATCCCGTTCAAGGTCAGCTGCGAGATTATGTCTGTCCGCCACGACAGGTTTCTTACTGGTGCGGGAGTATATTGTAGTGTCATCTGCGTAGATGCCTACTTGGGACTTGATCTCATCTGGGAGGTCGTTGATGAAAATAAGGAAGAGCGTCGGGCCCAGGATGCTGTAGGACGAAGTAAGTGTTAAATTGATTTTTGACCAATGGGAGTGATTTGCAAGACTTATGAACTTCGCGAGTAGTGCGAAAATCTGAATACTATAAAAGGCTCTAGTCAGCGTCAATCACAGACAGTCACACATGGAAGCGGCATAAACGACAAGCTAAAATGTAACGGGAGAAACTTCAAGTGACCCGGACATTTGTTCTCTTTCTCTTTCCTTCTCGTGTGCTGATTTCCTTTACTTCATTTTCTCCATCCAAAGACATTCCTACTGAATACATACATACACACGTACGCATATACTCTTTCAGCAATTACTACTACGAACATTTTCTACAAATCCTGATACCCATCGTCGTCGTCCTGCGGCCTCGGCCGAGATAGAATTCAGTACACCACTCCAGTGTTCCCTGTTCATTTGAAACCCTGGCACAGTTTATAGCGAAATTCAATCTTGTCAAATAGCTGAATACTTGAAGCTTCGCCAGGGCTACCAAGGGTGTTTTTATTGTGACACCAATACTAGATGGGTTGCTTCCAGGCCCCATCCTGTTATTTAACCCATAACTGGAGGGAAATGACGGATTAATACCTTTACCAAGGGTACCAGTGCTTGTGTGAATGCAGGGTACTAAACTGGAATTCGAACTCTGCTCACCGATTTCTCTTTCCAAACCGTTCCCCACTGCACCACAACGCACATCCGTCACTGAACGCTTACAGCACCTGGTATTTCCAAGCGGTCACCCATCTAAGTACTGACCAGGCTCACGTTGCTTAACTTCGGTGATCGAACGAGAACCGGTGTATTCAACGTGATATGCCGAAATAAAGTTATGATACCCATAACTTTATCACTGAATACGAACTCTACTCTTAACTTCTTAATAATGTTTTTAGTTGTACATTAACTTCTACAACTTGTGTTATTCTTTTTTTTTAGCTCATAGATATGACGAAATTCACGACCCCTCGATAGCCAAGGAACTTCAGTGTGGAAAAAAGTGTTTCTTGTTTACAACCCACTTAAGCACGTCTGAAAACACGAGATTGAAAAGACCTACTTTTGAAGAAATTTACCATCGTCAGCCAGAGCATTTTTAACTAAAGATTTACGATGTAAAAATATATCTTGAAGGGATAATATTAGCCTGTTTTAATTCTTTGCATGTGCCACAAAACCATTCGTCTTTCTTGTCATACATTTGGCTTGATCAGTACAGGCACCAACAGGATCCCCTGAAGCTTTCCAAACATCATGCAATCATCTAAATCATCAAAATAATTAAAATATCTTCAACTTGGAGCCTCTTTATGAAATGAAAACTCTTCTTTAATCCGCAAATTATGAATAGTATGTTTTTTAATCCGTTGATAAATATAATATTAATAATGTTCTATAATCTGTAAATGAATATAATATGAATAATATGTTCTATAATCCGTAAATTAATATAATATTAGTAATTTTCTATAATCCGTAAATGAATGTATGAATATGTTTTATAATCCGTAAATAAATATAATATTAGTAATGTTCTATAATCCGTAAATCAATATATGAATAATATGTTCTATAATCCGTAAATGAATGCATGAATATGTTTTATAATCCGTAAATATATATAATATTAGTAATGTTCTATCATCCGTAAATTAATATATGAATAATATGTTCTATAATCCGTAAATGAATATAATATTAGTCATACTCTATAATTCGTAAATTTATATGTGAATAATATGTTTTATAATCCGTAAGTTAACATAATATTAATAATGTTCTATAATCCGTAAATTAATTTATGAATAATATAATCTGTAAATGAATATAATATTAATAATGTTCTATAATCTGTAAATGAATAATATGTTCTATGATCGATGAATGACGATAATATTAATAATAATTTTCTATAATCTGTAAATTAATATAATAGGAATCATATGTTCTATAATCCGTAAATGAAAATAATATATGTTCAATAACGTTGTTTTTTTTTTTTTATCATATCACCCCCAAGCAATGCGGTAATGCCACTGAAGTGCAGGGGGCTACGTAAGAATGAAAAGATTGGAAAAGAGAAAGCCGGGAACCACATCCTAAACAGGGAACAAGGGATGAGCCTCTACACCTGTTCAATAGACGTGGGTGGAGTGTGAACCGGGCGATGCTTCATATTAAAAAAATTAGAAATTATTTAACAAAATTTTGACTTTTTTCATCATTGGTCAGTGTTATTTTCTAATTGCTTCTGTCTAGAAAACGGAAGAAATTACTATATTCCCTTCAAACCTTAGTTTTGCAACCTGAAAATTAATATTTTGAAACAAACTTATTTTCTATTACATACCAGACAGATCCAACACTGAATTGCTGGAAAGAGAATTTTGTAAAAGTTTCGAGTAGTTTCTAAAAGTTTCATGAATTTCAAGAACGTTCTGGCAACATAGATGGCAGTATGAATACAGGAAACATAAGCTCAACAGTTCAGTTTATTTGTAGTTGTGCAAGCAGTCGTTGCTGCAAGTAGTCGTTGCTGATAAATGCATTCGTCACATATGTATATGTCATCAAGTGGTTGTAAGAAGGCGCATTTTGCTATGTCTGTGGCGAATTTATCAAGACAAGAGCGAAAAAGTACTCTGTAGCAACATCTTCTAAAGTGTGTGAGGCCTACAAGACATATTTCGGGAATCAAGACAAAACCTCACTTCACCTGCAAACTCTGCAAAACAACTCTAGAAGGAATAATATGTTCTACAATTTGCAAATGAATAAATATGAATAATATATTCCGTAAATGAATATATGAATATGTTCTATAATTCGTAAATGAATATATGTATAATATATTCTATAATCCGTAAATAAATATAATATGAATAATGTTCTACAATCCGCAAATTAATAAAATATGATAATACGTATATTCTATAATCCGTAAATGAATAATATGTTCTATAATTTGTAAATGAAGCGAAAAATACCATTAAGTGTACTGTTCCACAATTATTACATGGTTCATCTGTCTGTAAAATGCACAATGCTTTATTCATGATATTTTTTTACATTCCTTCTGACGACTGAGACTTTGGTGGTCTTCAAGTCAAATTGATTAATTCCCTTATAGTTTCAAAATATTATTTATTATTATTATTATTATTATTATTATTATTATTATTATTATTATTAATGTTATTATTAAAGATTCATGTGCAAATTTCAATAAAATCGAGAACGTCAGCCATTTTTTAGATATTTTTTTAAATTAATTCTCTGTTTAAAAAATTAAACACTTTTTCCAAACGTTATTTGATGAAAATTGATAAATTTAAAGTAAGTCCTTCCACTAGTTCGCTAAAAAAAAACAGCATAGTATAAATAAAAAAAAGGCCCTAAATGTAATAAAAACGAAGTTTTTCCATCAAAATGTTTATGTTATTATTAAGAGTAAAGATAAAAGTATTTTTCAATTATTTAAAACAATTTTTTAATCCTTTCTAAAACGTTCAAAATGTTGGTAAAAAATCTTGTTTTATTTTTCGTCAGCGGATAATTAAAATGTTACCAGAGTTTACAATGAATAACGTAATATTACGTAACTCAGTTGTTTTTTTTCCGGTGAAAAACATATTAATTTTATAATTTTTGCAAAATTCAGATAATTGTCGAATTTCAATGAAACTTTCAGGACTTATTCACAAATGAATTAAATTATTTTTGAAATCATTATTTTTAGAAAACACAATGTCCAGTGTAAATATTGCCCCATTATATCGTGACGATTTTTATATTCATTTCAGGCAAGTACAGAACATCCTGAGATTAGATGGTCTATTGTTTCTTGCTATTTATCACAGAACCTGCATTTTGGATCCACATTATTATGCATAATATCTATATTTTTTAGTCTTTATTTATATTTAAAATTTAGGGTTATTTGTGATGTTAACAACTTGTGACTGTATTTAATTTTTGTCTTTACTATATTAGCTCCTTTGTTTTTGTCTGTATTTCTTTTTTAATATTCATTTTTATCTTGTGTTCTAAAAATATTTGTCTTTATAATAATCATTTTGTGAATTTTTTCTTCATGAATTGCTTTTCTTGCTTTTGTATAATAACTTTTCTTGTGAATCTTTAATTATTATTTTTATTTTTTAAAAAATTAAAGTTTTTGTGATAACTAATTATTTGTCTCTGTAAATATATCATTTGTCCCCTTTTTTTTTCTTTATTTCTTTTAAAATTTTTATTTATTTCTCTTTAGGTTGGTTACTTTTCTTTTTATTTTGGGTTATTATTGCGTATTATTATTATGTGCTAAGATGATCTCTTATAATTGTACTAGCAGTATAGCCCGGCGTTGTTCGGGTGTAATGAAAGATTTAAAACTAATCTATGGTCCTGGAGCTCAGACTCTTTGGACGTTGACAGGAAAGACTAAAAAGCAATAGTTGTTTCCAGTTAAAGCGAAACCGTAGACTGAAAGAAAAATGAATGGATGTAAGTCAAATTTTCATTTCCTGGTATCGATATCAAATAAGTTTTTTCGTCGTAAACTGAATTTTGAAGGCTAAATAAGTCCTCTGAGTAAATGGTATTATGGCTGAGACTAAGAACTACAATTATACCTACTTAGAGCCAAACCCGAAGCAAAAACTAAAATAAAAGAACTGAAAAAATAGACCTACAGGCAGATAAACAGTTACACACACAAACATCTTGCTTTTTATATATATATATATTCTCGATTTTCTGCACTATTGTAAGAACTGCAACCTTGAAACCTCTGAATATCGTTTCTTATGTCTTTGTCTATGAGTGTATCACATTTGATTAAAATCGGATCACTCCTTCTTTAACCCGATTTTTTCGATTATCGATTTTCGATATTTATCGGGGGTACCTCGTCACAAAACCTAGCTAGGAACACTCGCAGACGCTTATAGTACAACTGTGTAAATTTTCAAGAAAATCGGTTCAGCTGTTTCGGAGTCTATAGGTAACAGATACACACACAGACGCACACACACACACACACACACACACACATACATACATACACAGAGAGACAAAAATAAAATAAGTTTAGATGTATGTGTGCTTTTGTGCATATCTATATTTATTCTTGTGTTTTGTGTTTGTTTATATTTTTCCTTTAAAATCTTAAGTGTAATTTAGTGTATGGATTCTTAATTTTGTGACATTTCCTGTATTGTTGCAATGTTTAACTGTATACACCTCTACCCTTCACCTAACCATTTTTGTATCTGCACAAATATTTTTTGAATATTCTGAGCTAAATGTAACATTTTATTTTTTTCGGTTTCATAAAGCAGTATGTAATTTTTTCAACTAACATTTTTAAAATTTTGATTCGGCCTTGTGTCGTACATAACCGAACTCCATACAGCTTACAAGTTTTATCTTGTATTATCATCATCAGAATTATCAGAAGGTTTTCATCAGAAGGTTGAAGCTGGTTGGAATGTGTGAATTAGTGTAGAAGAGTGGAATAATAAAATATTATATTTTCCATTTTAAAATAGAAATTTATCAAAAGGAAAGAATAACACAAGTTGTAGAAGTTAATGTGCAATTAGAAACATTATTAAGAAGTTAAGGGTAGAATTCATGTTCAATGATAAAGTTATGGGTATCAGGATTTGTAGAAAATGTTCGTAGTAATAATTGTTGAAAGAGTATATGCGTACGTATGTATATGTTTGTTTGGTAAGAATGTCATTGGATGGAGAAGAAGAAGTAAAGGAAATCAGCACACGAGAAGGAAAGAGAAAGAGGACAAATGTCCGAGTCACTTGAAGCTTCTCCCGTTACATTTTAGTCTATGCTGCTTCCATGTGTGACTCTCTGTGATTGACGCTGACAGGGGCCTTTTATAGTATTCAAATTTTCGTACAGACTTGCGAAGTCTTCATGTCTTGCAAATCACTCCCATTGGTCAAAAATCAATTGAGCACCTACTTGCGATATCTTTTTTTTTTAAACATTTTTAAAAAATTCTACAAAGCCTTGTTGCGGTTATGTTATTAAGTGAAGACAATATTTACTAATCGAAAATTGAAAAAATTAATACAAATCATCGAACCAATAGATTTTTAAAATAATTTACTTTTTTTGTGCATAGGAAATTTTCTTTTAAGCATGGTATTTTCTATGTCATAATAAACGGTCACGTATTTCATGGTTTCTTCCCCTTACAGAAATAAATTGGAAAATACCGTCAATTCTGGTCAACCATACTTAGTTCTCATCAATCATTCGCACCTTACTCAGTTTCGAACCTCAGTGATTAAGAAATACTTTAATCCTAAATTTCATGCTATAAACAAGTAATAATTGTGTAAATAAGATTAATCTAAATTTACTAATTTTCCTAAAATAACGTGCCACAGACGTATATTTCAGTTTTGCAAGATCTTTAAAACAAAAAAATTAACATTTGTGTCGCTCGCTCAGAAATGGCCGAAAAAATGAAATTTTTTAAAAATGGAAATCTCTAGATTCCAATCAAAATAATTTCTGTTTGAAATAAACCAGAGTATTTTACTTACTTGAAATAGCAAATTTAATCATTTAGCTTTTAATTAAACTAAAATAAAAGTTTCATGAAAACCTATTTTAAAAAATTAAATTTAAGTTATGTATAAAAATGAGTGAAGGTAGCTACTTATAAAGTAAAACAATATTCCTTTGAGAATGTTGCATACAGTCAAAATAAAATAAATTTCAGTAATTGGCTTTAGTATGATAAGCCAAACCCTTGAATTTAACATACTGTTCTGCTACTTAAGCTTTATACTTTGATTTATTTGTGAAATAAAAGATTAACTGGGCATAAATTCTGCAAATTAGTTTTTTTTATTATATAAAAAGATCACACATATCGATCAGTATTGACCTATTTTATTTGTGAAGATCAGTCGGTTAAACCAGCCATTGCATCTAAAATACAAATATCCTAAGCATAATATTTAGACCGCCTCCAGGTTATTTAATGCTGTGATCGACTCGGAACGACAAATCAGAGAGCCGAGTTCGAATTCCAGTTGAATTCCTTGCATTCACTTACTCACAAATACCCTTGGGAAAGGTATTAATCCGACTCTTCTCTCCAGCTTTGGGTTAATAATAGGACAGACTGGGTTCTATAGCCTTGGCTGGCAACCAGTCTACCACCGAAAGCAATGGCAACCTACTGCGGGATAATGTTCTGCCCAGTCAGTCATGTCTCTTTCGGGACATGATCACCCAAAGCATGTATCATGTATAGCACTTAACTGAATGACTGAATATAATAGTTGGAAATATGATTAAGTCTGTTACTGGGCATAAAATGGGGGATCACTTTTATATTGTTATGAAGTAATAAGCTGACCCCCCACTAATTACTATTTAATAATATAATACATCTCTTCCCCCTCTAGCTATGAGTCAAACAACAGGATAGATTGGGTTCTATAGCCTTGGCTGGCAACCAGTCTACCGCAGAAAGCAATGGCAACCTACTGCGGGATAATGTTCTGCCCAGTCAGTCATGTCTCTTTCGAGACATGATCGCCCAAAGCGTGTATCCCGTATGGCGCTTAACTGACTGAAGCAATCTTAGCTCCTTCCGGGCCTGATGTGTATAGTGGTGTCGGACTTAGGGAGTAAAATGAACCGTTGATTTGCCCACACCAAGAGAATTAATGAAGGATAATAATGACGAAGAAACACACGAGTAATTTTTGACAAAACAAGTTAGGGAATTTATTTACGAATTTATACGGTTGAACTTGTGTCAGTCGTTTTGTTTCAGGAAAATAAATCAGAAATCTTAAAGTCCGTAGTTTTAACAAATTGTCATGAAGAGGAAATGTTCATACAACAGATTAAATGATCTGACATAATATAATATTAAAAAATTGGTAAATTTTTGTTTTATTCCCCGAAGGTCTTTACCCCGCCAAATCTTTCCTAAACTTCCTTAATTACGCGCAAATGTATATGCTGAACTCAAATCGATAATTGTTTATTGAAGAAACCTACATTTTTCCCTGTTATCGATCACAAAAAATCGGACTATATTTCACCCCTTACCACCGTTCTCATATCTGATTCACCACTGAATGACATGAGGTGAAGGATACTTTTTTTGGTCCGTTTACTTCCTTTGAGCAAATACTCCGCGATTTGTTTGGGTTCGGAACTCAATTTCCGCGTATGAATTGCAAAAAAAAAACAAAATTAAAAAAAATTAAAAATTGGTCGAAAAATCGGCAAAACTACTCGTGAAGTCATTCTGCAGTAAATAACATTTTTTGAAGCGTGGTTACGGGGTGAGATAAACAGCGAAAAGAAGTTCGATATTTTTCTGGTTGTAAAGTTGAAAAAAAGGTAGGTTTCGTCAATAAACAATTATCGATTTGAGTCCAGCATTTACATTTGCACGGAAATAAGGATGTTTTGGAAAGATTTGAAGGGGGTAAAGGCCTCGGGGAACAAAACAAAAATTTACCAAAAAATTTTAAGGTAAAGGTAAGTGAGTTCGTTGTTCCCAGAAGTGATATACACCTGCATATGTTCAAAAGTAGACGACGAGATTATTTACTGTTGTCTTCTTCGACGTTTCGCTCTTCTTGTGCGGTATGACCTTCTTCAGGAGATTAAAATTTTAAAATAAGCTCTTTATTTCGTTCCATGAATCATGCCATGTCTAGATATCTTAGTTATCTCCTTTTAGCTTGTAGTGAACAAAACAAGTTCTAAAATCCAAATGCTAAAAACTGACTCATTGATTTTGTTAGAAATAAACGAATTTTCTCGAATTTACAAACTTAGCGTAACACACACAAAACTCGCGAAATGTCACACTTCGATCCGAAATATTTTTCAGCCAATAGAAAACTAGGAAACATTTAAAAACAAAATAGAAAGGCCAGAATCACATCCGGGAGGGAATTCCCAAATGACCTTTTGGATCCCCGAAAACGAAATAAAAGACGGGCAAGTTTCGACTGTTGCCAGAGAGAGAGAGAGAGAGAGAGAGAGAGAGAGAGAGAGAGAGAGAGAGAGAGAGAGAGAGAGAAGATGACGAGCGTATTTAATACGTACCCTTGACAAACGTCAAGCGATTGTCTCTATCTTTCTCTTGTTGTCTCTATCTTTCTCTCTCACCACTCATCTCTCACCGCCTTCATTTTCACCATTCACCCTGAGTGATAACTTCAAAGACTATCCTATTCAACAATAAACGTTCATACATACATACATACATACATACATACTTTCCTGCCTGTGTACACATAAACTCACACTTGCAAGGACTACTACAAACATTTCTACGAACTCTTGATACCCTTAACTTCTTACTATTATTTCTCATTGAATTCCCAAATGACCTTTCCGAGCCCCACAAACGAAGAAAAAGACAAAGCAAAATTGACTGTCGCCGGATAGAAAATAAGACGAGAGTAATTAACATGTCCCTCGACAAACGTCAAGCAATCGTTATTATTGTCACTATCTTTCTCTCTCACCGCTCACCTCCTTCCTTTTCACCATTCACCCTTCACCCTGAGCGATAACTTCAAAGACAATCCTATCCAACATAAACGTTCATGCATACATACATACGTTCCTGCCTACGTACACATAAACTCACTCTTGCAAGGAGTACTACGTACTCTTGATACCCTTAACTTCTTAATACTGTTTCTCGTTAAGCATTAACTTCTACCAATTCATGTTATTCTTTTCCATTAATAAATTTCTATCTAAACATACAAAAGAAATACTCTTATTATTCCACACAACCTTCTGATGATATCGAAAAATCCTAAGTTGAAGGGAGTTCGGTTATGTATAACACATTCCCAATTCAATAAGCATCTCCCTACTTCTACACTGGTGACCCCGAGGTCGAAAAAGAACACGCAATGGAAGAATTACTTCTACAAACTGAATTTTCAATGTTTGTTGTTCACCACTGCTGTAGCCAGGTATTGAACTCACAACTCTTTAGATCAAGTCAGTAAATCCAACAAACGCTTTTATCCACTGGGCCATGTGTCCAAAATATATATATATATATATATATATATATATATATATATATATATATATATATATATATATATATATATATATATATATATATATATATATATATATATATATATATATATATATATATATATATATATACACGAAAAAAATCGCAAGATCGCCAAGACCTACCGCGGTTTCGCACAACGGCTCGTCAGGGCCCTGACGAGCCGTTGTGCACTGCTGACGATCTTGCATTTTTTCGTGTATATATATATATATATATATATATATATATATATCCACATACCAGGGACAAGGTTCCGGTTCGTGTTGCTTCTACCGCATGGAAAAGAGAGAAAATGAGAAAGAAGACAAGAAGTGTCTTGTTTTATAGTTCTCTAACAACACCATCTAACGACGTCTTGGCGAATCTGACAAAACCACGTGGAGATAACTCACATCACAGAGAGACTATTTGTATTAAGAGGCTGCATAAGTGCTTTGCAAAAGAATGCAAAGTGTGTGAGGCCTTTTGTTTGCTCAGTTTATGTCAAAATTCATATCTGTTTTAAGATACCTAGTACGAAAGTGTAACTGATGTTATTAATATAGATGGTTATTCGGATATAGGAGATATCATTGAAAAGTTCTCAGCTTCATTTAGAAAGCCCAGGCAAGGAACAACTCAACACCACCAACAGAGAGTTTAGTTGTCTCGGCGCTCAGTCGGTGGTGTTGAGTTGTTCTGCACTCAAGAATCCCTTCCCACCTCTCTCACACATTAAAAATGGTTTGGTTATTTGGTTAGATATTGAAAAGTGGTTCGGTCCAAGAACATTACAGGACCACTTCCGCATAACATAAGAGACAAAATAGATTATATATGAGGCATTAAAACAGTTGATAGAGTAGAAGCCGACTTTAAAGTTCAAATTTGATGAAATATACTTGAAAAAAATACCGAGTATGTGTTATGAAAGTGTTACATCGAGTAATAGAATTATGTGAAATAATACAAAACAACGTAATAGTATAAAAGTAGGTGTATTGACAGGAAAGAGAAGTATTTACAAGAGGTGAGGATTAGTAGAATGCAGAACAAGGTAATTAGTATACAGTATCGTCGTAGAGACGTGATAGATTGACTAGTAGAACACTTCCGGTGCAATACCGGAAATACCTGACGGACTCGCTCACTCAACTTCCTTCCTCGAGGTATAATCACTACTATTTTATATAGTGATTCGAATTGTCCATTTCCGTGAAAAGGTGGAGAGTGCCCCAACAGAAAGCTTTACGAAAACAAATTAAGGATCGCATTATATACAAGTAATTTTTTGAAGATGTTAAAAATCATGCCATTTCAGTAACCAGTTACACTCTGTGACTCATTAAAACCGTAGAGACACCGCATGTACTGCAGCCATAACGGTGTTTCTTTGGGTACGACAGAGCCCAAACTTCTCCAGGCTTGTTTTGAATTTGGAGTTTTTCTTCTCCTAGACCGGTTGCCACCCACGGCTACAGAACTCAGTCTGTTTTGCTATTTACCCATAGAAGGGAAAAGAGATGGATTCATACCTTTTCCAATGGTAATAGCACGTAAGTGAATGTGATGAACTCGACTGGAGTTCGAACCCTGCTCTTCGATTCCTCAACCCGAGCCCTAATCCATTACTCCACCGTACATTCCACCGTTGCACTAAACACAAGTATTTTTTTACGTCATGAGGGGTGTAAAATTAATGCATTTTCAATGACCATAACCCTACCTGCTAGGCCTAATTTCTTACGGTACATTTGGCTAACCATAATGAAACAGCTGAACTCCTTTAGCGTACCTACCCTTTCCTAGATTCTTTCTTTCGGTTGTTATCTTTTCAAATGCCTTATTTGAAGGAAAATATTTACTAATTAAGGTTTTAATTTTTAATATATTACTTTTATTCGGATATTAAAAAAAACATAACATACCTGATAGGCCTATATTCTCGCGGTAACTTTGGCAAACCATAATGGAACAGGTAAACTTCTTTAGTGTGCTTACCATAGCCTAGATTCTTTCTTTCTTTATTTTCCTTTCTGTTGCTACATAAATTTTTACCAACATTTACTCCGAAATCTGCTAAGGCTGACAAAGTAAACCTGGCTACTGCCCTTCAAAAAGATCTCAAATTTGTGATTGAATGGTGTAGGAAATGGTTCGTAAATTTTAATACCTTTAAAACGAAACTGCTCTTCTTTAACCACCATAGAGAAACTTCCTAGCTTATCATCAAAATGGGTGACATTAGTCTTCTAGAGAGCTACACACTGCGCCTCCTTGGCCTCAGTCTCTCAAATTGAATTTATAGCTGCATCTACTTCTAGAAACTTCGGGTCAATGGGTTGGGCCAGGAAGTTTTTCTTGTCAGAATCGATTTTGCACATTTATAAATCTACCATTCGTCCGTGCTTTAAATATTGTTGGCATATCACGTTGGTTGCTCTTGAGGTTCTGCTTGCTTGAGGTGAAATGATTATATGAAAAAAAAACAAAAAAAAAACAAGGAAAAAAAGAACAGAATATCATTCAATGTGTGCACCGCTTAAAATCTAGAAACAACGTATGTAAATGAAGAGTTATCAGTGTTTTCTATTTGATTTAAATTAGAAAATATACCCACTCCCCTTAAAGGAACATTCTTGTTTTTTATATTAAACTGAATATCTGAATCCATTTTGCAACTTGATTACTACTTTTTAACGCTATAAAAACTGTGTCCCAAACACAAATGCAAAATTTGACGTCGTAATATGATTTTCTCATCCGTCCTTTTCATGCTGTGAGTAGGTCAGAGAATAATAGGGCGTTTTTGGAAAATGAGTATGTCTTAGCAGAAAGGATATTACAAACTAAGACTTAAGTTAAATTTATTTAAATATGATTTATCAAAAACTTAACGACCTTCATTTTTAACATTTGCAGCGCAACAGGAGGGCAAATTTTCAATTTCACATTTCATGAAATCCAGTTATTTGCACCCCCACCCCCACCGTTTTGAAATTATTTTCAACTTTTTTCTTTCTGAATGTTCTACCATTTATGAAATACTAGCAGTATAGCCCGGCGTTGCTCGGGTGTAATGAAAGCTTTAAAGCTAATCCATGGTCCTGGAGCTCAGACTCTTTGGACATTGGCATGAAAGACTAAAAAGCAATAGTTGTTTCCAGTTAAAGCGAAATCGTAGACTCAAATAAAAATGAATGGATGTAAGTCAAATTTTGATTTCCTGGTATCGATATCAAATTTTCTGCACTATTGTAAGAACTGCAACCTTGAAACTTCTGAATATCGTTTCTTATGTCTTTGTTTATGAGTGTATCAAATTTGATTAAAATCGGACCACGCCTTCTATAACCCGATCTTTTCGATTATCGATTTTCAGCCGTTTAGGAGTCTATAGGTTACACACACACACACACACACACACACACACACACACACACACACACACACACACACACACAGAGTTTCCATTTATAAATAAGTTTAAATTAGATTTAGATTCTAATGATTGAAGTATCCGTACATAATCAAGTTCAGTGCGAGTTTTTCTGATTAACATTTTTTAATGCAGAAAATAGCGGTTTGCACTATACACAGGTAGTTTTCCAGTGACCAGTTACATTATACACAAGTAAACTTTTTCATGGTGGGGGTTAAAGTTAATGCAGAAACATTCACGGGGCCACACTATACATGAAGTCGGCTTATACACAAGTATATATGGTATCTTCTTCTTCTTGTATGTGCCATGTCAATTTAGGACGTAGGTGATCATGGCCCTCCACGTCTCCCTATCCCTGGTGGCTCTTAGCAATGTTTTCTCCTGTTACCCCACCAAAACCCCGCTTTGTCATCCCCTTGCTCAGGCCCGTCAAGTATGTTACCCGCCGCTTTCCCCTATCTCTCTTTCCTGACCTGTAAGAATCAGATTCTCCAAGCCCCCCCCCTCCCAGGAACTTTAGCTGTCCGACATGCTTAAAATCTGAAACTTCACAAATTGATAATTTGATATTGCTTTAACGGCTCCATAATTTTTATCTTCCCCATAAATAATAAGATAATTAAATTTCATTTTACTTAGGATTGGACTGTTACTTGGACTGTTACTTAACTGCTGTTCAGACTATCACACAGACTGACTACTTGAAAGATTGTCTCTTTACTGATGTCCTGCATGTAGATATAGTAGTGGATGAAAAAGGTGTGCATTTGTTTTTTTAACCATAGCGGGTTTCTATGGGTCATGGAAGTCGTTATATTTTTGATAAATAATATTTAAAGAAATTACTTTTTAATATTCTTTCTGTTAAAACATAATCACTTCGCAAACGCCCTATTATTCTCGTCTTCTTGAATCTCCTTTTGTCTTTTGTCCTTTCCTCAATTCTACCTATACTCAGTCATTTCTCATTCCCGCCTTGCTTGGGGTGAAATGATTAACAAAATTTAAATGTAGCGTCAATCGCCATTTTCTATCTTCTTGAATTCCGTTCATCATTTGTTCTTTCCTCAATACTCCCTATACTCAGTCTTTTCTCTCACTTTCACTCCTTGTAATGCCCTGCGTATTAGTGGCATTTCCGCCTTGCTTGGGGTGAAATGATTAACAAAATTTAAATGTAGCGTCAATCGCCATCTTCTATTTTCTTGAATCCCGTTCATCTTTTGTTCTTTCCTCAATCCTCCCTATCCTCAGTCTTTTTTCTCACTTTCACTCCCTGTAACCCCCCTGCGTATTAGTGGCATTTCCGCCTTGCTTGGGGTGAAATGATTAACAAAATTTAAATGTAGCGTCAATCGCCATCTTCTATTTTCTTGAATCCCGTTCATCTTTTGTTCTTTCCTCAATCCTCCCTATCCTCAGTCTTTTCTCTCACTTTCACTCCCTATAACCCCCTGCGTACTAGTAGCATTCGCTAAAAAAAAAAAAAAAAAAACTGAAAACGTATGTGATCTCCTTGTGAGACTACCAAAGGTTATAATTTTGCCCCAGACGGACATTTTTCCTAGCATCATCATCATCATCATGAACATGACCAGTATGTCATTTATTAATTGCAATATTTACTGGTTTTTATTATTTATTATGTGAATACGCGGCTAGTGTAACGGTTGGCAAGTAGTTATCAGCTTTATTCAGGTATCTGTCGAAACGGGTAACATTCAGAAAATTTCAAAATTATATTAGTTTGATCTACAGATGTAGATTATTCTCGCTCTGCTTTTCGTGTCCTGAGATATCTTGTCAGTCGTAGAAACACGTTAACACGGAAGAACAAGCAGGCGAAATAAAAGACAAGAATTGTAAATATCAAATTCTTTTCAATTTGATCAATGTGATCGGATTGTCTCTAAATGTATGCGAGGGAGGCGTTTTTGAAGGTGTTGTGGAGGAATATCCTGTCTTACCCAGGAATGAGTATGGCCCGGGTTATAAAAGACCGAGACTAGAACGAACTACAGAGAGTCTTCGTCATTACACGGGAGTGATCGAGAGTCTTCGTTATTATACGAGTCATCGACTTTAGTCGAGAGCAATCGGCCTTAGACGAGAGTTAGACGTCACTAGACGGAAGCCTTCTTCTCAAGACGGACGCATACGTCCTATACAGAGACATTCCTTCTTAATTGTTATTCGTGTTAACTGTTCGTTGGTGTACGTGTATTTGGTTTATTGTACTGAGGTATAATAAATCTCTATTTATATATCCTCCGTGTTAAGAGTTATTTCTTGCACTATTCTTTCTCTGTTTATCCCCTCCCGGGATACAACAGAAGGAAAGGTAGAGTTTACGTTTGTCAAATCGGTTGACCAAGGTCTTGATCGCGACATCAAGAGAGGCCTGGAGTGGGTTACTGAAGCTTGATGTTCGCCACGAATTTTGCCGAGACAGAAGTTGTGAACGGAATGTCTATGTGAGCATGGTTTAGGTGTTTGGAAGGGTGTTGGGTCTGTTGACCAAAGACTGTTTACCGAAGACTGTTTACGTGTTTTTTTTTTGTTTTTTTGCTTTAGTGTTGAAAGCGCACCCTTGAAAAGAGGGAAAACAAAAAAAAAGTTACTTAAGTGTTCGCTTGTTTTTATATACTCCGGTCTGCTACTGACAATATTCTTATTAAGGCACTACATATTCTTCCCACGCAAGAAAATACCTCTCAGTCAACGCCACTAGAAACTGGTAACGTAAGGCCGTTACAAATCGATGCCTCCTGTTACACAATCCACGATCTTGTTTCAACCCTGGCGCCCAGTTTATTTATTTTCGTGAAAACTTCCTGGAAAAATTCAATTCTAAGAAAATGATAATTTAGAATTGCCTAACTGATTAGATTGTAAAATTTTACTCAAATTATAATTCCTGTAACGTGCCATCTTATTATTTTCAATTAAAAACGATCTAAAAAGATATGACTGAGTGATTAAGAACATTAAAAAATGGTTCTTGCGGGTATATCTACTGTGAAAAAAAAAAAGAAAAAAAAGACGCCCTTACAGCTGTTATGTCGAAATAAATTTGAATGCGAACAGGAATAGAGCAATTTAAAAGAAAAATAAACTTGTAATATGAAGCGAACAGATGTGTTTCAAACACACACGAAACAAGGATATTTTGACAAAGTACTTCGCTATTTTTATTTCAGCTTTGAGTACAGCTAAAAACAATAGGAGAGATACCATGAAAGAAATAGAGATTATTTGAAAAATGCGTTGTAACTTTTATATTCATTTTCGATAAAAAATAATCTCGAAGAAAATTGTTTTAACACTTAAATCATTTGCTGCGGGTTGATATGCCATTCCTTCATTCAAATAAACTAAATTCTAATAAAATTGTAAAAACAATTACAATAACTATTGATCCTTGTGGATTAATAGTCAGTAAGTTAAGTTCCATAAGTGATACACGCTTGGGCGATCATGTCTCGAAAGAGACATGACTGACTGGGTAGAAGATTATCCCGCAGTAGGTTGCCATTACTTTCTGCGGTAGACTGGTTGCCGACCAAGGCTATAGAACCCAATCTGTCCTGTTATTTCACTCATAGCTAGAGGTGGAAGAGATGTACTATATTATTAAGTAGAAATAAGTGGGGGATCAGTTTTATATTGCTATGAAGTAATAAATTGACCCCCCACTTTATGCCCAGTAGAAACCTTAATCATGTTTTCAACTATTATATTCAGTCAGTCAGTTAAGTGCCATACATGATACACGCTTGGGCGATCATGTCTCGAAAGAGACATGACTGACTGGGCAGAAGATTATCCCGCAGTAGGTTGTCATTACTTTCTACGGTAGACTGGTTGCCAGCCAAGACTATAGAACCCAATCTGTCCTGTTATTTGACCCATAACTGGAGGGAGAAGACGGATTAATACCTTTCCCAAGGGTATCTGCGCGTAAATGAATGCAGAGAATTCAACTAGTATTCGAACTCGGCTCTCCGATTTCTCGTTCCGAGCCGATATCCATTGCACCACAAAGTACATCTTAACTATCCAGAAAGTTGATAAATGCTTGGGACTGAAAACGGGACTTATAAATCTTTAGGGGTTAAAAAAGGAGCTGGTAACTAAATGGCGGTGGCTTAGGAGTAAAACTAAACAATTTCCAAGATTTTGCTATCACCCATCAAACACATATTATTCAACTACTCGAGAAAAAGATATATATATATATATATATATATATATATATATATATATATATATATATATTATTTGAACACGTCAACCTTTTCTTTCTTCTAGGCCGTAAGTCAAATCACGTTGAAACACCAGCTCCTGTTATAAACGAATATTGCTACCAAATCCAAGCTCCTGTACCAGACACAACAATCTTAGTGGAAAATAGCAAGACATACAAGGTAACCAAAAAAGTTCTGTACGTTTTTTGATTAGCCATTGAATGAAGTTGAAATATATACGAAATGCGTGTAACAATTGTTTTCAAATTCGGACAGCCGGAAGTAGGAACATCAGACGTTATAAAAAAACACGCTCACCGTACCCGACCATCAGTTATAAGCTGGACAGCTGCGAGAAGGATGGAAGTGTCTAAAGATCACGTTCGGGGCGGTTTGCTTTACCGACTTCAAAGTGGGCTTATCAGCAGCTGTATCAAGTCGCCGCATATGTCAAGCGTTTGGGGATAGTGCTGTGAATGAACGTACTGCAAGGTGTTGGTTTCGAAAATTCAAGTCAGGAGATCTACCTCTCCATGATGAGCCTCGCGGTGGACGACCACAGGTCTTGAATGCCGGAGTCCTGAAGGCAGCCATTGAAGCGGACATTAGTCTAACGTGTGGTGAACTTGCAAGACAGTTCAACGTTTCCAATGAAACAGACTTCACCTGCACCGCCTAAGTAAGACGTACAAACTGAGCAAGTGGGTTCCGCAAACGCTGTTGGAGGTCCACAAGGGACAACGAGTGGCAGCCTGCGTATCGCTGCTTTCTCGCCACCGTACCACATTCTTATCCAATCGAGTGCTTACCAGTGATGAGAAGTGGGTTCTGTACGAAACTCCCAAGCATTCCAGACATTGGTTGTCTCCTCAGGATGCTGTCCCTCACAAGACCGCCTATGCATCCACGCAAGATTATGCTTTGTGTCTGGTGGACAGGTAGTCAAGTGGTTCATTATGAACTGCTACCAACGAGTCAAACGGTCACTGGAGACCTATACTCACAGCAATTGAAACGTGTGCAACAGGCATTCCGCCAGAAGGAGCTATCACTAGTGAATCGCAAAGGTGTGCTTTTCCTTCATGACAACGCCAGGCCGCATGTCGCGCGAGTGGTCAGGGATACCATACAGCAGCTTGGGTGGGAGACTTTGTGCCATCCACCTTATTCACCTGACCTTGCGCCATCCGATTACCACCTCCTCCACTCCCTGGATAATCATCTTCGTGGGAAATCCTCCACCAATGAAACAGACATGTGCAAAGCCCTCACGGACTTCTTTGCGTCAACCCCCACCCCCCGAGTTCTACCGCAAGGACATTGAACAGCTGGAGTCACGTTGACAGAAGGTGCTGGATGCCGATGGCGATTACTTCGAAGACTAAATATAAATTACACATACTGTGAAGCGTTTTCTTTTTTTTTCCTTTAAAAACGGACATTTTTTTTGGTTTTTTGGTTACCTTGTATTAATAGGCACAAAATTATAAAACGCAAGACAATCATTGTGTAAAATTTTGAAAGGAAAAATACATTTATTTACATCTTACAATTATGAAAAAAGTTATGTAGAGGCCTCGGTGATGCTTGTCATTTAAGCCTTGTGCCAAAAACAACCAAAGTTCCCACAATTTAAAATATCAGAAGGTTGAATGAATGGTTGGAAAAAAGTATTTTGTTTGTAAAATAAGTGTAATTTTATTAATAGAACGGAATAGCAAATTTGTAAAAAGATAGATACAGGAATATAAAATGCATGCAGTTAATTAATTTATATGAGTGAAATATTCCAATAGAAAAATATACGTGATTAAATGTTCCAGAGAAATAGTAGTAAGTAGCTAAGTGTCCAGGGGCGTATACTGATAGTAGCAGAATGTGTGTATCTAAAAAGATTAAAAAGTCTTATGTTCCTTTCCTTTTTATGGCTGGAGGAAAAGTGAAGAGGAAAGTCAAGCAATGAAGGACATTGTACTTATCGGAGTCCGTTGAAGTATCTTGTTGCTGTTTTCTTTGACGGCGTATAAATGAAGAGGAAAGGAAAATTGGAAGAAAAGGTATAACGAATCTAGGTCGGCAAGACATGACCTTGGCTTGAAGTTTTTTTTCTTATATGGCGACGAGATGCTTCAGATACCGCTCCCATTCTAACTCATTTTGACCGGTCACGGAATGTGGTTAAATAGTGGATTTTAGTCATGAGACCGGCTCCAGCAGCATGCCCATTTTTTTAGGCATTAAGAAAAATTAACTGGCGTCATAATTCAATTTGCTATTTCCTATCCAATCAGCATCCAGAATTTTACTTTTCACACTGACCTGTGAAACTGCCTTGGTCTGGGTTTTTCCAAAATGTTTTACTCGTTTGGATCCGATTTTGCGGGTGTGCAATTTTACTTTTTTCGTTTGACTTAGTTGATGAATGATATAGGATTTGTATCCTATAGGTACAAACAAAATTTGCAAAATAATTTGTTTGTGCGCCTATTAAGGTAGAATTTATAATGAAGAACCAGTAAAAAATGTGGGGGATACAATTTAGGAAAAGACAAGGATTTTTAAAAATGACGAAAAGAGAAAATATAAGACAGTAAAAAAACAAAGGTGCAACCACCTTTGACAAAAAAAAAACGAAAAGTCCTACTTGCAAATTGTCTCACGGGCGTCTTTGGGACACAGTAAAAAATAAAAATAAAGTCTCTTTTTACACAGTTCGTTCTTGAAAAAAATTCTCAGTAATATTTTCATTTTAAGCTGTCCAACCTCAAGAGAATTTTCATTATAACTTCAAATTTCTCTCGTCTCTGTGGCTAGCTTGTAACAGAGCCTTCTTGATGTTCTCTTGATGTCAATGTTTTCTTTGATGTTGACCTGCCTTCTTTCCTTGCTGTCAAAAGGTTTTCTGCACTTTTATCTATTGAACTATTTATTAAAAAGATTAGGCTCACCTCTGCGCCACTATTCAGGATGTTATTAGAGTTCGACGTCACCTCTCTCATTGGTTAATAGATATGCGGATCATTATTTAAAAAAAGATGGTTCAAATAGAAAGATTTACATTTGTCAATTTTTTCATTTCACTGAAGCAGACGCTAAAAAGATGCGAGCATTATCGCCTCTTTTATTTTATTTTTTTTATTTCTTCTCAGTAAAACCAAACAGCAACTCCGATATGTCTTTTCCGTCTTTCCACGCAAACAGGCCCTTATTTAAGAGATAACGCTCACACTTCCGAGCTAAGACCAAACGCGGTAGGTATTCATACGCGAGAGGCTCTTCACTGATGATGCAGTACTGATGGCACACTCTGAAGAAGCATTGCAGCGACTCATCAACTGCTTCGGGCACGCATGCAGAGAGCTTGGTTTGAACATCAGCCTAAAAAAGTCAAACATCTTGGGCCAAGATGTAAGCAGTACCCCAAGCATCACAATTGGCGACTACACCCTCGAGGTCGTCGAGCACTTCACATACCTCGGCTCCACCATCTCAGCAATTTCTCTCTGGACGCCGAACTCCAGAAATGTATCGGCAAGGCGGCAACAGTCATGGCTTCCTTGACAAAGATGGTCTGGGACAACAAGGCTCTGACCACCAACACCAAGATGATGGTGTACCGGGCCTGCGTTCTTAGCACGCTACGATACGGCAGCGAATCATGGACCTTATACTTTCACCAAGAGTACAGGCTCAACACCTTCCACTTGGGCAACCTCAGGAAAATCCTGCGAATCACCTGGCAGAACCGCATCTCAAATAAGAGCATCCTTGATTAGGCGGACATCTCAAGCATGTTCGCTCTGCTCACCCAGCGTTGACTTCGATGGCTTGACCATGTCAGGTGAATGGACGATGAGAGGATCCTCAAAGACGTTCTATTCGGTGAGCTCGCCACCGGATCCAGACCTGCAGGAAGACCTGTCATACGCTACAAGGATCTCTGCAAGCGAGACATGAGGTCAGGTGGCATAGACCTAGCAGTCGGTGGCTAAAGACAGCAGCAAATGGAGAAATGATGTGAAGGCATATTTCAAAAGAAATGAGGAGAAGAGAGACCAACAGTGGAATGAGAGGAGATAAAACGAAAGGGAGGAGGGCTGCATCAGTGCTCTCAAAACCAGGCGCCGTCTACACGTGTGGCAACTGCAATAGAGCCTGTAGATTCAGGATAGGCCGTGTACAGTCATAACAGACACTGGAACTCAGTAACAGATGATCTGAGGTGCAGAACTCCATTGTCTTCCGAGACAGAAGGATGCCAACATTAAGATCTAATGATTCCTTAAATGGCGAAATGCATTATCAAATCTCTCCTCTTTTTCATGCAATATTTCCATTTAATAAATTGGAAAATTTAAAGTTAGGATTTCAATATCCTATTTAAAAAAAAACATATTGCCGATAAAAAATAAAAGCATGGATAAAACACAAACAAATATATTACTTTTAACCCATTTGGAAGGAATACATAAGGATGTAACTTCATATTCATTTCGGGAAAAGCTATATAACTGTGACTTCAAGCCATTCTAGTTGGGTGTGCGTTGTGGATATCGACTCGGAACGACAAATCAGGGTACCGAGTTCGAATTCCAGTTGAATCCTTTGCATTCACTTACGCACAAATACCCTTGGGAAAGGTATTTATCTGTTTCTTCCCTCCAGTTATGGGTTAAATAAAAAGGACAGATTGGGTTCTACAGTCTTGGCTGGCAACCAGTCTACCGCAGAAAGCAACGACAACCTACTGAGGGAAAAATACTCTGCCCAGTTAGTCAAGTCTCAAAAGAGACATGATCGCCAGAAGCGTGTATCACAGATGGAACTTAACTGACTGACTGACCGACTGACTAAAAATGAAAAGAGAAAGGTAACTCGAATTCGACAAAAAAAATGCTAAGAAAATTTAAAGACTTTCAATTTGAACTAAGAAATACAGTGTAACCCGAATGTAAGAGAGTCATCCGGACCGGATAAGGTTTCTCTTATATCCTGAGTTCTCTTATATCCGGGTTTGGTCTATTTTATATACATTATCAAAGGTTCTAATTTTCGACCAGAGAAAATATCTCTTATATTCGGGTTTCTCTTATATCAGGGTCATACTGTTTATTTGTTAGGGCGCCGCTCCTATTTGACTACAAATGGACTGTTCCCATTGCTATATATAGCAATGGTGGATTCTCTCCAGGGGAGTCGTCCAGAGTCACTAGACTGACGACTCTACGACACTGTCAGCTCTCTGCCTTCTGGTAGAGGGCGCTCTCTGCTTCCGAGCAGAGAGCAATAACCCAGTCGTGGTTCCGCCGAAGGGTAGAACCACGACTGGGCAAAAATAGACAGACATTTTTTAGCCTGGCTATATGGCCGGGAATACCCACTATAAAATGACCATGTGTCACATCCAGCCTACGTGGGAAGGCTAGTAAATACAGTCGTACATAGTCACTAGACTGACGACTCTACGACATTGTCAGCCCTCTGCCTTCGGGTGGAGGGCGCTTCCGAGCAGAGAGCGGTAACTCAGTCGTGGTTCCGCCGAAAGGTAGAAGCACGACTGGGCAAAGGTAGACAGACATTTTTTGGCCGGGCCATATAACCCGGAAATCCCAGATATAAACTGACCATGTGTCATATGTTGCTCTTACTGGGAGGGACGACTAAATAATGAGTCGTAGGGAGTCACTTGAAAGTCTCTAATGATTTAATGAAGAGTCAGTGCTAGTCAGTGAAGAGTTAGTCACACTTCCGGTGGCGTACCGGAAGTAATCACGGATACACACGTCTTACGACGGATTGGACTCTTGTATCTTTCTATTGTAAATATTATTAATCACTTCTGTACATACTAACCGTCTTTCCGCGGAATACAACTTATATTCTGATTCTGTTGTTGAGTTATTCATTTTTACTTGGCGACATAACAATATTAACTTTTTCAAAAGTCACTTTTTTCTTTCTTTTTTCATAAGAAACGCCAGCTGAGGGCAAAAGTAATAAAGTTTCATTATTTAAATAAACACAAATACACACACACGCTTTTCTCTCGTTTGTTTCAGATCTGATGAAGCCTTAAATGGCGAAATACATTATCAAATCTCTCCTCTTTCCTTTTCTTTTTTTTTTTTTTTTTTTCATGCGGCATTTCCGTTTCTCAAATTGAAAACATTAAATGTTGTCAGGATTTCAATATCCTATTTAAATTTAATATAAAAGAGAAAGAATGCATACAATTACGCACCCTTGTGCAAATTAATTGAAACAAAATAAGTAATGTCTTCCTATGATCTTTCACACTTTCCCTGATCACGTATACGTCGTTTCTTGGTGTTGTTTTTCCAACCGAATTTTCCTTTACGTTTTGGACTAATGAATCCAGTTTGTTTCTTCGCTTTGGTAGCCCGACTAACTGCTGAAAGGCTGACAGCAACAATATCCGCGATCTCTCTGGAAGGCTTACCAGTGTGTTCGTGCAGCGTTACAATTTTTGTACGCTTCCTTGAAGTAACGTCCATCGCAAACAATGGCCGTAGGACAACTAATCAACCGTCGAGACGTGTCTGGGCGGGATAAAAATCTGATTCAATCATGGATGTTTTTCAAGGCCAAACAAATTTCATCATACACCCCGAAAATAGATTCATATTACTACACACCACTACAAATGACTTAATTTGAGAAAAAAATAGTAATCGACTACACCCTGGTACACCAGTATATTTAAAATCGACTCTGTGGTGAATGAAAGGAAAATAAAGCAATCAATTTCAATCAAAAAAATTTTCAGTAGTTTACAATGTATACAAGAATGGTACTATGTATAAATGACACTTGTCTTGAAAAGAAAAAATAATACAAAAAGCCGGTCACAATAGCAGTGGTGTGTGAAAAGGGTGTAGATGTTGCAACGGCCCTGAGCATATATGATAGGCGTTCAGTGAAAGAATGATACAAATGTAGTTTATATTTAATTTGAATAAGTGTCTATTTTATTTCATGTTTCACCTGACTTATATTTACATATTTGTCTTCCTTTCTCACATTTCTCATTACTAAGCGCTACAGCAGCCCACTAATTTCAGACTTCGGGGTATACATTCACCGGCCCCGGGTATCACCAAACATAACCAAATTTCAGCACGTCACTGAGAGGTAATCATCAGGCAATCAAGGCAAGTGAAACGTGGCAAACCTGAAAGGAATTCAGGCTAGAAAACAGAATGCCAACAAAATGACTTTGAGGTACAAATAAACAAAGCCTAATATACTCATGGTACCCAGTCTAATAATTTATCTATCTCAGTCTGTTCATATCTATCTATCTATCTATCTATCTATCTATCTATCTATCTATCTATCTATCACAGTCTGTTAAAGTTTCAATCTATCTATCTATCTATCTATCTATCTATCTATCTATCTATCACAGTCTGTTAAAGTTTCAATCTATCTATCTATCTCCTCAAAGTCTGTCTATCTATCTATCTATCTATCTATCTATCTATCTATCTATCTATCTATCTATCTATCTAAATATCTATCTATCTCCTCAAAGTCTATTCATTATCTATCTATCTATCTATCTATCTATCTATCTATCTATCTATCTATCTATCTATCTCCTCAAAGTCTATTCATTATCTATCTATCTATCTATCTATCTATCTATCTATCTATCTATCTATCTATCTCCTCAAAGTCTATTCATTATCTATCTATCTATCTCCTCAAAGTCTATTCATTATCTATCTATCTATCTATCTCCTCAAAGTCTATTCATTATCTATCTATCTATCTCCTCAAAGTCTATTCATTATCTATCTATCTATCTATCTATCTATCTATCTATCTATCTCCTCAAAGTCTATTCATTATCTATCTATCTATCTATCTATCTATCTATCTATCTATCTCCTCAAAGTCTATTCATTATCTATCTATCTATCTATCTATCTCCTCAAAGTCTATTCATTATCTATCTATCTATCTATCTATCTATCTATCTCCTCAAAGTCTATTCTATCTATCTATCTATCTATCTATCTATCTATCTATCTATCTATCTATCAAATCTCCTTCAAATTGTCTATTCTTATCTATCTATCTATCTATCTATCTATCTATCTATCTATCTATCTATCTATCTATCTCCTCAAAGTCTATTCATTATCTATCTATCTATCTATCTATCTATCTATCTATCTATCTATCTATATCTATTCTCCTCAAAGTCTATTCTTATCTATCTATCTATCTATCTATCTATCTATCTATCTATCTATCTATCTATCTATCTATCTCAGTCTGTTAATTTCTATCTATCTATCTATCTATCTATCTATCTATCTATCTATCTATCTATCTATCTATCTATCTATCTCAGTCAGTCATTATCTATCTCTCTATCCATGAACATTTTTTATAAAAAAAAAAAAACAAGATTACACACATTTTTTTGCATATAAAACTTAAATTATAGGCACCTCCACAAATCGCTGAAAAAACAGCATAGTCAGTTACTTAAAACTGTTCGTAATATGTGAGTTGTACTCGTGAGTACAATTTTTTGTATCTCTTTACGGTATGTGTTACCCGGAATTCCTTCAATGAGTTTCCATCGGAACCTTTTCCAATCAATCCGACGGCTCCAAATACAACCTGAATTTTTAAAGATATTTAAAGATATATTACAATATGCAAGGACTGCCTTGTTAACAGCAAAATGATTATTCTAAGTTTAAACAAACACATACACAATTAATATCGAAAGAAAAAGAGAAATTTAAAAAGACATCCCGCCCTCACAAAAAAACTAAAGCTAAAATTTTAAATCTTATCAAAAAACAATGTTGGACATTCAGTCGTCCACAATTTTTTTTTTCCTGTTAAAAATTCGAACGTCCGAATTCCAAACGATAATAAAATGAAAATAAAGAAAACATAGTTATGCCTGTTAAATAAATAATTTGTATTTACAAACATATGTGCATGAATTCAAGAGTTAAAATATGAGAGAAAAAATATTAAGAAGACGAAGAGGGTTCTACAGAAAGATGCTGAGGATACCATGAACTGAACATGTGAGCAACGATGAGGTTTTTGAGAGGATGGAGACTAAAAAGAAACTGGTACTTAACATCGAGAAAAACAGTTGAGGTTTCTGGGACATGTAATGAGGAAAGAGGGCTTGGAGAATCTGATACTCACAAGACGGATAGAGGGAAAGAGAGACAGGGGAAAGCAACGCGTACCATACTTGATGGACTTGATGGAGGACAGTGCAGGACTTGGGAGGGGTTACAGGAAAAGGGTTGTTAAGAGCTACAAGGAATAGGGAGATGTGGAAGACCATGATCGCCTACGTCCTGAAGAGACACGGCACATAGAAGAACAATAAAAAGAACACCGGATCACACCATTTCTAGTCTTTTCAACAGGCGTAGAGGTTTATCCCTTGTTTCCTATTTAATAAAGCGTTTTCTGTTCCTTCTGTTATCTATCTATCTATCTATCTATCTATCTATCTATCTATCTATCTCTGTCAGTCATTATCTATCTATCTATCTATCTATCTATCTATCTATCTATCTCTGTCAGTCATTATCTATCTATCTATCTATCTATCTATCTATCTATCTATCTATTTATCTCTGTCAGTCATTATCTATCTATCTATCTATCTATCTATCTATCTATCTATCTATCTATGTCAGTCATATCTATCTATCTATCTATCTATCTATCTATCTATCTATGTCAGTCATTATCTATCTATCTATCTATCTATCTATCTATCTATCTATCTATCTATCTATGTCAGTCATTATCTATCTATCTATCTATCTATCTATCTATCTATCTATCTATCTATCTATCTATCTATGTCAGTCATATCTATCTATCTATCTATCTATCTATCTATCTATCTATCTATGTTAGTCATTATCTATCTATCTATCTATCTATCTATCTATCTATCTATCTATCTATCTATCATTTTCCACTCTACAACCTCTTTCCCACAGACAAAACGTTACGAACCTCTTACTACTCTATTGCTATTTCTACGGCATATGTTCTAACGATGACATTCATAATCATATACAGGCTCTTGAAAAACTATGGAAACATCAGTGGGAACTGAGGTTTTCCACCAGTTCAGGTATAACATCAATATTTCTCTTTTAGTCTGAGCTGCCTTTTTAAAGAGTTTAGCCGGTAGAGCCAGTGGTGCGGGACAATGAACCGGATATTTTCTCGGCATTTTTAACAAACATTATTGTATATCTGATTTGAGGTCTGGGGTTTAGCTTGAGTTCCAATGGATGTTCAAACTAAGGAAGAAATCATGAGGCATATCAGTCAGACATAAAATATTGAAAAGGAGGAACGATAACAACTCCCAAAATGACAAACAACAAAGCATAACCTCAAATCTCTAAAAGTCTACAACGCAGCACGCAAATTAATTCTGGATTAAGTAGACCCACATATAAGTCCCAAACAAAGCAATGCATCCATCAGCAATAGCGGCAACTAAAATATTTAAACATCAAAACAAAAATAGGGCAGCCTCACATATATCAAGATCCACCCTGGAAAAGAAAAATAGAGAAAGAAATTGAACAATTCAGAAGTTAATTTATTAGTGCTCGATAAACTTGCAAGAGGAATAAATGTAAAAACTAGAAAAGGCAGAAGAGTCAAAAGAAAGAATAAAATTAGGAATGAAAATCAAGTCCTATCAGCTGAAGAAAAAATAAAGCAAACAATAAAACTGAAGACTCAAAGAATCAGACGTTTCAAAAAGATCAAGATTCTACAAACAGTTCTTTCAAATTGGCGAGAAGAAATTTTTCAGAGAAATAAGCAAACAAAAAATTGAGGTAGCAACCCTCAACAAAATAAGTGGTTATACAGTTCGGGGGGGGGGGGGGAAACATGGGCTTTCCCGAAATAACACAACAAGGAAGCAGATTGAATTACGCAAAAGATAGAACGAATAAAAAATGAGCCATAACAAACATGGGTGGGAAGAGGGCGTTGAATATGCACGAAAACACACACGCGCACACACCCACCCATCCACACACACACACACACACACACAGACAAACAAACTGGAAATCTTCAGAAATAGATATAATTCATAACTTTTGGGAGCTCGATCATGCTTATTAAATTAGCCATGTGCCAAACATAACCGACCCCCCCCCCACAATTTGATCCAGATCAGAAGGTTGGAAGAATAAAAGTTTTTCTTTTGTATGTTTAAATATAAAACTTATTTACAGAAGAGAATAACAACAATTAGTAGGAAGTAAAATTATTAACTGTGTAAATATTCAAAGAGAAAGTTTAGTACGGAGTTAAATAAATCCAGAGTTCGTAGTTGTAGCGAAATGAATGTATGCAGAAAAGATTAACAGGGTAGTAATAAAATCTGTGTTCCTTCCTTTCTTTTAGCGGGTGGCAAGAAAGTGAAAAGGAAGGAAAAGGAATAAAGGAAAATTGTACCTATCGACGTTAATATTTAGGAGTCAGTTAATCTGTCTTATTGTTGTTGTTGCCTTCTTTTTTCTGCTTCTTGACGGTGAGAATGGTGAGAACGAAGAAATAAAAGAAGAATAGCACGTAAGACAGAAAAGGGAGAACAAATGCGTATCGATGAGACCTTATATCCGGTTCAGAGGATTGAAATTTCTCCCTTACATTGCCGCGGTGTCGTATCTGATCTCTGTTTCTATGAGAATGATTCCACTTTCTTTCTCTCTATATATATATAACGAAAGACTTTTTCACACAGGCTTGTTAACTTCTCTCAGTTTGTAAATCGCTCACTTTCATTGGTTAGAAAATAATTAACACCGGATCGCGAAATTTGGCTTTGTTTTTTCCTTCAGTACGAGGTTAATATTTTCTCCTATTGGTCAAAATTAGATTTCACACTGGATTTCGAAATTTGTAAACGGTGAAGAGAAGAGCGTTACTTTTTCTTCTGTATTCACCGCATACTATTCTTATTTGTACTATTTTTGTTTTCTGTAAAATAATTTGGTTTAATATGTTTAAAACTCATTTTACTGCAGGCTTGTGAGCGTCTAAAATCACGCCTTTCCAACTCTTCTAAACTTTCAGCATTATTTTCATAGTGATTGGTGTGTATCTTCTTCATTATGATTTGTGTGATGTTCATACGTTTTGTGTCCATTTCTGGTTCCCTTTTCTACTGATTCATCTATTCTGGTTGCAGATCTTTCTATATCTTTAATTTCGGTATCTGTCAATTGGTTATTTCTTATGGTGTATCTTTTTACATTGGCTACTATATTTTTATCAATGTACTTTCTAATTGCTTGTCCAATCTTTTCTTTCCAAATGTCATATGTTTGACGAGTGATGTTTTTCTGAAATTTGTGCAACGCTCCATAGAATTCAGTAATAAAGTGGTTGTACTACTTAGGAGACTAATTTACCTTTTCTTTCTTTAAATGAATGGTTGTGGATCTCGTTGGAGAATTCGCAATAACAATAAACTAGTTAAAAAACAGATTTTTTCATTTTTTTCAAAAATTTCTTGTAAGTATCTTGAATATCATCCGCACTTGCGAAATATGAATAACGCCCAGATTTTTTTGGTAATTTTTCATTCTGAGGGTTACAGTTGTTGCGAGGCACGCTAAAAAAATGATTTAATTTAAAATTTATAATTTCAAAAAGTACCAAAAATTTAATAAAAAAAAGAAAAACAAACTTGGATTTCAAATATTTAATTTCTTGCAGTAAATTAATATTTGCAATGCGTAACTTTTTTACATTTATTCATAGTAAAAAGTCTGATAAAAAATTTGGTCATCCGCTGACGATATAAAAAAAGACATTTTATCAAAATTTCGAATGTTAGAAAGAATTAAAAAAACAATTTAAATAATTAAAAAATACTTTGATTTTTCCTCTTTATAAACATAAACATTTTGATAGAAAAAAACTGTTTTTATTAAATTTGGGGGCTTTTTTCTTCATGCTATGTTTTTTGTTTGTTGTTTTTTTGTTTTTTGTTTTTTTAGTTTTTGTTTTTTGATTTTAGTGGGATGTTCAATGAATAAGTGGCGATACCTACTTTGGGGTAAATTATCCAAGACCTCAATGAGAGAAAAACAAAAATATATTTATTACGAGGCAACAATGTTATTTACAAATTGTTTCTCTTACACAAAAAAGCTATCATATGCCGGCTTTTCAATATGGCATTTTATAATTCGCTACCTAATTTCTTCATTTATGAATTATTTCTCCTCGTAAAGTAAACATTCTTTAATTCTTTTCTTAGCCTCTAAGAAAAGTAAAACTCTAAATACACAGAATTATTCACACTTTCATATCTGGCTTCCTCTTTTAACCTACTCATGAAAAACAACTTGAACTTTAAGTATCTCAACAAGTTTTTTTCCTTTGTTGTTTACACACAACAGAATTATGTCAGGGAGTGGATTTTCTTTTTAATAACTAGAGGAAAAACTGAGCAACGTTTTATATCTTTTTTTTCTTTCTTTCTTTACAAGTGTACATTTTATGGGTAGAGATTAGTTAACAAATTATTTTTTTTAGAAAGTAGGCGTATTTACAGTGCGCCCGTGTCGCTACTGAATGGAAGACAGTCAGTCAATCAGTGCCATATGTGATACACGCTTGGGCGATCATGTCTCGAAAGAGACGTGACTGATTGGGCAAAAAGATTATCCCGCAGTAGATTGCCATTGCTTTCTGCGGTAGAATGGTTGCTAGCCAAGGCTATAGAACACAGTCTGTCTTGTTATTTAACCCATAACTGGAGGGAAGAGGCGGATTATCTTTCCCAAGGGTATTTGCGCGTAAGTGAAGGCAAGGAATTCAACTGGAATTCGAACTCGACTCCCCGATATCTCGTTCCGATCCGACATCCACTGCACCACAATGCACATCCCAGTGTAACACTAGATTAGTTTTAAAAAGTGGGGTTTCATTTTTTTTTTTTAAGAAATGGCAATACCGTGTACGAAATTGCTCAATCCCAGTGGGCAAATTCCTCTTTTAGTGTTTTGGGGACGCCTCGAGCGTCAGGTAACGACCCCCCCCCCCCCCAAAAAGGTACCGCTTGGTGGGGGAATGCCCACTTCCCGGGGCTTGAGCTTAATATTATTTTGAGAAACTTTCTCGGCAGAAGTGCTAGAGCTAGAAGATAAGAAAAATATGAAAGGTTTTCTTAAATTAAAACTACATTTTTTTCTTTATATAAAGTGTGATTTATGATTATTTCAATAAAAAGTTGCGTTCGGAGCCAAAATCAGATGTAAATATTTTTTAAACTCATTTCACTCTAAGCAAGGCAATAAAGACACTAAGATGCAATGGTTATTGACAGGTGAATCTTCTTCTTCTTCTTCTTCTTCTTCTTCTTATTATTATTATTATTATTATTATTAGTAGTAGTAGTAGTAGTAGTAGGATACTACTACTACTACATATTTTTATCTGGGTCCAACCGGAGACCTAAGGTTAGAAATGGCTTCACAAAGATTACACACTTTTTGCATAAAACTGTTCGTAATGTGAGTACAATTTTTTTGTATTTCTTTACGATATGTGTTACCCGGAATTCCTTCAATGAGTTTATCGGAACCTTTTCCAATCAACCCGACGGCTCCAAATGCAACCTAAATTTTTGAAGATATTCAAAGATACATTAAAATAGGGACTGCCATGTTAACAGCAAAATTATTATTCTAAGTTTTAAATTTTAAACAAACACAATATAGAAAGAGAAAGAGAAATTCGAAAAGAAATAACAAAAAACAAAAAAAAAAACAACAACTAAAGCTGAAATTTTAAATTTTATCAAAAACAATGTAGGAAATTCGGTCGTCCACGATTATTTTTCTCCTATTAAAAATTCGAACGTCCGAATTCCAAACGATAATAAAATGAAAATAAAGAAAACATAGTTATGCCTGTTAAATAAATAATTTGTATTTACAAACATATGTGCATGAATTCAAGAGTCATGAGAAAAAAAATATTAAGAAGACGAAGAGGGTTCTACAGAAAGATGCTGAGGATACCATGAACTGAACATGTGAGCAACGATGAGGTTTTTGATAGGATGGAGACTAAAAAGAAACTGGTACTTTAACATCAGGGAAAGACAGCTGAAATTTCTGGGACATATAGTGAGGAAAGAGGGCTTAGAGAACCTGATACTCACGGGATGGATAGAGGAAAAGAGAGACAGGGAAAAGAAAGGCATGACATACTTGATGGATTTGAGCAGATGGATGGCAGAGCAGTGTTTCAGAGGGGTAACAGGAGGTGTGTTAAGAGCTACAAGGGATAGGAAGATGTGGAAGACCATGATCACCTATGTCCTGAAGGGACACGGCACATAGAAGAAGAGTTATAAATAATTATTCAATATTGAGAAGAGGTGGATTCATACCTAATCAGAATTTGATAAACAAATAAGAAATTATAATGTAGATATAAAGTGGGGGATCAATTATATATTATAATCAATATATAAACTAGTCCCTCACTTTGTGACCATCCTAATTTATTATCAATTTATATAGATTTATGAGCTTGAGCAAATATCAAGTATCAGGTTCTCTAAGCCCTCTTTCCTCACTACTGGCAGAGCAGGGTTTGGGAGCGGTAACAAGAGGAAGTGTGTTAAGAGCTTCAAGAGATAGGGAGATGTGGAGGGCCATGATCGTCTACGTCCTAAAGGGATACTGTAGAAGAAGAAGGATGAAAAGAACACCGGTTCACACTCATTATTTGTCTTATGAACAGGAGTAGAATTTTTTATCCCTTGTTGCTTGTTTAGGATTGGGTTTCCGGTTCCTTCTCTAAAGGCTTTTAACTTTTTATTCTCTTTGACACCCATTATCCGCTCTTGGCGTCTTATTGGCATTATCGCCTCGCTTAGGGTGAACTGATTAATAAAAAAAAAGAAGATATTTAAATTTTTGAAGATAAAATTATTTTACACTCAGTAACCCCTTGCAGCTTGCCGTGAAATCGTTTGAAAAATATTCAAATTTAAATTTTATGACTTTAAAAAAAACGCATTTTTAAACTAATAGGCGTGCTCTCAGCAGAAAAAAAGTATACGAAGAAATAAAATGTTATTATTATTATTATTATTATTATTATTATTATGATGATGATGATGATGATGATGATGATGATGATGATGATGATGCTTCTGGCGATCAACAGTTTTAAAGTTAAATTGTTCCCCTAGAAAAATGTAGTTAGTTTAAAGAGTTTTAATAAATGAGTAACAAAAATTGTAAGAAAAAAAACCTGGAATTGCCCGGACAACGAGAATAAAATGAGATTGCCGAAATGGTTTTCGTTGTTGCCGATCATTGTAAGATTTTTTCTTTTTCTTTTTAAGACAGAAATATTGAATTTTTATAGAAAAAAAAGTAAAAAAAAATGAAATATTTAAACTTTTAAGTACTATTTTTTTTTTTTAAATAGGGCGCCAATTTCAAGATGAAATTGGGGAGGTGCATACTATTTTTCGTAGATTTAGGAAAATCTATGAAGAGTGGAACCTCCCCTTTCCTTCATATCAGCGTAAACATCAGTTCAGAGACCAAACGTGTCCCGCTAAAACTGTTTTCCTAAAATTGTTGATATATAAAGAATTATATAAATAGCTTTCCTTTCCGTCCCTATATTTTCATAAACACCACACCACTTTTGTATGTGTGTGTGTGTGTGTGTGATCCAAGAGCCTTCACGAACATCGAAAAAGTATAGTACGCACCCTCAAAATATGTTTTATAAATTCCAAATCCTATTGTAATAACGTAATTAACATTTAAAGAATTCTAGCAATTTTTTAAAAAAAGAAAACATTTTTTTACTGAAAAAAGGACAAAAAAACGAATTACTTATTATACTAATTATAACAATATTTGAACTGGTATAAAGTCAATGTTTAATTTAATTGGCAATATTTTACTATACATCGTAACCCCACTGGATGATAGGGGCGACGCAATTACCCCTTATCGCAACTGAAATATATATTTTACAACAGTAAAAATAAAATGAATTAAACAAAAAAAAAAAAACATTTCAGTAATCAATGAACGGTTCTTTTCATTTTGTAAATTTATTTATTTATTTATTTTGCAATGTCAAAGTCAGATGTTGTATATTACTTACATTGTATATCTAAACTTATTTATAAATGGAACTTTGTCTGTGTGTGTGTGTGTGTGTGTGTGTGTCTGTGTGTGTATCCGTTACCTATAGACTCCGAAATGGCTTAACCAATTTTCTTGAAAATTCACACAGTTGTACTATAAGCGTCCGCGAGTATTCTTAGCTAGGTTTTGTGTCGAGGCAACCCCGATAAATATCGAAAATCGAAAAAAATCGGGTTATAAAAGGAGTGGTTCGATTTTAATCAAATTTGATATCATAGACAAAGATATAAGAAACGATATTCAGAAATTTCAAGGTTGCAGTTCTTACAATAGTGCAGAAAATCGATAATATATATATATATATATATATATATATATATATATATATATATATATATCCCTTGTTTCCTGTTTAGGTTGTGGTTTCCGGTTTTTTTCTTTTCCAATCTTTTCACTCTTACGTAGCCCCCTGCGCATCAGTGGCGTTTTCGCCTTGCTTGGGGTGATATGATTAATTCATTAATATATATATATATATATATATATATATATATAAGGCAGGATGTTTGTGTGTGTGTGTGTGTCTGTTTATCTGTCTGTATGTCCTTTATACAAATCCACAATTTTTATCCGATTCTCACCAAACTTCACACAAATATTCTTTAGGCTGAGTCTGATCTCCTGGACCATGGATTAGTTTTAAAGCTTTCATTACACCCGGGCAACGCCGGGCTATACTGCTAGTGTAGGATATTCGGTATAGTTTTTTATTATTATTACAGTATAACCCGGATATAAGAGACCCGGATATAAGATATATTTTATCTGGTCCCAAATTTGATCCTGTGGTAATGTATATAAAATAAATCAAACCTGTATATAAGAGAAACCCTGATATAAGAAAACTTTATCCGGTTCCGACAACTCTCTTATATCAGGGTTACACTGTATTAAAAATTCCAACGTCCGAATTCCAAATAACACTAAAATAAAAACAAAGAAAACATGGGTGTACCTGTTAAATAAATCATTTGTATTCACAAACATTTATTTGTACATGAATTCGAAAGAGTCAAAAAAGAGTAAAAATAGTCTGTAGTTGAGTTAACATCTTTGGGTAGTTGGTCCACAGAAAATGATGTGGTTTAAGACACTTTTAAATACTTGGTCCATCGTAAAAATCTTAGAAAAGGTTTATAAAATGCTATTAAAATTCGCAGAAACAATTTTAAAGTTGAGAAAAGACTTTCATCGTCTGTGTTATAGTAATTTACCCATACATACATAAACCCATCCAAACTATAAATTAGCAGTAGTTTCTGCTTTGTGCAGAGAGAGGCTATTCCAGCAGATAACTCTGACATCCGGACCAATACAGTCACACTTGCGCAGAAAGCAATGGCAGCCTACTGCGGGATAATCTTCTGCCCAGTCAGTCATGTCTCGAGACATGATCGCCCAAACATGTATCACGTATGGCACTTAACTGATTGAATGAAGATAATAGTTGGAAACATAAGTAAAGCTTCTACTGGGAAAAAAGTGGGGGATCAGTTTTCTATTGTGATTAAGTAATAAATTGATCCCCCACTAATTACTACTTATTAACACAATACGTCTCTTCTCCCTTCAGCTATAGTTTGAAGAGCAGGATAGAAAATCTTCTGCCCAGTCAGTCATGTCTCTTTCGAGACATGATCGCCCAAGCGTGTATCACGTATGGCACTTAACTGACTGAATGAAGATAATAGTTGAAAACATAAGTAAAGCTTCTACTGGGAAAAAAGTGGGGGATCAGTTTTCTATTGTTATTAAGTAATAAATTGATCCCCCACTAATTACTACTTATTAATACAATCCGTCTCTTCTCCCTTCAGCTATAGTTTGAAGAGCAGGATAGAAAATCTTCTGCCCAGTCAGTCATATCTCTTTCGAGACATGATCGCCCAAGCGTGTATCATGTATGGCACTTAGCTGGCTGGTATCTGTTAGTACTACTGTTCTTCGTTAACGTATTCGTTTAACTCTATTCCGTCTTTGTGTTCTTATTTGTGGCCCCTAACCAAATCACAACAGTCAGCGAAGATTCACAGACCGTTGCACTACTGTTGTGTCAAATGATTCGTTTAAACTCGCCGCGCATGATCGTCAGTGAAGATTCACTGACCCTCCAAGCTGTTGTTGCTGATACGTCTGAAATCGCCGACACATGTTTCTTCCAGTATGCCCTGGGAGAAAAGAGAAAGCTAAATAGCCACGTTTTCGTTTGTGTTTGAACGGTGTAGAATCAGTCGCATGTCTGCTCTCTGTAAGTCCAAATCTGTAGGATTTTAAAATAATTTTTCTCCTGAATGAAGTCTCGAGAAAAAATAGAATCTTAGTTTCCTCTGATTGGTTAAATATTTCACATGGTTATACTAATTTAGACAGAAATAAACAATGATTTAAACGTTGTTTGTTCTATTGTGGAATCTTTTTGACATGTTTGTAATATTGTTTACTATTGGGTAGAAAGTAAAGTTTATTAATATAGTATGCATGTGGGTATGTAATTTGTTTTGGAAATATGGTTTATTTCCTATACACTAATCACTGTCTAGTAACTAGATCCTGTAAATAAGTTAAAAAGCTTTATTTATTTATTTCGAAATTCCATCTTGCACGAACAAACATATATTCGAGTTAGGTATTTCCACTAGTACGCGATATCTAAGGTTTAAAATGAATTTTTAAAAATGAAAGAAATTCTTTAAGCTTTAATTTTAGCTTTAATTGAAAGCTAAAGGATTCAATTTCCATAGTGCAAAATACTCTAGTGTATTTCAAACAGAATTTATATTGATTAAAATTTATTTTCATTTTTTCTCTGATCTTTAGTAATCTTTCATCGCAATCGTTATTAAAAACCTTCCAAAAATAAAATATACTTCTCTGAAACTTTATTTGAGGAATATCGGCTGATCTAAACTAAAATCTGATTTGAACAAATAATATTTTTCTGCACAAACCCGATGTTGGCCGTCAACGACCCAAAGCAGACCGTATAAATATACTTTCTACGCACAGGGTCCGCGCATACATACGCTTTAGCCAAAATAAAATGAACAATTTATCTGCCAGTCAGAGCCACTTCTGCTCCAAGAACCCAAATCTTAATTTGGATCCGATCGACGCTTATATATTTTCTAATTCAAACAAACCTAAAACAGGGACTAGCTTCGACATTAATACCGACCGTGCTGAAAGAGACGCGACACAAACTAGCGTTCATGTCAACACTGACCACGCTGAGAGAGAAACAACCAGTAATGTCTATTTCCCTTCTAATTTCATCGTTCTCTCTCTGTTGCCTTAGCAACTGCAATAGATAAAGTTTATTGCTTATATACTGAAATAAATTATACATTTATTTACCTATATACTGTATTCTTTTTAGTTGAATTTACGTTTGTCAAGCGGAGAAAGAATTAACCCCCACAACAATAACAAGATTCTGTCTTTCAGGTCACCCATTTCCACCTCCGCAACAAATGCGAGTGTGTGTTTGATAGCTAAATTATTATTTAATTAATTAATTTATTTATTTTTAGTTTGCAACGTTCCTTTTCTTGGCAGCTGGTCCTAGAATAATTTAGCCCATAACTCCTTTATGCAAGAAAGATTTTTTTGTTAAATGAAACCCGCCTTTTCAACACCTGCAAAATAAAGAACATTGTTGTCAATGAAAACTTTTAAAACGTGGGACAAGGCAACAAACGAAAAATAACAGAATAAGAACAATATTTTTTAACGATTTATGACAATTTTTTTTCAGAAATTCGACAATATCTAAGATAAATTTGATTGCACTGCGTCAGATGAACAGTTTTAAATGTTTTTATGGTCACCCCGTAGGTAAAACATTTTATAACGAATCATCAGCTGTTGTCTGATTTTAGGTTACATACATCGACAATTCAAACGAATATACACAAGTAAACAAAAGTGAACAGACAGTTGATTTGCTCCCACCCCATCTTGCGACCTTGTTTATTTACTGTTGTTTTCCCCGTTCCTTTTTCGTGTGATGAGAAATGCTACGTGATCAGTTGCTAAAAATAGTCGTTATTTGTCGCCAAACGCACGGCTTACTTAAACTTCTACAGAAAAATAAAAGGTTAAAAGAAAATACAATTAAAAAGAAAGAAAGAAAGAAACTACTTAGAAAAATATAAGATTTGTACCGATAAAAAAAAATTCATTAAATTTTCCATTCGCGTCGCTACCTGTTCTCACAATATACTTGTTCTTTTCTTTCTTTTATTTTATCTTATCTTTGCACCGAGTGTCAGACGAGAACGAATGAATAACAAAAAGAAACAAATTACAAAGAAAAGAAAATAAAAGTAAGTTTTTCCCGGTACTCGTCCTACATAGTGAAATACTGATACAAACGCAAGTTTTACACACATATCTTTTTTTTATTCTTATCTACAGACAGACATTTAAATGTCGGGCCATTTTTGCAAATTATTCAAGTAAACCCGATTGCCTAAAAGGTGATAATTCTTCTATCGTTGTCGTCATATGTCAAAGTACATATATATTTTTAATCTAGTTAGAAAGTTTTCAACGAACAATTCAGGTCATAATAAGTAGGGGTAAAAAGCCGTGTGGGACATTAAATCCATTTCAAAGGTTAAATAAATGCACCCTTTAACTTTGGGAAACTTAATAACAAAGATTAGAATTTGTCTATACTTTTGAGATGAGGTAGTATTTACATTGTTCGATCTGTTGTCCTCATCTTTATTGCCATATTCATATTTACGACGTTTCAACTGTTGTACGTTTCGGCCTTCTTCAGGGGACTGAAAAAAAAGTACATAAAAGCGTTGGTTAGATTCAGTGCATTGACCCAAGGAGTTTGTGAGTTCAGTACCTAGCTACAGCCGTGGCGAACAAATAACTTAGAGAGTTAAATTAAAGAGAGATAACTAAAACATACGGAAGTAACATGGGCCAGCGAACGAGAACAATATAACCCAGTGATCGAAATAAAGGGTTCAGTTCGAAAATCCAATCACCTGAAGAAGACCGGAGCGTACAACAACCGAAGCATCGTGAATCTGAATATAACAATAAAGTAGATAACTAACTTTTAAATTGAATTTTTAAAAATAAAAAAAGTTTCTTGAAACTTTTATTTTAGTTTTAATTGGAAGTTAAATGATTAAATTTACTATTTCCAGTCAGGAAAAAAAAATTCTGGTGTATTTCAAACAGAAATTATATTTATTGGAATCTAAAATTTTGAGATTTTAAAAAAATCTGAATTTTTTTCGGCCATTTTTGAGCGATAGACACATTTGCAAACAAAATATAATTATCAGTTTTAAAAATCTTGCAGAAAGAAAATATATATCTGTGACACGTTATTTTTGGCAAATTAGCAAATTCAAAGTTAAATTGTTCTGATTTACACAAGTATTACTTATCTATAGCATGAAATTTAGGCTAAAACTATTTCTTATTCACAGGGTGTTGATCTTTCTGACCTTTCCACGCATATTTGACATGTGATGACAGATGCGAGATAACTATGTGTCTATGATGATCAGAATTGACAAAATTGTCCAAATATTTTTCCTGTAAGAGAAAGAAACCGTGAAATACATCACCTTTTAATGTACACACAGAAATTACCATAAAAGAATAAAAATACACAAAAATAATAAAAATTATTTTAAAAATACGATGACTTGACGATTTGTATTAAACTTTTCAAAAAAGTGCGACAAAAAATGACAAAAATGGAGATAACTAAGACATACGGAAGTAATGTTGGGTCAGAGAACGAGAACAATATAACCCAGAAAAGACAAAAAGTGTGAGATGAAGTTCGATTTTTTCTGGTCGTTAAGATCAATAAAAGTAAATTTCTTCAATAAATAATTGTTGATTGGAGTTCAGCATATACATTTGCACAGAAATAATGCTATTTTGGATAAATTTGAAGTGGGGAAAGCCTTCGGGACCTAAAACGAAAATTTACCAAAATTTCTTTACTTATTTGATTTTAGTTTCTCCGACTTGTAGTTGGCATTTTGGGGTCTTCTTTTTGCTGGTGACCATCCATTCAGTTTTCTTGAAGTTTATGCATTGTGCTTTCTTATCGCTTTCTCTTGCTACTTTTTGTAGGAGGTCCGGCATTTTCTTTTCCGTGTCTGCTATCAGCACCGTGTCATCCACATTACATTGCTGAAATTGTGGCCGCCAATGACAAATTCTGGCAAAGATTTTATTTCTCTCAAAATTGTTTCGCTGTATAAGTTGAGTAGATCTGATAAGAAAACGCATCCTTGTCTTACGCCCCTTTCTATTTTTGTATACCTGCTGAATTCATTACACAGGTGGTTTGCTGCCAATATAGCTTCTTGATTATCTTAATGTTTTTTCCGAAAATGTCGAGCATCTCAATCAAGTCTTTGTGGCGTACTTTGTGAAATGCCTTTGCGTCGTCTATAAAACACTGTTCTTGTCCTAATTGTAAACTCTCGTAACGATTTGGTTACTGGCTAACGAAAATCAAAACATGATTTTTACCAAAATTTTGAACGAGGATTATTATTATTATTATTTTTTTATATATAATTAAAAAATACTTTGATGTTTCCTCTTAACAATAACATAAACGTTTTGATGGAAAAAGTTTGTTTTTATTAACTTTGGGACCTTTTATCTTCATACTATGCTGTTTTTTTGTTTTGTTTTTTTTTGTTTTTTTTTCGGCGACTTAGGGGAAGTATATAAAGATGAGGTCATCTGAATAATGTAATTAATGTAATAATCAGAATTTAATGACATAATGTCCTATTTTTATTCATTAGGTTCAGAGATTCGAAAGGCATGGGCTATCATCATCATCATCATATTCCAATTTTTGGTCATTAGTCACACTACATAGTAAGAGAAGACCCAAGGCAGGTAGTGATGTCTTGTTATGGCGACCTTTCATGATTTGTTTTTCTACCTCTCATAACATCAGTAGCGTTACTTAGACAAAGTTCTTAGTGTGTGGGGCTGTACTTATGAAGACAATTTTTTGTATTTTTTTTATAATCATATCGCTCTAAGCAAGGTATTTTACTGCCACTGTTTTACAGGGGATTACATAGAAGAAAAGTTATGAGAAAGAGTGACAGGTTATAGGGGGTGTCAGGAAGTGGGTAAAAAAGGATGAGAATACTGATGAGAGTGGAGTGGACGGAGAAAGGAGCATGAGAGAAAGAGGGGATGCAGGTTAGTGAGATAGGAGATAACTATTGACTTTACATTTAAATTCTTGGAGATTGTAGCTGTCGGGGAAGCAAGTAAATAGAAGCGAATTCCACAGGCGGGAAGTGCGAGAAAAGAAGCTGATGGAGTAGAATTTGCGTTTTACATCATATTGGTTTCACAGTAAAAGGGTTGGACCTAGTTACAAATCTTGTGCTCGAGAAAATTCATATATACGGGGCACCATTGAGCTAAGTTCATCGGAGCAGAAGTCGTGAAAGTATTTGTAGAAGAGACACTGTGAAACCACATTGCACCGGTGAGAAAGTGACTGTATCTGAGCTCCCAAGTCGGGATCGATCACATTACAGATTTTCCGTTGGATTTTGTCAAGGACACCTAGGTGGATAACAGAAGCAGCCGACTAGATATTGCAGCAGTATTCAATGCACGGGCGGATGGTAGATTTATGTGCAAGATTTCTCTTAAGCTGGGATTTTCAGGGATTTTTTTTTTTTCATGTGCTCTTTTTTTTTTATAATTTTAAACACACTTGCTATGACTGGCACTGTTTTTGTTTTTAATTTCCACTTTTTTTTTCTATTTCAATTTCCAGGTTTTTATACTTTAATAGTTTTTCGAATTTTTTGGTCGTGTTAAAGTCCGCTAGGGAAGCCATATCAATTACTAAGCAAATTTGATTACAATTATGTCATTTTTACTCATAATTCTATTTCTGCTATGGTCGCACTACCTACCAAGTCTGCGGGAAGATCTAAGGCAGGTCGTGGTGTGTTGTTATGGCTACATTTCATGTTTTTTTCTATCTCCAATAATATCCCTAGCGTTACATATACAAAGTTCTCCTTAGTGTGTGGGCTGTAATTAACAGGACAATTTTTTGTATATCGCTTAAGCTGGAGTTTCCAAGGATTCTTTCAATGTGTTGTTTTGTTCCATTTTTTATAATTCCAAGTGCACCTACTACTACTGGTACTATATATATATATGCGTGTTTATATACATGTATATAAGTCCTCCACATACAAGCCTGTTTTGCTGTATCACAGCTCATCAGTGTAGTTAGACATCCACTTGCTAGACACTCAGCCGGGATCGAAACTCGACCGATTTGGTGTCAGTCGGAATCCTTACTCCCTAAGCCATGGGTGCATGTACTTGGATGGAATCTTTTGATAAACCTTCAGTCTGAGCTTCATTGTAGCAACATAATGTCTGGTACAAGGGTAATAAAAAAGGTATGTTACGGAAAAAAGGAGTTAAAGGAGCATTCTTTCTTAATATTCTTTTTGAACAATCAAAAAGAAAAAATTGAAACCTGAGACCATTTTAAAAAGTAACTTACCGAGCCAGTCATAACAGTTAAAAGGGCAGCTTGACAGTAATTATTATTTGTCACAATTCAGGATTAGATGTAATCAGCAGGACAAAAATGACTTTTAGTGAGTCAAGAAAGGAGGTCACTAAGTTCTGACCCTGAACTTTGAACCAACATACAAAAACTTAAAAACACATAATTGTGAATATGGCTGTCTGAAACAACCCTTAATGATATAAAGTGATCGCATTGTCTACAATTATAATTGTTCAGTGTTGTACCAACTTCTGGAATTTTTTTACAAATGAAAATAATTCTGCAACTCCTTTCATTCAACAAAGGAACGTTTCCATTACTATGTTGACTTATCAGCCCCCGATTAATTAAAAAAAAAATTGATGACTCTATTCTCTCTTCAATGGATTGGATGAGCATTTTGCAAATTTCATTGGTACTTTAACTTCTCTCTCTATTTCTGCTACTACAGTAGTCCGTCATTTCTAATGAAATATACATTAGAGAGAGATTGTTACCCAAATACAAAGTGTTGTGTATCTTCCCAGCGCAATGGTATTATACTTAGTATCGATTGTGAACCGATGATAATTCCGGTTATGTAAACATTAGTGTATAATATATAATATATACACTGCCGTAGCACGTGTGGTGAAAAAAAAAGAACAAGTTATATGTCAATGAACAGATAAACCTTTTAATATAACAAAAACAAGTAAAATATATTTAGAATATTTAAGTACGTCCTAAAACAAGATGAATATTCATGTTATCCAAATGGACGAGAATGTTTGGGCAATAATAGAAAAGAAATGACATGCCCCTCGTGCGTCTAACCACAAAAAGGCAAGGAATGGAATAAGGGACCAGAGAAAGAAGACTTCCTCACAAGGGAAGATAACTTTTGTTCTCCTTAAGGGAAGACAACTGTTGTCACCCAAAACACTCAAATCCTGTATTTATCTTCCTCGCGTATTGAGTGAACTTGTGACGCCTGGCCATTAATTTTTTTTTTTTTTTTTTAATCATATCACCCCAAGCAAGGCGGTAACGCCACTGATGCGCAGGGGGCTACGTAAGGGTAAAAAGATTAGAAAAGAGAAAACCGGAAACCGCATCCTAAACAGGAAACAAGGAATGAGCCTCTTCACCCGTTCAATAGATGTGGGTGGAGTGTGAACCGGGCGATAGTTTAGTCTATCTACTCCAATAACAATTTCTATTCATAATGACCAAGTTCCCACAACTAATGTAGCATTGGCACCGATATCCACTAACCTTCCCTCTTTACTGTAATGAGGGAGGTACTGTTGCAGAGTTGGGGCACCAGGAGCTTAGATATCCTTCATTATAAAAGCATGAAGTCCAAAAGAAAAAAAAACATGAGAGAAATGATCAGATACTAACTATTTAACTATATCCCTTATTTACTCACCCCAACCAAGGTCCCATGATGTGGTACGAGTTTATTTCGAATGCGGGGTGCATATACGTGTACATATGAGTTCATGCTGGCATCGATATTACACTGATTCTACCTCTTTAGTGCAATCGAGAAAGTGCTGCTCCGGGATGGGAATCCCCAGGGCCAACATCCATCGAAGTTTTACTGTGAACTACCCAAAGACAAAATGAAGACACAATTTTTTCTAACTTCCACCTTTTACAACAACCTAATTCAGAAACCCTGTATCTTGAGTGGCTCTTGGGCTTTGTAGTGAGTAAACAGTAGTATAAAAAACTAAGTCACAGACAGTCATAATTTTGTATTTAATTTGAGATGAAGATCTGTCAATATACTTAATTTTATTTTAACTATTGTCCTCATCTTGATTATTATATAGATGTTATCATCAACATGTTTCGGCCAAGTACCTTTTAGCCATCTTCAGGTTTGGTGGATATGAGATATCTTTTGATTGATTAATTGATTAAATAATTCCATTTCTACGGCTTATGAACCCTTTGCAGGTTATTTAAAGCATGGAAATACTTTTAGATTGTAAGAATTTTTTTAGATAATAAAGTTTTAGTTATATGTCTTACTAATTAACCCATATCTAGGAGGGAAGATGTGTATTCCTACCTTTCACAAGGTTTTCATTAGACTATAGCCTTAATATATTATTTATAAAAGTAACTAAAACCTTGTAGCGGGGTTATCGACAGAAAAGGTGCCGTTAACCCCGCTGTGAGTTAAAGTAATACGATCGAATCAAGGACAACGAAATCGAAGGTTTATACGTTTCAACCAAGTTTTTATTTGCCTAAACCGGCAAAATAATGTTTTACAGAAACTTCGTTGGGTCGCCGGTGCTGATTGATGGGATCGCTAGGTTCCAAGACGGTAAGCCGGTAGCTGGCTGGGTAGTACTGGTGCGAAGTTGGTTGTTGTAAATTCCGCTCCGGTTGTCTTTAGACGTACGGTCGTGAGTGTGGCCGGGACCTGCCTGGTGCGCCCGCTGTGTCTACTGCTTCTGCTGCTCAGGTAGGTTAGCCCTGAAAAGGGCTATTGCATATGTAGATGAAGAGCCCTTAAAAGGACTTGTGCATATCAATACGGAAAGCCCTTAAAAGGGCTATATCAGTGTAAACAGGGAGTCCTAAAAAGGACTGTTGTAGGATGCGGCTGCTGCTGTCGGAGTTGGTTGCACTTGCTGGCAGCTGCTTCTGCCTGCTGTTCCTGCTTGGTGCGTCTGCTGCTTGGGGGCAGGTTAGCCCTGAAAAGGGCTATCGCATATGTAGTTGAAGAGCCCTTAAAAGGACTTGTGCATATCAGAAACGGGAAGCCCTTAAAAGGACTATCAATGTAAACAGAGAGTCCTAAAAAGGACTGTTGTAGAATGTGGCTGCTGCTGCTGGAGTTGGCAGGTTGGGCTAGGGACGGCTGCTGCTACTGCGTGGCTGCTCCTGCTGGCTTTTGGTTGCGGCTGCTGCTATGGCGAGTGGCAAAGGTCGGCCAGGCGCAGGTGGTAGGGGGAGCGCGTCGCTCGACCCCGGGTCCCTCTTCATTATTTACCCTTCTCCCCCACTTGAGAGAGATGTGACACAAGGTCTTTTTTTAACGTGGGGAACCTGAGCGCGTGCACCCAGGTACTGGTCAAATATTACCTATATCCACCGCGATGGATAGGTACAAAACCGGTCTTTACTTGTCTTAGGTCGCCCAGCCCGAAGTATTCTTCCTTTTGGTTGAAAAACATCGGCCATGTTTCTGTCGGTTATGGTCTGCAACATTGCCGAGCTAGTAATATCTTGTTTGGTTAGTAAAAATTCTCTCTCCACTTTCGAATGTACACATGGGTTTTGTTTGCACCCCAAGTGTATATAGATTAGTTTCAGAGCATTGTTTTTGTGTGCGAGCGCTTGTGTGTGTTTATACTTCACTTTGTTGTTATTTTTCAGCGTTTTGGTCCCTGGAAATGCTGAGTCACCGGAAATTGATGGCCTCGCTTTCTTTTCCGGAGTGACGCGTTTTAGACATTTGAGCAGCCGGCCGTAGCTTCCGGCCGGGTGCGATAAGCTTATCTAAATTAAAAATGTAGTTTCAATGCATTTTTTATTTTATTATTTGGAGCCGCTTTTCGGATAAACAGATCAGTCAGTTAAGTGCCATACGTGATACACGCTTGGGCGATCATGTCTCGAAAGAGACATGACTGAGTGGGCAGAACGTTATCCCGCAGTAGGTTGCCATTGATTTCTGCGGTAGACTGGTTGCCGACCAAGGCTATAGAACCCAATATGTCCTGTTATTTGACTCATAGCTAGAGGTGGAAGAGATGTACTATATTATTAAGTAATAATAAGTGGGGTATCAGTTTTATATTGTTATGAAGTAATAAACTGATCCCCCACTTTATGCCCAGTAGAAACCTTAATCATGTTTCCAACTATTATATTCAGTCAGTCAGTTAAGTGCCATACGTGATACACGCTTGGGCGATCATGTCTCGAAAGAGACATGACTGACTGGACAGAAGATTATCCCGCAGTAGGTTGCCATTACTTTCTGCGGTAGACTGGTTGCCGACCAAGGCTATAGAACCCAATCTATCCTGCTATTTAACCCATAACTGGAAGGAAGAGACGGATTAATACCTTTCCCAAGGGTATTTGCGCGTAAGTGAATACAATGGATTCAAACAGATACTTTTTGAAAAAAAAAAGATTATTTACGTTCCCCAAAAAGTCCTGCATTTCAACTAATAAAACAAAGTTTGTGGGTAGTACAGTATAACCCGGATATAAGATAAACTCGGATATAAGAGATATTTCTCTGGTCGCAAATTAGAGCCTGTGGTAATGTATATGAAATAGACCAAACCCGGATATATGAGAAACCCGGATATAAGGTAGTTTATATCCGGTCCCGACAACTCTCTTATCCGGGTTACACTGTATTGAATTTCTAGAAATTTCATGAAATTATTGGATTTGGGTAACAGATGTAAAAAAACAAATAGAGCAAAATTTTCTAAAAATGATAATTGCAAAAAAAAAAGAAAAATCGTTCATTTTATTATCAGACAATTATTTGATTTTTGCAACAATTTTCGAATTAATGTGTTTTTCGTCTGCAAAAAAATGAGCTGCGTTACTACGTTTGCCATAGGAACAAAGAAAGTATGAACAGCGATGGAAGCATTGATTTGAAACAATGCGCAATATAGAAGTGGATCTGAGTATTTATGAGAAATCACTTAGCAAATACTATCTGTAAAATAGCGTTAACTACCTGATGAAACATCGTTCCTTCAATGTCGAAACAAAAGACCCTCGTGTCGAGTTGAGAATCTTTTATTTGAAATTTTTTTTTTTCTGCCTAATTTTAAATTTTAAGCCTTTCATGTTTAATTGGCATTCTTTAATTCTTTTTTTTTTATTTTATCTCTTGACTGGACTTTTACTACCATGTTGTTTGTTTTTTGTTTTTTTTTCAATTGGAGTAGATAGATCTATTTATCGCCCGGTCCACACTCCACCTACGTCTATTGAACAGGTTAAGAGGCTCATCCCTTGTTCCCTGTTTAGGATGTGGTTTCCGGCTTTCTCTATACCAATCCAAGCCGGAAACCACATCCTAAGCAGGAAACAAGGGATGAGCCTCTTCACCTGTTCAAGAGACGTGGGTGGAGTGTGAATCGGGCGATAGTTTAGTTTATCTACTCCAATTGAGGAAAAATAAATAAATAAATAAAAGAGTGAAAAGAGTGGAGAAGAGAAAGCCGGAAACCACATCCTAAGCAGGGAACAAGGGATGAGCCTCTTCACCTGTTCAATAGACGTGGGTGGAGTGTGAATCGGGCGATAGTTTACTCTATCTACTCCAATTGAGGAAAAAAGAAAAAAAAATACAAATAAAAAAAATATAAAATACTTTGAACTTTCCTCTTAATAATAGCAAACATACTGACGATAAAACTTTGTTTTTGAGTTTGGGCCTTTTTAGATCATGCTATGCTGTTTTTCCAGTGAATTAGTAGAGAGGAGGTATAGCGGGTATTATCTTCTCTTCTGTTTTACAATTAAAATAATACTTGAAATAAAAGTCCAACGGAGGTAAAAGAGTTCATAGAAAATAATGATGAGCTGAAAGAGATAAAACGCTTAGTAATGTGATTAATGTTCATTTTTATGTTGCGGATTCTCAGGTCAGTGAGTCAGTAAGTACTTTGAGGAATGTCTTTGAAGAGGTCGATAAGTACTTTTGAGAAGAGGGAGAAAGAAAGAGGTCAGCATAGTAGCCGCTCGACTTAAGTCAAGGGGATATTAATTACACTCTTCTACTTTCGTTTTCCCGTTTGTCTGCTGATGCTTTGTTTCCGCTTTTTATATCTGGTTTTTGGATCAAAATCTAGTCGTTTCGAATTTCATCTTTGTATTTGATTCTGGCTTCCCATTGGCTGGTAAATAAAATTCGCGAAGGCTCGCGAAATGGTAATTTGATATTTGATTAATTTTTATTTTTCAACCGGAACATCTGCGCGAATTCACTTGCGCGGAGGTGATTTTTATTCATTCGCTTTCTGGTCGGCATAGAGCCAACATCCGGTTTGCTCGCTTTTGCTCGGTCGGTATCAACACAGGATTTCCTTACAGGGTTCGTACAGGTACTGGAAACCTTGAAATGTCCTGGAAATGTGACAGGGCCTTTTCGAGGGCTTGAAAAGGCATGGAAAATATCAATAGCCTAGGCTAAAAGTTCCTTGAAAACTCCTGGAATTTTCTAAAATGGGTTGCACACATTTCTTTTTTATCAATTCATGAAGAATTGTTCTTTAAGAAAAATAATATTTGGCAATTATTGTGAACGGTGATTTCTTTTCTTTAATTAGAACGTGTTCATGACCTCATAGATACTTCTTTATTTTATTTTATTTATTTATTTATTTTATTTTTTGTCTAGGTAACGAGAAAGAGAGGGAGAAAAAATATGAAGGTGTGTCTTTCCCTAACATTCAAGAAGAAAAGAGGAAAAGCAAAGATAAAAAAATGCATCAGAGACAAGTAAAACATTTCGGTCAAAGATAGATTAATTCGCACTGATTGAATCTGTTGTTGAAAGGAAAATAATACATTATTTTACAATAATAAAATACATTTTAACTTAGTAGAATTTCGAAAAAAAATATCAGTTTTTCCAAATGTCCTTTTGATCTTAAATCAGTGGTGGATGAGTTTTATGCTGAATGATGGATGCGTCTCGTGTCAATGTGTATCTTATGTTTAAACTACGTGTGTCCCTAAATTGTTGCCTAAAAAGTAACAAGTTTGAGAATCAAATTTGACTCAAAGAAAATGTAGACAGTAAGGATGATAGAATAGGAATTGTGCCTTTGACATGTCTTAGGATAAGATTGAAAAATGAAAATGCATCTTTAGAATAATAAAGAACAATCAATGTTATTGTTATTTTTAATTTTAAAGTTAACAGATTTCTTCAAAATTTTTTACCAGTTTGTTTTCTTACGAAAAAGATGCAGCAATTTCTAATTTTTGTCTATTTCTGGTTAGCATTGCTTTTTCAGCCACTAACTCCCTAATTTGGATTAATGTAGACATTTTTAAAAATGGCGTTCAGTTGAAAACGCAACCAACGTAAACATAATCATTGCTTCGGTGTTTGAAATTAGGTATTGGGAACGTTGAACATCAACATGGCTAATGTCCTTCTCATTCTCCTCCTCTTTGTCCTGGGTATGACGATAAACTACATCCGGCAGCAAAGCTTCTAATCAAGAGAGAGTAGAGGTTTTGAGGAGCATGGAACCACTTAACTGCTGTTGTTCCAGGGTCTACCCTGACCCGTAGTGAACAAAAAACAGTACATTTTTATAAAATGAGCAACAATGAGAAAATCAAATCAAATCAAATAGCAAAATAAAATCAATGTAATAATTAAAAAATTGAAAAATACAATTTATAATAAAATTACCAACAGTGCATTTTATGATCCACAAAATAAAATCTAAAAAGCATATCTTTACTCTGAAAGTATAAAATTATTTACAAAATGTTTAGATTTAGGCATTAAATAACAAATAAAAGTTGACATGCCGCTAAACAAAATCAACAATAGCTATTTACAGAAAAACTATCCAGACTGCCCGGCGTTGCTCGGGGTTTTTGTGTGGTTATATTGAAATAGTAAAGTCAAGTGCTTATTCAAAAAGTTCCAGTTGCCGTGACGCGTAAGTTAAAAATTGTGAAGTATTGGCTTGTATTTGTAAAACGGGATTTGTGCTTGGTCAATTTTGTCAAGAAATGGAAATGATATGTGTACAATTAAAAGAACGGGGACAGGCGTTACGGGAGCCTGTAATGTGATGTTATGACGTTGTAACGCAGAAAAAATTGATGCATTGTCCCTGCAACTAAAGAAGGATTAGCACCTTGTAGAAAACGTGAAATCGTTCTGTCATACGTTAAGGTAGAAGTTACAAAAAAGACCTGATTTTTGTTGAAATACAACTAAGCGTTTCGGAAAAATAAAAACTAAAGCCAGTCAAGATATTTTTGGTGTTAGATTAAATAACCCATAGAGGCTGATATGCCCGCTAAACAAAATCAATAAACCAAACCAATCCAAATATTTAGATTTCGGTATTAAATAACCAATAGAGGTTGATATCCCGCTAAACAAAATCAACCAACCAAACCAATCCAAATATTTAAATTTCGGCATTAAATAACCTATAGAGGTTGATATGCCGCTAAACAAAATCAACCAACCAAACCAATCCAAATATTTAAATTTCGGCATTAAATAACCCATAGAGGTTGATATCCCGCTAAACAAAATCAACCAACCAAACCATTCCAAATATTTAGATTTTGGCATTAAATAACCCATAGATGTTGATATGCCGCTAAACAAAATCAACCAACAAAACCAATCCAAATATTTAGATTTTGGCATTAAATAACCCATAGATGTTGATATGCCGCTAAACGAAATCAACCAACCAAACCAATCCAAATATTTAGAATTCGGTATTAAATAACCCATAGATGTTGATATGCCACTAAACGAAATCAACCAACCAAACCAATCCAAATATTTAGAATTCGGTATTAAATAACCCATAGATGTTGATATGCCACTAAACGAAATCAACCAACCAAACCAATCCAAATATTTAGAATTCGGTATTAAATAACCCATAGATGTTGATATGCCGCTAAACGAAATCAACCAACCAAACCAATCCAAATATTTAGAATTCGGTATTAAATAACCCATAGATGTTGATATGCCACTAAACGAAATCAACCAACCAAACCAATCCAAATATTTAGAATTCGGTATTAAATAACCCATAGATGTTGATATGCCACTAAACGAAATCAACCAACCAAACCAATCCAAATAGTTAGATTTCGGTATTAAATAACCCATAGATGTTGATATGCCACTAAACGAAATCAACCAACCAAACCAATCCAAATATTTAGAATTCGGTATTAAATAACCCATAGATGTTGATATGCCACTAAACGAAATCAACCAACCAAACCAATCCAAATATTTAGAATTCGGTATTAAATAACCCATAGATGTTGATATGCCACTAAACGAAATCAACCAACCAAACCAATCCAAATATTTAGAATTCGGTATTAAATAACCCATAGATGTTGATATGCCGCTAAACGAAATCAACCAACCAAACCAATCCAAATATTTAGAATTCGGTATTAAATAACCCATAGATGTTGATATGCCGCTAAACGAAATCAACCAACCAAACCAATCCAAATAGTTAGATTTCCGCATTAAATAACGCAGACAATAATAGAATGTGTTTAGTTTGGAGAATTGAGAAATGTTCAAATTTCAATATTTCACTTCATTTCACGTTCAGATAATTAAGGTACGGATATGAAAATATGAGGCATTGATAATCAAGGAATTAGTGTATTTAAATTAATTTTATTTGTCTATACTTCTGAGATTAGGTAGAATATTTTTTATATTCATTTCACAACAAGCAAGTCAGAAATGCAACTGGTGCACAAAGAAAAAGAAAAGATACAGGGTATGTCGAAGAAAAGATAAGAGATGGATGGGAATCTAAACTTATTTATAAATGTAACTTTGTGTGTGTGTGTGTGTGTGTGTGTGTGTGTGTGTGTGTGTGTGTGTGTGTGTGTGTGTCTGTGTCTGTGTGTCTGTCTGTCTGTGTGTGTCCGTTACCTATAGACTCCGAAACGGCTTGAACATTTACACAGTTGTACTATAAGCGTCTGCGAGTGTTCTTAGCTAGGTTTTGTGTCGAGGTAACCCCGATAAATATCGATAATCGAAAAAATCGGGTTATAGAAGGAGTGGTCCGATTTTAATCAAATTTGATACACTCATAGACAAAGACATAAAAAACAATATTCAGAAGTTTCAAGGTTGCAGTTCTTACAATAGTGCAGAAATTCGATAATATATATATATATATATATATATATATATATATATATATATATATATAAGGCAAGATGTTTGTGTGTGTGTCTGTTTATCTGGCTGTATGTCTGTATTTTTTCCAGCCCTTAATATCTTTGCTTCGAGTTTGGCTCTAAGTAGGTATAATTGTAGTTCTTAGTCTCAGCCATGATACCATTTACTTAGAGGACTTATTTAGCCTTCAAAATTCAGTTTACGACGAAAAAAACTTATTTGATATCGATATCAGGAAATCAAAATTTCACTTACATCCATTCATTTTTCTTTCAGTCTACGGTTTTGCTTTAACTGGAAACAACCATTGCTTTTTAGTCTTTCGTGCCAGCGTCCAAAGAGTCTGAGCTCCAGGACCATGGATTAGTTTTAAAGCTTTCATTACACCCGAGCAACGCCGGGCTATACTGCTAGTCAAGAAGATAAAAGATAACAACTAACATTGCATTTAACCTTGTGAGTTCAATACCTGCTTGCAGCAGTGGTGAACAAATAAAGAGAGTTGAGTTAAATAGAGATAACTAAGATATCCGGAAGTGACATGCCTCAAGGAATGAGAACGATAAACCCCAGTGATCAAAATAAAGGGTTTGGTGCGAAATTCTAATGACTTGAAGAAGGCTGGAGCGTGCAACAGCCGAAACGTTGTGAATATGGCAATAAAGATAAAGAGAACAGACAATGTGAATAATGTCGTTTAATTTTAATAAACTATTCAAATATATTTAATTGCTACAAATTGATAAATTATTAATTTCATAATTATTTTACCCCAAGCAAAGCAGAACTGCCAGTAGTGAGCAGGGTTTACAGCGAGAGAAAAAACAAGATACAAGGTATGTCGAAGGAAGGATGGGAATCAAGGTTATAAAAGACGGCAATTGACATTGCACTTAAAATTTTGGAGATTGTAGCTATCAGGGAAGAAACTAAACAGAAGGGAGTTTCACAAATATGAAGTGCGAGAAAAGAAACTATTAGAGCAGAAGAGACGGTTACATTTGACTTATTTGACAGTAAAACGTGGGACCTAAATGCCAATCTAGGTCAAGTTAAATCTTCAAAATTTAAATGCAATGTCAATCGTTATCCTCTGTCTTCTAAATTCCTGTTCTTTTATTGTTCTCTCCTTAATTATGTTTTCTTCTTCTCATATTATTATGAGTCCTATGCTAACAGTTTCTTCTCTCGCTTGTAGAACTCTCTTCAGGCTTCTTGCTTTCCACTCAACTTTGATCTCCAAAAATTTAAATGCAATGTCAATCGTTATCCTCTGTCTTAATTCCTGTTCTTTTATTGTTCTCTTTCCTTAATTATGTTTTCTTCTTCTCATATTATTATAAGTCCTATGCTAACAGTTTCTTCTCTCGCTTGTGGAACTCTCTTCAGGCTTCTTGCTTTCCACTCAACTTTGATTTTCAAAAATTTAAATGAAATGTCAGTTGTTTTACTCTGTCTTTTGATTCATGTTCTTTTATTGTTCTCTCTCCTTAAAAGTTTTTTCTCTTCCACTCTAGTAATCCTTTGCATCTTAGTGTTTTTATTGCCTTACTTGGTTTAAAAAAAAAAAAAAGATGCAGAGTTTATGAGGATATGTGGGGAAGATAATGGTTACCCTAGACTTGAACAGATTAAAAATTTTTTATCAATACTTTAAATTGACCATACATATTATATATATATATATATATATATATGTGTGTGTGTGTGTGTGTGTGTGTGTGTGTGTGTGTGTGTGTGTGTGTGTGCCTTCAGTCAATCACAAATTATCATGCCCTAAATAATTCAATTCTTAGAACTGAATCACCAGACAGGATACTAATAGGTCTGAGTAAAGATTAGTCACCATTATATTGCGAGAATCAACCCTTTGGGTAATAAATATGAGTTCCTGGAATATTTACACTACAAATAATAATAATAATAATAATAATAATAATAATAAGTCCAGTTAAAAATGAGTAACATCAAACAATAAAACAAATGCCAATGTTATGTTATTAACCGAAGGAATTTCAGGTGTTGACAATTGTAATAAACGGAAAAAAACAAGTTATGATAAGAATTTGCTTGTTTGTGCGTACGTTTGATTACAAAAGTCAAGAGATAAAAACCATGAAAATAAACATGCCCCAGTGGATGACACTTTACCCACGTGCGACTACTTGCGAAAAAAAAGAGTTGAACAAAAAAACAAAAAAGAGTTTAAGTGACAACAGTCAGTCAGTTAAGTGCCTTATGTGATACACGCTTAGGCGATCATGTCTCGAAAGAAACAAGATTGACTGGGCAGAAAATTTTCCCGCAGCAGGTTGCCATTACTTTCTGCGGTAGACTGGTTTCCAACCAAAGCTATATAAACCGATCTGTTTTGCTATTTGACACATAGTTGGCAGGAGAAGAAATGGTTTAATACCGTTTCCAAAGGTATTTGCGTGTAAGTGAATGCAACGAATACAACTGGAATTCGAACTCGGCTCTCCGATTTCACGAGTTGTTTATTGATAGGCTTAAAGAGGAAGCGCTTTTGGCAGAGTTAAGTGGGATAATCCACAAACGTTTTCTCAGTGTTGAATTCAGACTTTTCTTTTTCCTATACTGGTTGCCAACCAAGGCTAAAGAATCCATAGTTGTTGGGGTGGAGACGGAAAGCAATGAATTCATGCCTTTTTAAAGTTTATTTGCGCGAAAGTGAATGCAACGAAATCGATAGGGATTTGAACTTGACTTGCTGATTTCTTACTAACCTTTATTAAATTATCCACATAAGATAAAGTTCAGATGACAAGACCTGGCTATTCAATTTTTTCCATTATACAATTATTTTACCTTGTCAGTTTGAGTTAATGAAACTTGTTTGGATAAATTTTTGCTGCTTAAACACACGTAGGATATAACGTCAATTAACTTAGAGACAAATCTTTTTTATATTAATCTTCTCTCTCTCTCTCTCTCTCTCTGTGTGTGTGTGTGTGTGTGTGAAGACGAAAATAATTTCTAAAGTCAGCCAGTCAAGTGCCATACGTGATACACACTTGGAGCAATCATGTCCCGAAAGAGACATGACTGACTGGGCAGAACGTTATCCCGCAGTAGGTTGCCATTGCTTTCCGCGGTAGACTGGTTGCCGACCAAGGCTATAGAACCCAATCTGTCCTGCTATTTAACCCATAACTGGAGGGAAGAAACGGATTAACACCTTTCCCAAGGGTATTTGCGCGTAAGTGAACGCAATGAATTCAACTGGAATTCGAACTCGGCTACCCGATTTCTCGTTCCGCGTCGATATCCACTGCACCACAACGCACATCCAATTTCTAAGGTAGTCACTCATCAAATGACAAAAAATAGTTTCTGAGTCGGAAATCTGCGAATTTGTCCACTTAATAAATTGATCCATCAAAAAATGAATATTTAACATTTTTCAACCAATGGGTTGCGTTCCCGCAAATAATAAAAGAAAATGCTTCGTGATCCCTTGAACAGCATCTAAGTAAAGTCCCTAGACTGACAAAATCAGTTAGGAGTTTGAGATGGATACATACAACATGCAGCTTCAAAAAGATTCCCTTAGTTTTACATTCTTCCACACAAAGCTATGTGACACACACTGTCTTCTTCACCAAGCTACGTGACACATACTTTCATCACTAAGCTATGTGGCATTCACCTGTCTTTCTCGCCAAGCTACGTGACACTTACACTTCTCTTCTCTTTATCGCACGTACACATGAAGATGTCACATTTCTTTTCATCTTAACAAACAACTACAAACAAGAAGCTTTAACACGCTGAAAAAAATTTAGTTGTAAAAACACGAAAACAAAAATGTTTAATATTTTTATATCGAAAAATATATCTCCTTTTTCTTTGTTTTTGGTTGATTCAAATCAAATTTTAAAGTGGGTTTAAAACGGCAATATCATTGGAAAATGGCTTAAGCTCCCTCAGCACTTCCCCATTTTGTGGTGCCTCAGGTAGCAGAGAATGACCCTACCCGCCTCCCGAAGAAAAAATACTGCTTCGGGATAGACCCCTGGAGCTTGAGCTGATATTATTTTTAAACTACCAAGCTGAAGCCAGTTTAATGAAAGTGTGGGGAACCCATTGAGGATCAAACCCACAAGATTGCTAACCATATACAACACGTGGAAGCGACTAGTTATACCATAGTTTTACAATAATAGACACTGCGACTATAAATAATCATTTTCTTTTAAATTAAACTAATCATTCCGTGATATTTTTAGTTAAATCATCCAAAATAATGTATAAAGTTATTTATCGTAAATATTAATTCATACCAAGAAATGATAAATTTTAAATCAAAATTTGTTTGCGTTATTATTAAATTTTTGACACTCTTTTGAAATTATAAATTATGAATCAAAATTTGTTTATCTTGTCTCGCAAAAACTCTAACCCTCAGTATGAAAAACTAAAAATCAGGGAGTTATTCATATTTTGCAAGTTCGGGGTACTTACAAGGATCTTAAAAAAAAAACAAATAAAAGAAAAAAAAAAAAGAAATCTGCATAGTACCTTACAATCTCCAAAAATTTAAATGCAGGGCCAATCGCTATCTTCTGTTTGCATAATTTTTGTTCTTTTATTGTTCTCTCTTCTAAGTAATGTTTTACCTCTTCTCATATTCTTTTATACGCAGTAACAACTTGCATCTTAGTGGCTTTACTGCCTTGCTTATCAAAATTTTATTTTATTATTTAAAAAAATGTTACCCTTGTTTAAATGTATAATCGTCTAGGATGTTTTTATTATTTTTTAATTCATGTTCTTTTGAAAGAAGTGTATTTTTGTATACGTCAAACAGTTTGTGTGAAATTTTTTTCCAGCTCGGCTGTTTAAACCCTTTCAAAATTTGCGAAGAATACATTTCCAGTTTATGGAAAAATATTTTTTCATATATATTGACCAATGAATGACACTGACTCAAACTTTTTATAACATTTTAAAATATTATAAAAATTTTGTGTATTTTGCAAGTCTTTTCTTTTTTTTTTTACTTTGTCATTCATTTCATTCAGATCGTTCAAATTTATTTGTAGATTTTTTTCTTATTATTTTCCCATTTCGATTAAGCACACAGGATTGAAATTTAAAAAGAAATTTTATTTTTATTCTAAGAAATCATGTATGACTATTTTCTTCCGTAGGGAAGCTAAAACAAATTAAATATGGTCATACATCTTAAAGAAAATAAAATGTATTTTACAATTTACATGGCAAACTAGATTTTCGATATTCGTGATCTTTTCTGTTAATTCCCAAAATATTAATTCTCCTGAAAATAAAAAGAATTTTGACTATGAAATGAATTTTATATAAGAGACCCGGATATAAGAGAAACACAGATATAAGAAATATTTTCTGTGGTCCCAAATTAGAGCCAGTAGTAATGTATATAAAATAGACCAAACCCTGATATAAGATAAACTCGGATATAAGATAACTTTTATCCGGTCCCGACAACTCTCTTATATCGGGGTTACACTGAAAATTCATATCAAACTCTCCCAAATCGAGGCCCTTTTATTGCACTCCGACTCGGGTGCGCTATTTCTAAGTGTGTGGGTCTACATTCGCGTTCAACCCAATTAAAAGCAGATTTTTTTATTTACTATTTCTTTTTAAGTTAGGTTCACCTCTGCCCCATTATCCTAATAGTAAGGCAGAGGTGAATCTAACTTTTTTAATAAAGGGAGATACGTTTTGACATCAAAGGAAGAAGGCAGGTCAACATCAAAGAAGAAACTGACATCAACATCAAGAAGACTCATTTACCAACTAGCCACAAAGAGACGAGAGAAATTTTAAGTTTCAGTGAAAAAATCTCTGGAGGTTGGACAGCCGGAAACGAAAGGATTTGAGAAATTTTCTCTAGGAAATGTGTAAAAAGTGACTTTTAAAAAATTACTTCGTTTAAGAAACGCCCGTGGGGCAATTTGCAAGTCGATCTTTTCGTTTTTTCTCAAAGGTGGTTGCACCTTTGTTTTTTTACTGCCTTATGATTGTTTCGTCATTTTATTTTTATTTTTTATTTTTTATTTTTTTTTTAATCATATCACCCCAAGCAAGGCGATAACACCACTGATGCGCAGGGGGCTACAAATATTTTTTCAAAGTTCAGTAGCTTTGTTTTCGGCTTGGAGTTAAAATGTCTTTAATACTGTTGAATTCTGTTCTGGGTGAGCTATTCATTTTTTTGGGGGGGGGGTCGTTTTGCCGAATTTTTGCTTGATTTTAAAACTTTTTATGCTTAATTGAAGGATTGATTTTGTTTTCTTAGAAATTTCATTGCCTGGAATCTTATCTTAGTTTGCTAGGCTTTCCTCTTCTCTGCTGGCCGATTGGCTAGCCTCCCATTTCCACATTCTGTGATGAAAAAGTTAGAAATATTTTTTCAAAGTTCAGTAGCTTTGTTATTAAAAACATTGTCTTTTCCCCAGTCATTTTTTTTTTTTTAATCATGTCACCCCGAGCAAGGCGGTAACGCCACTGAAGCGCAGAGGGCTACGTAAGAGTGAAAAGGTGTAGAGGCTCATCCCTTGTTCCCTGTTTAGGATGTGGTTTTCGGTTTTCACTTTTCCAATTTTTTCACTATTACGTAGCCCCCTGCACATCAGTGGCGTTACCGCCTTACTCGGGGTGATACGATTAAAATAAATAAAAATAAACTAGTAAAAATCTGGTCACTCGTTGACGAAAAAGAAATCAAGATTTTTAACCAAAAATTTCAAACGTGTTAGAAAGGATAATTTTTTTTTTTAATCCTATCACCCCAAGCAAAGCGATAACGCCACTGATGCGCAGGGGGCTACGTAAGAGTGAAAAGGTTGGAAAAGAGAAAGCCGGAAACCACATTCTAAACAGGGAACGGGGGATGAGCCTCTTCACCTGTTCAATAGACGTGGGTGGAGTGTGAACCGAGCGATAGTTTATTCTATCTACTCCAATTTCCCCCACTTTTCACTGGTCATCCGTTATCATAAATTGGTGTCCTGCTTTAATCGGCGCACAAAAAGAAATTTTGTGCAAATTTTATTTCTACCTTTTTTAGCATCTGTAAATTGTACGTTATGGTGCAGAGGATAACGAGAAATCGGAGGACCGAGTTCAAATTCCACTTGAATTCGTTGTGTTAAATATAGGTACCCCACCGCATTTTCGATATTTAACTTTTAAACTGAATTTTCAAAAATAGAAAAGTTTTCTTTAAAATTTTATTTTAATTTTAATTGAAAGCTAAATGATTAAATTTACTATTTCCAGTAAGCAAAAAACTCTCTCTGGTTTATTTAAAACAGAAATTATATTGTTGATTGGAAAATAAAAGTGTGAGACTTTTTTTTTCAATTTTTTAATTTTGCAACCATTTTTTAACGATCGACACATTTGTAAACAAAAGTTAATTCTCTGCTTTAAAAATCTCGCAAAAATAAAATATGGATCTGTGACACATTATTTTTGGAAAATTAGCAAATTTTATGTTAAATTAATCTGATTTATACAATTATTTCTTATTTATAGCTTGGAATTTAGAATAAAACGTTTTTCTAATCACAGATTTAAACTTTTGGACCTGTCCGCGCCGTAAATAAAGTGTATGGTTTTTATAAGTAACAAAATTGTACAAATTTTTTTTTTTTGGTGGGGGGTAAGGGAGGAAACGCTTACCTTTTAATTTGCACATAGAAGTTACCATACAAAAAAAAAACTTCAAATGCACAAAAAAAAAAAAAATTAATTAAAATATGGAGGCAGAACGATTTTTATCAAACTTTTCAATTTTCGATATAATCATCAATTCTTAACTAAATAATCTAAGCGCAACAGTTCTTTGAAGATTTTAAAAATATTTTTGAAACTTTATAAATTATTATAATAAAAGAAAAGAAAATTCTTTTAAAATTTCATTAGTAATCGAAATTTATTTTTCTTCAGACAGTGTTGTGATGCAGTGAATATCGACTCGGAACGACAAATCGGGGAGCCGAGTTCGAATTCTATGTTGAATTCCTTACATTCACTTACGCACAAATACCCTTGGGAAAGGTATTAATCCGTCTCTTCCCTCCAGTTATGGGTTAAATAATAGAACAGATTGGGTTCTATAGCCTTGGTCGGCAACCAGTCTACCGCAGAAAGCAATGGCAACCTACTGCGGGATAATCTTTTGCCCAGTCAGTTATGTCTCTTTCGAGACATGATCGCCCAAGCGTGTATCACGTATGGCACTTAACTAACTGACTGATAATGTCCTTAATTTTTATTTATTTATTTAAGCAATTAAAAGCGTATCAAATTAAATAATATCAGAGGTTTATTGCTTTTTTTCTTTATTCTCTTCGGAGCAGATTTTCAGATACAGAGGCAAAATTAAAAAAAAAAATGATGATTTATTCTCTAAAAACTCCTGCGTTTAAATAAGAAAACTATAGATCGCAACACTTTAAAATTTATTAAAATTTCATGGATTTACGTGAAGGTGGGTAACAGAGGTAAAAATAAAATTAGTAAGATTTTTAAAAAATAATAATTTTGAAAATAACTTCATTCATTTGTGAATGAGTACTGAAAGTTTCATTAAAATCAGACAATTATTTGATTTTTGCGAGAATTTCCAAATTAATGTGTTTGTTACCGGGAAAAAAGTCATCCATTGTCAACAGTCGTAACGTTTTAGTTACCCGCTAACTCAAGATTTTCTGCAAACATGTTTAAATTAAAAGGATTTTTTAAAAAATTAAAAAATACTTTAAAATTACTTGATTTTTCCTCTAAATAATAATATAAACATTTTGATGGATAAAGTTCGTTTTTATTAAGTTTCGGACATTTTTTCTTCATACTATGCTGTTTTTTTTTTTTTAGAGATTGCGGTGGGGTACAATACCCTTTTAAATTAAATATATTCCGTCTTTTCTCCCTCCAGCTATGGATTAAATAGCAGGACAAATTGGGTTATATAGCCTTAGTTGACAACCAGTCTACCACAAAAAGTAATGGCAACCTACTGCGAGAAAATCTTTTGTGCCCAGTCAGTCATGTCTCTTTCTAGACATGATCGCCCAAGCCTGTATCACGTAGAGCACTTAACTGAAACTGAAAAATACGTGTTTTTCTTTTTAAAATTTTCAGTGGTTGACTTGTATTTTATAATTTTGTGTCTATTATGTTTTTTGGCACAAAAGTTTGGATTTGGTAAAGATGTTTTATATGCTTGGTGTGAAATGATTAAAAAAAATTGTTTAAAAACATTTACAAATCTGCACGGGACAAGAAAGACTGTCGATCAATCAAAAATGGTGGGAAATTTAACTTTAATTTGTCCGATTTCAATAAAAAAAATTAGATTAAATCAATATAATTTCGGTTTAATAAATACCAGTGTATTCTTCTTTCGGGAATTAAAATTTAATCTCCTGGCTTTCAATTAAAGCTAATTTTAAAGCTTGAAGATTACTTATTTAGTTTTAAAATTTAAATTTAAATTTGGTATCGAAAAAATCGGTACTTACGTATTATCGGGAGGACCTTTAAAAAAACGACTCAAAAATTAAAGTAAATTATTTATTGAAACGGTTAAAACAATAAAATAACATTACATTTGTAATTCCGGAGGCCAGAACGTCGCAATTGCTTCCAAAAGTGACTCAAAGACATCAGTACAGGCAACATGCTTCCGCCACATGAATTCGGCCAAATACGACTCCAAATGGTGACGTGCAGTGCCACAGTGCTTCTTGTTTCGCCACTTTGTCGATCCCCATAGGCGTTCCACTGTCTGCGTATGAGCCCCGGTGTTCGAATCCACAAAGTTGTACTTGTGGTTGACGTTGAGGTGATGAAAGCCTGATTTTTCCAGTTCCTTAGTGTTATAAGCGGGCCACAAAGGTCCTCCCGATAATACGTAAGGACCAAAAAATCACTGGAGGTGCCTCAATGAAAATTGATAGTACACGAACTTTTTAAAATCTATTTTTGTAAAATTTTATTTAATGTATTGTAAAATGTGAATATATTTTTTTAAACGGCTGATTTTATAACAAAAAATGGCTACATATGAAAAGATTCCTTAAATTTTAAATAACTTACATTTTTAAAGATAAAAATAAAAACATTTGAATTAGAACGAAGGTTTTGTACACGTGACTTATCAACGGTTTGTTTTCTTTCTTTTTGTTTGGCGCGCAAAATTCTCTCAATAACAGACGCTTTATAATGATAAGTTGAAAGCTAAGCACGACAACAAGATATTTCAGACCGACAGACAAGGGAAGGGAAGGGAAGAAAATGAGACTAAAATATAAAAAGGATGAGGGGCATGTTGATATATTGACACGCTTGTTTTTGTTTGGCCTTCTGAAGAAAGTTTACTCAAAAAGGCGGGAGTGTAAGTCACGTGTTTTCTCAATGTGGAGATTACATCGTCAAATGAAACCAAGAAAGAGGATGTAATTCTCTTGCGGTAATCTGCGATGTATTTTTAATTTTTTTCAGGGAAATTACGAATGCATCATTAACACCACAGTTTTACACTACTTCTTACACACTATATGCAAATTCCATATTTCTTTAGGACGTAAAAAAATAGTTCAGAGTTCAAACATTGAGTTGAGGTAACAATTTTTTTATGGAAAACAAATGACAGACAACACGAGTCGAGTTTAAAAACGTTAAAATTCATTCTTTAACACAAAAGAATTTAGTGTTTGTTGTGCTTAATGGTGGTCAATAATTGTAAAATTAACAATGAAAATGAAATATGTCTTTTTCAGTTTTTAATAAAAGTAAAACTATATTACTACTGGTACTCAAAAAAACTACAATAAAGTGAAAAAAAGAAAAAAAGAAAAAGAAAATATTTCTCAGACTGAATGGCTTTCAAAGAATAATTTTTTACACAGTACACCAGTCGATGTGCAGTGGATATCGACTCCGAACAAGAAATCGGGGAGCCGAGTTCGAATTCTTTGCATTCATTACGCGCAAAATACCCTAGGGCCTTTGGGAAAGATAATTAAAAATTAATAAGTTTCTTCCCTCCAGTTATAGGTTAAATAACAGGACAGATTGGGTTCTATAGCCTTGGCTGGCAACCAGTCTACCCCAGAAAATAATGGCAACGTATTGCGGGATAATCTGCCCAGTCTGTCATGTTTCGAGACATGATCGCCCAAGCTTGTATCACGTATGGCACTTAACTGACTCCAGTTGAATACTTTTATTTGTGGTGGGTGTGACCAGGTTGTTTGTTTTAATTATCCTCTGGTGGGTTGTCTAAATACTTCTGCGTCTTGACTGAGGTGACCTGAATTCCTGTAGTAGTTTTATGTCGACTCCGAAAATCGAATCCAAGTCCCCCCCACTTTAAATAACCTGCAGTTAGGCTCCAAATACGCTGCTAAGAATGTATCGGGAACCCCCACCCTTTTTTTTTTTTTTAAATAATATTAGTTTTGGACGAAAAACAAACGAAGCTGTTTTATTACTAATCAAAATATATCATTTTAAATATTTTCAAAATTTAAAAATTAAGTGAAAGCCCTTCAAGGCGTCTGCTGTATCGCTGAAAGCTTGAATTTGTACGCTCCCGTTGCTATACATAGGTTACCATGTCTCTCACGCTGCAGGTTTTATTTCTAAGCAGAGGCAAACAAAACACGTAAAAAGCAAATGGTGGCAGAACAAAGAAGAAATAACAAAAATTAAAAGAAATAAACAATTGTGTTTTTTTTTTTTTTGTTTTTTTTAATCATATCACCCCGAGCAAGGCGGTAACGCCACTGATGTGCAGGGGGCTACGTAAGAGTGAAAAGATTGGAAAAGAGAAAGCCGGAAACCACATCCTAAACAGGGAATAAGGGATGAGCCTCTTCACCTGTTCAATAGACGTGGGTGGAGTGTGAACTGGGCGATAGTTTAGTCTATCTACTCCAATTGAAAAAAAAGAAAAAGGAGTGAAAAGATTGGAAAAGAGAAAACCGGAAACCACATCCTAAACAGGGAACAAAGGGTGAGCCTCTTCACCTGTTCAATAGACGTGGGTGGAATGTGAACTGGGCTATAGTTTAACGTAAAAATAAAATACAACAAATGGTAAATCAGTATAGATTTCTCTCACTGAAAAAAAGAAATAATTGGACCTAGTTGCACGTGTAAATTTTTGTCATGGGGGTACCAGTGACTTAAGTTCGTCGGAGCAGAAGCCATGAAAATATTTATAGAAGTGACAGAGGGAACCCACATCCCACCGGTGAGAAAGTGTTCCATAGTAGTTTACCAATTGTTTTTGCAGGAGACTGATTGCCAGCCAAGGCTATAGAACTCAGTCTGTCCTGCTACTTACTCATAGGTTGGGGGAGAGAAGAGATGGATTCACACCCAGTGGCATAGATTTTGCTGACCAAGGCAGCCCTCACGTTTTTTTTAATTTAATTTTTGAAATATATTTTAAAGAACAGTAAAAACTGAACTTGGGAAAGATATTAATCTGTCACTTCTTCATCTAGGTATGAATTAAATAGCAGGGTATGTTGGGTTCTATAGCCTTGGTTGGCAACCAGTCTACTGCAGAAAGTACTGACAACCTACTGTGAAAAAATCCTTTGCCCAGTCAGTCATGTCTCTTTTGAGACATGATTAATTTTTTTATTTATACCCTAAAAAAGAAAGGGAGTTACATGGAATACTGCTGCCATATATGGTCAGGTGCCCCTGCTGTTCATCTCAAAGGAGAATCAGTAATGTGATAGGTACCAACTTGGTGGCTCGACTACAGCCACTTCCCCACTGACGAGATGTGGCCTCCCTTTGTTCTATAAATACTTTCATGGCTTCTGCTCCAACGAACTTAAGTCACTGGTGCCTCTGCAACAGGTGTTTACTCGTGCAACCAGATTGGCAACTGGGTCCCACCCATTCACAGTTAGATTAACCAAATGCAGACGACAATTCTACTCCTGCAGCTTTTTCTATTGCACTTCCTGCCTGTGGAACTCGCTTCCGTAATCTTGCTTTCCTGACGGCTACAACCTCCAGGAATTTAAATGCAATGTCAATACTCATCTATTAACCACTTGACTCTAGTTCTTTCACCACCCCGTATACCCTTTCCTTTCTCTCCACTTTTGCAACTGTCATCACACCTGTATTCCCATCCTTCTCTTGCTCCTTTCTAACTGGTTCGTCTTCCTCTTCACTCTCTTCTACTTAATCTTTTTACTCTTATGTAGCCCCCTGCACATCAGTGGCATTACCGCCTTGCTCGGGGTGATATGATTAAAAAAAAAAATTGTTTATATTATTAATTAACATGGAAATTTTATAGCTGATACATTATTTAAAACTTGGTGGCATTTGATTTGCATGCATGAATCCTAAATTTAAAACATACTTCGGCTGACTCGCTAATTCTGAATTCACAAGCTCCCAATTGTAAATTCTTACCAAAAATACTTAAGTTAATTAGTAGATAAAAGTAAAAAAAAAATTCTTTTTAAAGATGATTTCATTTTTTATCTGATTCTAGCAGCAACTTTTTTCTGACTGCTGATTGAAATATCTTGCCCTCAGTGAGAATGTGGGAACATTTGACAGGCCTACTTAATAAGGATTGCCTTGGCCTAGGCCTAAATATCAATAGCATCCACAGGTCTAATAACGTAAAACTGACAACTGTGAGAGATTAATTAATATCAGTTATACTTATGTCAATTATACAACAGACAAAAAGAGCTGCCCTAGACGAACCGCTCTCTCCACCCTAGTCATTGGTCATACCTTTCCCAAAGGTATTATCACGTAAGTGAATGCAATGAATTCAAACTTGGGTCTCTGATTCCTCAATCTGAGCCGTTGGACAAAAATACTCCAGTAAAAAATACTAGAGAAAATCATTAACATCAAAAATTGCAATATGAACTCTGGGAAAAAAATGGTTACTGAAACATTAGGTTTATAAGTCCCAGAAATTCACTTGCTGTTGTCCCCAAAGATAGAAGTATAGATGTGACACGATAACTAGGCGTATATTAAGGTGCTTTGGAAAATATGTATTTTATTATAATAGATTAAAATAGAAAATGGTTAAGAATAGAAAATAGTTTAAAAACATGTTTTGTTTAACAAAAGTGAAAAAGAAGAGAAAAAATAAATAAATAAACACTTTTTCTTTTATGAGGAAAATTGTGGAAGAGAAAAGGGTATCAGATTACTTGTTTTAAATCCTACCACTCTTCCGGTAAATATTTGACTAAATATTTGACTCGGTAATTTAACGTGATAAGAGATAAAGTTCAGGAAATAGGTTTTTGAATGACCAGGTCAAAAGGCTGTCTTTACTGTATCTTGACCACACATTAAGAATTTTCCGGCGGCAGCTTTATTAAGATAAAAAAGATAAAAAAATCCTGGAAAAAATACTAAGGCTAAGTGCAGACTGGGTGTCTGCAGGATGTTTATACATCAAAAGAAGGAAAATTTAAGTACCCTTATCACCCTGTGGTTTAAAGCATTTCCGGATTTCCAGATTAATTTTAAATAAATACAGGTGATTTTTCTGAGTCAGATCAGTTGAGTTGAGTTAGTTCCGCCGGGCGTGTGCTTGAAGTAGAACCTCTGTTCGTTTTGTTTCGGTCAGTTTGGATTTGATCTCCATTAATTAGAGTTAGAGCTGTGTGTCACATTCGCCTACCCCAACTGAAAAGGCTAACTCTAAACGAAATAAAGCATCGTTTCAACTCATCCAAGTTGTGGAAGTTCGTTCCTTATAGTTTAATCTTGTACCCCCAACTTGAGGCTCCGACATTTTCAACAAACTCCCGGCAAACATCACAGCATGGAGAACAGCTGCCGGAGAAATTGTTCAGACCGTCAACTGGGGTGTTACATAAACATTAGTTAGTTTCAGTGACTTGACCCAAAGAATTGTGAGTTCAATACCAGGCTGTGATGAGTTAGGTTAAAGGGAGATAACTCATAACTACCAGAAGTGGCTTTGCACAAGGAATGAGAATAATATACCACAGTGATTGCAATAAAGGGTTTGGTTCAAAATTCCTGAAGAAGGTCTGAGTGTACAATGGCCGAAACGTTGTAAAAATGACAATGAAAATGAGGATAGTCCAAATAATGTCAATAGTGTAAAAGTGTTGCATTTTTCATATATATTTTCTTTTTACAAGATGCTTCTTTTTTTAGGGGTGGTGAGGGGATAACTTTCCGTTACCTGTAACCCTAGGAACAAATTTATTGTAAACTAATTTCTCTTTCTGGGTGTGTTTCTTTCTTGTTAAACATTACATAAGTAACCTGGTTTGAGAGAAAAGAAAAAACATTTAAAAAAGAATTAGAGCAATGCTGGATTAACCTAGTAGCAAAAAATAGCTATGGGCTCTACTTTCAAGTTTTCTAATGAAAATGGCATCTTATAATTTGACAATGTTAATCTTCACCTGTCCGGGGGTGGTGAATCTTCAAGTAATCATCATTTAATGTAACATATATTGAGCTTATTAAATTGGCTTAAATGGTTGAATCAGGTATTTCTGGAAGATGACGCTTTTTAATGCAAGTGTTTGATTATAAACAAATAGGACATTATTTGTCTATACTTCTGAGATGAGGTAGTATTTACACTATTTACATTATTCGGACTATTGTCCTCATCTTAGTTATCATTTTTACAACGTTTCGGCAATTGTACGCTCCGGCCTTCTTCAGGTGCTAGGAATTGTAATAAAGGGTTCAGTTCGAAATTCCTAGTACCTGAAGAAGGCTGGAGTGTACAATGACTGAAATGTTGTAAAAAAGACAACAAAGATGAGAGCAATAGTCCGAATAATGTAAATAGTGTAGATAGGACATTATTTATAAATATCCTATTTAATAGAATAATAATGAAAAAATTAAGTATTCGTTTATCTTTTCTTTGTTGACAAGCAAAGATTATATCCACTTTGCAGGAGATGTAATTGAAAAAATGAATTTAATCTCAGAAACCATATTTTCCTCAAAGGGCATTATTTTGAATTCAGGTTTTACAAAGCCACAGAAAAGAGTCACAAGACAATATTAGCACTCTTTCTGTTTCCATCTTTAATAATTTTTTTTTAACTTTAACTTAACCTGACCAGTGATGTGCAGATGTTTGGTGATGCCCAAGGTCAACTCCTTGATTGTATGCCCCTAAGACTCCTGCATGTGCGCGTGTGGAGGGGCTACTCCACTCTCGTTTATCAAAACATGGATCCACATTTACACCAGTTTGTTGAACTGTTGGGTGCTTGTACAACAAAGTTAAAAGATAATTTTAAATTTCAAAAACTAATTTTTTTTTATATCTACCTGATATGGATGCAGAAATCAGCATCAGCATTATCCTCATCATCTTTTAACGGCTGTTTCCATGCCAGCATGAGTTGAACAGGGAGGGATATGGTTCTTTTCTAGGCTACCCACTTCTGTGTAAGACCTGGCTGTAATCTCAACTTCATTAAATTGTTATTGATAAGCTGGGTCCATGTTTGATATAGTCTACCTATCCCTCTTCCCCTATCAACCTCAATAAACCGCCAGTTGCTGACTGGGTTTTTTATGTCCATTCTATCAACATGCCCAAACCATCCAAGTCTTGCTTGATGCATAGCATCTGTTATATTGGCAATACCCAGACTATTTCTTAACTCCTCTGATGATTTTCTAACCCTAAGACTGAGATTGCATATCCAGTGTACCATTTGCACGTCGGTTCGAGCAATTCTGCTAATATTAACTTCCTTAAGCAGCCATGTTTTACTACCAAATAGCTTTCCTTTAATCTTATGCGAAAATACTCAAAAAGGTTAAAAGTGGCAAAAGTTCCTTAAATTTTTTCCAACCTGATCTTACACAAGATATTGAACTGCTACATTATATCAAACAAGTTACCCACAAAACCAAATTTGTGACTTTTTTCTGTGACTTTCTTACAGGCCATTGGTTATTGTATGCTGTAAACTTATTTGAATTTGTTTGATTATATGACCAGAAGTTAAATAAATGCAACTTTTGAATTGAATTATTTCTGTTTTGGATTGAATTGAGTGTAAAAGAATGGATATAATCTCTGTAAAACTCAGAGTAGTAACAAGATAAGTGGGTAAATGTTTGTTTTAGGTGCCGACGGCTTTTCCATCTTCAAATTTATCCAAAATAGCATTATTTCTGTGCAAATGTATATGCTGAACTCAAATCAACAATTAGTTATTGAAGAAACTTAACTTTTTTGGTTTGAAAGTCCATAAAAAAACGAACTATATCTCGCACTTTTTCCCTCCCGTAACTCTCAGGAAGTCATGTAATTAACTGCAGAATGACGTTCTACGTAAGCAGAAATTTTCTTTTGAATTTTGGTCAATTTTCTTCCTTTACTGAAACTTCCGGCGATGTACTTCCTGTTATGAAAGTAATAAGCATAGAAATACAATAGTGCATTACTTTCATTACCGGAAGTACATTGCCAGAAGTATCAGTAAATGAAGAAAAATTGACAAAAAATCTGCCAAAATTCGATCACATGCGCAGTCCGTCATTCTGCAGTTAATTACATGACTTCCTGAGAGTTACGGGAGAGAAAAAGTGCAAGATATAGTTTGCTTTTTTTATGGATATTTAGATAAAAAAAAGGTAAGTTTCTTCAATAACTAACACTTGATTTGAGTTCGGCATATACATTTGCACAGAGATAATGCTATTTTGAATAAATTTGAAGGGGAAAAGCGACAGGACTTAAAATGAAAATTTACCGATAAGTGAACATTTAAATTAATTTGTACTAATTTTTTTTTTTCAGATATGTAAAATTATATCAACATTAGCAATATTTAAAAATAAATTAGTTTTTTTGTAATTTCTTAAGTGAAGAGTTATCATTTGTTTGCATGCCATCTATTGTCCTCATCTTTGTTGTTGTTATCATAATGTTTTAACCATTGCAACCTCAGGCCTTCATCAAGTGTATGCTGGTCTGGGTTGCTTGCAGGAAATTCTGAACTGAAATCTTTATTTAATTTTCAGATTTTTCTTGTTCTGTATAAATTTCAAGGGGTTCAAAATTCTCTAACATGTCTACACAGGCAGACGGGCATACATGCTCAGAAAATTTAGTAGTTAAAATAGTACGTTAGCTGATCAATCATTATTTTCAACAAGTTTTAGGCAATTTCTTTAAATTATCAGGCAATGTTTATTAGGAGTTTATGGCCAAATTCAGGTCTAGACTGTATGGGCTAGATGTCAGATACACTCCTGATCAAAAATTTAAGACCACTTAAAAATCTTTAAAAAGAAATTTTTTTTTATGGATAGATTTTAAACTCCTCTTATGGCCTTGGATGTTCTTGTAGCCTTATCTTAAGGGGGAGGCCTGTTTCTCCATTATATTTCTTACCACAGTTGTACATTCAAAAATGCTAGTTTGTTGTTCTTTTCTTTCTCCATTGTGAACTGTATCAATGTTCTTATTGAGTCCACATGGTCCAGTAGTAGCTTGGTGTGGTCAGTGTATGAAGGTGTCATCTACATATTTCAGCTATAAAGTGATGTGGATTCGAATGAAGTATTCCATGTATATGTTAGCCAATGATGGTGATAATGGTGAGCCCATTGCTATGCTTTCATCCTGCTGATATAAGTTTGATCCCATTCAATATGTTTTCTCCAAATTTGAGTGAAGAGCATCAATTACAGGGATAAATGAATGCATCCTAAATTTACCTCTTGGAGGAATTTCATCCAAGGCTTCAGTTGCATTGCCATCATTGTGTTGTCATTTTCACACTCTACGCCTTCTTGGGAGAGTTTTGTACTCTACATCAGGTAGAGCAGTTTTTGCTTGCTCCTCAGTCTCATCAAAATGTTCCTGTGTGCGAGAAATAAACTACATAAGTGAACTGTATAAGTTTTCACATGCAGCTAATGAAATCTGTGCACTTTGTAAGGCATTACTTATTTTGTGAAAATGCTCAATCAAACCTGTGTATAGATGAAGCAAAAACACAAATCCAAATGCTTCCATTTTCTACAAAAGATTTTAAGTTTTGTTTAACAGCATATTGTCTTCTGTGTGTTATTTAATATAAAAAAGGTGGGTTTTTAGGGTATTTTTACTGTATTTTTAAATGCTCCATTATAGTGAAAAAATTGATTTAGTCAGATTTTGATAAAAAAGTTGTGTTTTTTATTTGTTTTTTTTTAGAAAATTCAAGATGTCTTCTGGTTTTGTATGTTTGAAAAAGTCCTTTAAAATGAAAGATTGGTTCATTTTATTTTACTGCATATAAACTTCAATGTGTTATTTAATGCCAACAAAATTTTTACAGTATATTTGTATGAATAGAATATGTATTCTTTGTAAGAAAACAGTTTGTAGATCAGGTTTCATTGACCTACTTTTGTAAACAGGGTTTTAGGGTCTGTTACTGGCATATATATTTTTTCTTCAAAAATATATTGCTGTTAATATTTTTTCTACAAAACTGTAGTGTTGGTAATATGTTTCTTCATAAATATTTTTTTCCCTTCAAAAATGTATTGCTGGTAATCCCCCCCCACCCCCGCCAAAAAAAATTTCTGGAATTTTCACCATAAAAATCTATTTTTAAACTTTCATAGTGTTTTGACCCCAGTTTGGGGCAAGAATTAACAGCAATTAAAAGGTGCTTCCATGCTCCTGAAAACGTCGCAATTAGAGGCCTTGGTGCCAGATGCAGTTTATCGTCAACCCCAGAACCCGGATGTAGTTTGTTGTCATATAAAGGATGCCTGTAGAGGTGTCTTATTCTTCTGTTTACCTTATCCTTTCAGGACGTAGGTGATCATGGCCTTCCATGTCTGCCTATCTTAGCATGCTTTCTCATGTAACACCACACAATCCCCGCTCTGCCTTACACCCAGTCAGGCCCGTCAAGTACACACTTTCTCATCTCTCTTTCCCTTTATCTGTCCTGTGAGTATCAGATTCTCCAAGCCCTCCTTTCTGATTACATATCTCAGAAACTTCAGAAGTCTTTTCCTGATGTCAAGTATTAATTTCCTTTTTGTTTCTATTCTTTCCAAAACCTCATCATTGCTCACATGCTCAATCCATGATATTCTCATCATCCTTCTGTAGAACCACATTTCAGTTGCTTCAAGTTTTTTCATCTGCAATGAGACTGCCCAGCATTCACTACCATATTGAAGAACTGATATCACATAGCAATCCAGTACTCTCTTTGTTTCTAGTGAAATCTTCCTGTCTCTTCTACTCAGCTTCTCGAATGCATCCTTCACCTTGCCAATTTGCCTTTGGATCTCTGTGTTCCACTTTCTGTCTTCTGTTAGAACACTTCCCAGGTATTTAAATTTTTGTACCTGTTTAATATTAGTATCCCCCACCTGTATTTAGCATTTTGAGTTGCTCTTTTTGCTGATGACCATGCATTCAGTTTTCTTGCAATTTATTTGTAGTCCTTTCTTGTCACTCTCTTCAGCTACTTTCTGGAGAAGGTCTTGTAGTTTTCATTTCTATGACTGCTATCAGCACTGTGTCATCTGCGTACCTTATGTTGTTCAGGTTGTGGCCTCTGATGATGAATTCTGGCATAACTTCTCTCACTGTTCAAGTTGAATAGATTCGGTGTAAAGATATATCAGAGGTGTAGTCGGCATATTTTGAGGCCAACAGACGAAAAAGATTTTCAGCTTATTGTCTAGTAATCACCCTTTTCAATGTCATCCTCATGGATGTGACTGAGCGATTCAACAATGTGTGCATAACTTTCAAAGATGACAGCCTCACATCTTATGCCATATGTAAACGTTGCAGAAATTTTGACTCTAGTGTCAAGAAATGCTTCAGTCTTGTAGAGTCAGAGAAAAAGCAATAAAGTTCATTGATCATGTCAAAGAAATTCACAGTGACTGCATCCAGGGGTCATTCAAAAATTGAAAACGAAGGTGATATTTTGGCTTGAGAAGTCAGTCAGTCAAGTGCCATACGTGAAACACACTTGGGCAATCATGTCTCGAAAGAGGCGTGACTGTGCAGAAGATTAACCAGCAGCAGGTTGCCATTGCTTTCTGCGGTAGACTGGTTGCCAGCCAAGGCTATAGAACCCAATCTATCCTATTATTTAACCCATAACTGGAGGGAAGGGACGGATTAATACCATTCCCAAAGTTATTTGTGCGTAAGTGAAAGCAAGGAATTTCACTAGAATTCGAACTCGGCACCCCGATCTCTCGTTCCGAGTCGATATCCACTGCACCACAATGCAGAGAGAAGACGTTGTTTTTTAACCGAAACAATTCGTCATTCAAATTTTCACTATCATCTTTCGGTTTCTTCTAAAGCGCTTGTGCTTTAAAAATACTGTTCTGCTTTTCTTTTTTTTTTAACGAGGGATAGGCGTCAATGTTAGGCTTTCAAAAACTTTTTGTACCGAAAGATATCCATTTCAAATGTCAGCCTTCTTCAACCAACACTTGTGAAATTTATTAAACCATCGAAAAACTGAGGCGAAACGGTTTGTACTGTTTCATTTCATTTTCTTTTGAAAACTTAATAATACCCTTATCTATCGACGGAGTCTATCTATTTCACAATAAAATTTTTTTTTTTCAAATTGTAGACGCCTTCATTCTTTCTTCTGGAGTTCACACCTCAATGCGAGAAAGTTGGTCCCCACCTCCCGACTTGCTTTGGTTCATTTCAAAACAAGAATTTAGAACAGCGTTGACAACCAAATAAATTTACTAAACTTGAAACAAAGACGTTCTTTTTTTCTGTCAGTGAATTGTTTTTGCTTATCAAATTTAAAAATCAGCATAATTTTTTTTCATGCGTATCTACTTGACCTCAGATCCCCCCACACAGACCCGCCTTTATACGCAAACATACAGTTTTTGGTGAAACTTCTGCCCTTTACGTGCGTACATACTATGTGAACGATCCCCAGACAAGAATCAACTTCAGTTTTTCTAACTAGATTTAGGAAAATGTCCAGCACAGGGAATAAATTTTGCTAACTTCTTTTCTAGAATTTTTTGTTGAACGCCATTATACTTTAGTTACAGTCCTGCTAGCTGTATTGTCATATGACTGACCCCTGCATTTACTAAAATCATTTTCAACTTCTTCAAAGAAGTTCAGTATCACTTCACTCAGCCATTTCTTGACCCGTGTGATTCTTCAGTTCAGTAGTAGGTACCTCCACTAAATGAAATTGCTGAAAAAAAAAAAAAACTGTCCAGGAGGAATAAAAAAAGGTCCCAAACTCAATAAAAACGAACTTTTCCATCAAAATGTAGCAAGAGGAAAGAAAGTATATAATTATAATTTTTCAATTTTTTTAATCGTTTCTAACACGTTCGAAATTTTGGTAAAAATCTTGTTTTTATTTTCGTTAGCGGGAAGCCAAATCGTTACGAGAGTTTACATTGGAAAACCTAATATTACATAACTCACTTTTTTTTTCCGGTGACAAACACATTTTTGAAATTCTTGCAAAAATCAAGTAATTGTCGGATTTTAATAAAACTTTCAGAACTTATTCACAAATGAATGAAATTATTTTTAAAATCATTATTTAAAAAAAATTACATCTGTTACCACGTGAATTCATTAAATTTCAAGAAATTAAATTTTGTAGGCAAAAATGGTTTTAGTTAAACGGGTAAAATTTCGTAAGTACTGCCGTTGCTATTCCCCTTCAAATGCACCTTTTTTTTTTTTTGAAAAGAGACTTCCTTAATAGGAAGTAAAATTAAGAAACATTTAACAGATACTTTCAAATTTCTGAAAAAGAATGCAACTTTATATTTAAATTGTGTACCGAAAAAATAGGGGGGGGACATTAGTTCACTCTCTCTTTTCAATTTGTATTTCCGTAATTTTCAATTTTTTACGTATAAGAAAATGCGCCCTTTCTTTCTAATTGAAGTTTAATGTAACACAAATTTTCATATTTAAAAAACAAAAACGCAACTTTATCTGTAAATTGTGTACCGAAAAAAAAAGGCGCATTTGAAGGGGAATATAGCAACGACAGTACTTAACGAAATTTTACCGTTAAATGCAAGACTCATTGGGGAATGTAAATCATGTATTATTTTTTAAAACCATTTTTAGCCCTTTTTACTGAAATTCTGCTCCGAAGAGTAAAATAAAAAATGCTATAAAAATATGACATTATTTAATGAGATAAACCTCTAATTGCTTTAATAAATTATATAAATGTCTGACATTATACTCTGAAGAAAAAAAGCTTTTTACTTAATAATAAAATTTTAAAAGAATTGTTTCTATTTTTGTTTTTAATTACAAAGTTTCAAAAAAAATCTTAGGCTCTAAGTGCCCCCCCCCCTACCACCAACTTTACAGAGTTCCACAATCGCCACTGGTACTTGGAGTTAGTAAAAAAAATGTTCCTGGGTGACAAGAAGTAATGTATCTGCTCTTGAACTTGTTTGTTTCGAACATTTACTCTCTGACTATGAGGCCCGGGTTCGAATCACACCATAGTCAGGAAAGTTGTGATCCTAGCGTTTGACATCTTTGGAAAGTAACCGTGTGTTGAGCCAAAATCTTGTGAGTGAAATTGGGTAGACGAGACCCTTTGGAAGCTATCGATTGTAGTGCTAGCTCGAAGTCACAAGTCATCGTGATCGAGGGGTTGAACGTCAGGGCCTTGGTCAGATTGTTGTTCAGAATGAATAACGCACTATCACCCAGAAAGTGTAACAAAGATCTGCTTAGCATAGTTGAAGTACGAATGAAAGGTGGGCTCTGTGAGTGTTGAATAAACACAAATGTGCCTGAGCAGGCGTCTGCAATGGAGATTGGCTAGCCACTTTTAGTAAACACTAAACAGGCATCCTTGGATATGAGTAGCCAGTCATACTCATTTTTAGGATGAAAAAGCTAGAACAGGAATTATCAACTGTCTGGATTCGATTTTGGAAAGAGAGAGAGTTTGTATGTATTTAAATTTTGTATTTTTAAAAAAATATGTATATTTAAATTATTTAAATATACATATTTAAATTAAATTTAAATTTAAATTAAAAAATACATATTTAAATTAAATATGTATTTTTTATTAATGGCTTATAAAATTTATTTAACACTACTGTAATTGGATAACATAGTACTTAACTTAATTGTAGCTATAAAAACGTCAATTTTTAATTAGTGTGGTTAATGTTTTACTGTACTAATCGAGTACTATTATGAATACACTAATCACTTAATTCGATTTAAGTAATTTTAGTGCACTAATCGAAACGAAAACATTATTCGAGGGATTCCTGTATTGTGTAAAATTTTATGCCGAATCGTTCAATGTCTTTTGCTGATATTGATATTTTGATGGCGACAATCTACATGTAAAACAATTTAAATCAGTCAGTTTAAGTGCCATACGTGATACACGCTTGGGCGATCATGTCTCGAAAGAGACATGACTGACTGGGCAGAAGATTATCCCGCAGTAGGTTGTCATTGCTTTCTGCGGTAGACCAAGGCTATAGAACCCAATCTGTCCTGTTATTTAACCCATAACTGGAAGGATTAATACCTTTCCCAAGGGTATTTGCGCGTAAGTGAATGCAATGAATTCGGCTGGAATTCGAACTCGGCTCCCCGATTTCTCGTTCCTAGCCGATATCCAATGTTCCACAACGCACATCCCAATTTAAATCACTTGAATTAAAAACTGTAAATTGAAAAAAGAAATCTTAATTAGCTACGTTTTCTAAGTGAATTAAACAATTAAAAATGATCCAATATTTCATCTCCATGATAATGGTGATGAGTATGTAATTGTTTTTTTTATCTATTTTTTAATTACCAAAAAAAAAAAAAAATATATGTGTGTTTGCTTACAAAACAAGAAATTAAGAAAAATGTATACAGATAAGTTTTAAAGAATAATTATATAGACAATTGGTTTTCTGATATTTAAATCTCTTGTGAAACTAAAATTAAAAAAATATATCTAAAAGGTGATATGGTAATCAGAGCCAGTGCAAGAGCCTTTTTGTATCCCCTTCACAGATTAATATCAATTTTCATAAGGTATTCAATGCCCTTTTAACATCATGCTATGCTGTTTTTTCGGTAATTGAGTGGTTATATCTGTGTAACCCTGATATAAGAGAGTCGTCGGGACCGGATAAAAGTGCTCTTATATCCGGATATATCTTATATCCGGGTTTGGTCTATTTTATATACATTACCACATGCTCTAATTTGGGACCAGAGAAAATCTCTCTTATATCCGGGTTTCTAAAATAAATTCATGTAAAATAAAGATTTTATTGTAACCTTATTGATACATAATGGATCATATGCAATACAGGTGAACAATTCAGCTAGAAAATTTGAAAATAAATACAATGTAGAATCTAAGTACAAAGAGACATGTCACTGTCAGAACAGATCTTTTTAAAAATCAAATATTGTTAAAATGTTTTTTCGTTTACTGCAATTTTTAATATCAACTTGAGATTTTTTTTTTTGTTAAAAAGCTGATAAATTTTAACATTCAACATTATGAATATAAAAAAAAGTGAATTATTTATATATTTGAGACTTACCATGAGCCTAATTCCCGGATTGAGACAAAATAAAAAATGATCGCAGAATTGAGGTCAAAATCTACAAAATATTTTAATCCTTTAAAGTAAGTTGTGCTTAGTTTAATTTATAAAATGTATAAATGTAGGTAGCAAAAACAAAAACAAATGTTGATAAGACAACAAGGGTCACAAAACATTGCACGGGGCACCCAATGAGGCTTACACTACACCGGTCGGGGCTTCAGATAGTAAATGCGCCAACCCTGATGATAACATGGATGCAACGATTAGCGGCTCGGAAAGAAACTTCACCGAGCCCATGTCATTGCGCTCATTTTCGCACAAATACCCTTTTATGGATTTGTGGAGCGAAGAGGGAAATAAACAGCAAGACAGTCAAACAACAAATGACAAAAAATGGTTTCTGAGCCTGAGGATTCACACCTCCTTCCGGTTAATAAATTAATCTTTTGAAAATAAATATTTAACTTATTTTTCAACAAACGGGTCCTGTTGCATTCACCAGTCTTCCTCAACAAGCTACGCGAGATTTACACTTTTCTCCTCACTTTCTCCCTTACCTCTTTTTTATCTCCTCTCTCTCTCTCTCTCTCTCTCTCTCTCTGTATTTAGCTGTCTCTCCACTTAGGCGGAATGCGGCACGAGGCCATTTTAAAATGGAGTCTCTGAGCCCTCAGACTCAGCCCCAAATTTTTCCATAGACCATGCACAAAGTAGGGTTAGGGCTGCTGTCGATTTTCCACAGACGAGGCTCTACTTTTCGGCGGAGCTCCGTCTAGGTTCCTCCTGCCTGAAGACAATGAAGAAGACAGTTTGCCAACCAGCCTGAGTCGAGGATGGTATCTCTCTCTCTCTCTCTCTCTCTCTCTCTCTCTCTCACACACACACACACATGAACGCGAAGAAATCACATTTCTTTTCATGTTAACAAACAGCTACAAACAAAGAACTTTATACACAAAAACTTTAAAAACACAAATACACGCTGAGAAAAATTGAGTTGTAAAAACACGAAAATAAAATATTTTATATTTAAAAACCTTTCCCGCCTTTATCTTTGTAGCGGGTTGATTCAAAGCTGAAAAAAAAATTCTTCTTCTCTCGCTCAGTTATGGACTTACTGGATTCTTTTTTGGTTGGAAATCAGCCTTGGTTGGAAATCAGTCTCTATGGTGTGACTCCATAAAAATACGTAACCCAACCTTCAGCAGTCCGGGTCAGTCGTGGGGAAAATCCAGATAAATAAAAGTTACAGATTTAAAAAAAAAAAAAAAAAAAAAAAAAAAAAAAAAAAGGGAAAAAAGCCAAGGTAAAAAAGTTACAGGAAAAAGTTAGGACGCAGGAGACAAAGTCCCAGCCACTTCTCATCCCCAAAGGAGACAAAATCCTAGTCTTAAATAAATAAATTTAAAAAATTTAACGAACTTTTAATTCAAATTCAAACTTTAATGTTTCGAAACTTTTTTAACATAAGGATATAAGACTGTCTTTTTGAAATATATCGAATATTTTACCGTAACATTATTAGAAAGCGTTTTCTAGAGGTTGAATCGATTTATCATAGACATTTACATGTTCAGGCGACAATGTAAATTTTACTATGAATTTCTGTTTCAAACAAAGGGGACCCATAAAACGTATGAAGTACCCGACACAGATAGATGACTATATATTACTGCCCACCATAAATTGTTATTTTTTTTTTTTTCTTATTAAAAAAATTGTGACTTTCTCCAGTGACTTTATTATTACCGGTCACATTCTGGGAATGCGTCATAAAAATGCTCAATGACAGAAAATCTTAAGTCACGTTCCATGAGTCATGCCGCTTCCAGACGTCTCGGTTATCTACATTTATCTCCCCCTTTTTTTAAAGCCAGGTAGGATGTTGTGGTGCAGTGGATATCGGCTCGGAACGAGAAATCGGGGAGCCGAGTTCAAATTCCAGTTGAATTCATTGCATTCATTTACGCGCAAATATCCTTGGGAAAGGTATTAATCCATCTCTTCCTTCCAGTTATGGGTTAAATAACAGGACAGATTGGGTTCTATAGCTTTGCTGGCAACCAGTCTACCGCAGAAAGCAATGGCAACCTACTGCAGGATAATCTTCTGCCTAGTCAGCCATGTCTCTTTCGAGACATGATCGCTCAAGCGTGTTACGCGTATGGCACTTAACTGACTGATTGAACTCACGACTTTTTGGGTTAAGTCACTGGATCCAACCAGTGCTTTTATTCACTGGGTCATGTGCCCTTGAGAACATGAATTGAGTTAAGTGGATATAACTGGGTCATCTAAAAGTGACATGACTAGTGGAACGAGAAGAATCTTCCCCGGTAAACGAAATAATTAATAAAGAGTTCAGTTAAAAAATTCCAAACACCTAAGAAAGTCGAAGCGTACAAAGGCTGAAACGTCGTGAATATGGCAACAAAAATGAAGACAACAGCCCGAACAATTACAATACCTCATCACAGAATGATGATGATGATGATAATAACAAAATTTTTTAAAATTTCATGAATTTACGTGGAGGTTGGGTAACAGATGTAAAATAAATTTACGAAGATTTTTAAAAAAATAATAATTTCAAAAATAATTTCATTAATTTGTGAATAAGTCCTGAAGGTTTTATTAAAATTCGACAATTAATTGTTGATCTTTGCAAGAATTTCCAAAATAATGTGTTTGTCACCGGAAAAAAATGAGTTATGTAATAAATATTACGTTTTCCATTGTAAAATCTCGTAACGATTTGGTTACCCGCTAAAATAAAAACAAGATTTTTTTTACCAAAATTTCGAACCTGTTAAAAGAAGGGATTCAAAAATAAAAAAATAAATAAAAACGTACTTTGTTTGATCTTTCTCTTCTCTTAAACATTTTGATGGAAAAAGTTCGTTTATAAGTTTTTGGGGCCTTTTTTAAAAAAAAAAAACACAGCATAGTAATTATGCTGTGTTTTTTTTTTTTTCAGCGATTTTTAGTGGAGGGAAAAGACAAAAGAGTAAAAAATTTTTTTTAGCGCGGTTTAAGAAAAAAACTTTTTGTTTCGACTGTACGTCTGTATTCTCCAAGTTATGTTTAAAAATTGTTAATTTTTAAATTTCAAATTATTAAAAATTACTGTCTGAATTTCTGGGATGAAGAATTATCAATTTTTACAGTGTAACCCTGATATAAGAGAGTTGTCAGGACGGCTAAACGTGGTCTTATATCCGGGTTTGGTCTACATTTACCACAGACTCAAATTTGGGACCATAGAAAATCGCTCTTATATCCGGGTTTCTCTTATATCAGGGTTATACTGTATTATTTTTACATTCCAGACTATTGTACTCATGTTTGTTGTTGCTACCACAACGTTCCGACTGTAGTGACGTGACACCCGCCTACGACTTTCATCAAATCGACCCGGATGACCTAAAGTGAATTTCAAACTGAACCCTTTTAAACTACGTGGATAGACTGTTCTCATTGCACTGCTCATTTTCATTTGGGGATGAATTAAAAGATCCCTAACTGCCAAGCCTATAAGTTGAAGTTTTATTAAAAATAATAAGTAAACATACACGGTGAATTTAATCAGCTGTAAAAACAGATATTTCTTAAAAAAAAAAACACCTCTAAAACTTTTAGAATATTTGTAATTAAATTATTTCTTAATTTTTATTTTTATTTTTTAAGTTTTGATTATTGTAACGTATGAATGAAGTATTATGGTTCAAACACCAAATGCGACAAGTAGTTAGTAATTTTATTTTATACAATGTTCTTTCTAGTAAAAACTTGACTTTTTTGAGTGCGGATAATTCAGTTTGGCGATTGAATATTATTGCAAATTTAGCAATTTGAAAAGATTTATTTGTTATGTGAAGGAGGTCGACAGAAAACTATAAAACAAACAACAACAAAAGAATTTTTACAAAAAATAAAAGATTTTCCTAATTGCGTATCAACTGTGGCCTTGTGCCAAAATGTCATTGTTTAAAAAATGTTGTTTATCATGCAGGTCCATAAATAAATTTTTGATGAGAAACGCCGCAAAATTGGAGGGGGAAATAACTCTCAATCTCAATTAACCCTAAAATGTGCTGACTCGTGAAAAACGGAACATGTACCTCTTTCTCATATTCCAACACGCTTTTTACTTTTTAGTTGAATGGCTTTTCTACAAAGGTCGATACATCTAGGATCTTTTCTGTTAATTCACCCTAAAATAGAAGGAATATTTATTAAAATTCACACCAAATTCTTTCAGAGCAGAGTAAGGACCTATTTACATTCCGATGTGTTGACCGTTGTGATTGCCTAAAAAATGGGGGTGACTATTTCACTACTTCTAAATGTGGAATCTCGGTTCGCGCTAATCCAGATTAATAAACTAAAAGATTTTTTTTTTTAATTGTTAAAAAATTCCCTGTAAGTACCTTGATCATCCAGATTTAATAAATGTTAATAACGCTTTGATTGTTTTTTGGTAATTTTTCATTCTGAAGATTGGAGTTGTGAGGCAGGTTTTGAATATTTATAATTTCAAAAGAATGTCAAAAATTTAATAAAAAAAAACTTTGATTTGAAATTTATAATTTCAAAAGATTGACAAAAATTTAATTAAAAAACAGACATTAACTTAAATTTTATAACTTCTTGGGTGAATTAATATTTGCAATAAATAGTTTTATATTATTTGAGGTGAATTAACAAAAATGATTCCATCTATAAATTAAGAAAAAGGTCATTCAAGTAAAAAAATTTTTTCATTATCATTTTTCCTTGAGTTTATTTATTCACATTATAGAGGATATTTTCTTCAATACTTAGGATTACTATTATGATATTATTGTGTCTTATCAATAAAGTCAGAGTAGAACAACATTAGACCTGTCATCAGGATGTCTACACATCAAATCTTAGGTTAAAATAAGTATTTCTGCAATATATTAAATTTGAATAATATTTGTTTCAAATTGGGTTAATTATACTTTAAATCCGCTAATATTCCTCAAATAAAGCTTCAAAAAAGCATATTTTGTTTTGGAAAATTTTTTTAAGAAAGAGAATTACATTGGATGAAAGCCAACTAAAAAGGGGTGCTAATCGGCTATCCTAGCAAAAAAGAAAAAAACTCAATTCAAATTAGTTTTTTTTTTAAATAAAGCAAAGTATTTTACTTATTAGAAACTAGCAGTATAGCCTGGCGTTTCTCAGGTGTAATGAAAACTTTAAAACTAATTCATGGTCCTGGAGCTCAGACTCTTTGGACATTGGCACGAAAGACTAAAAAGCAATAGTTGTTTCCAGTTAAAGTGAAACCGTAGACTGAAAGAAAAATGAATGGACATAAGTCAAATTTTGATTTTCTGGTATCGATATCAAATCAGTTTTTTTCGTCGTAAATTGAATTTTGAAGGCTATATAAGTCCTCTGAGTAAATGGTATCATGGCTGAAACTAAGAACTACAATTATACCTACTTAGAGCCAAACCCGAAGCAAAAACTAAGATAAAAGGGCTGAAAAAAATACAGACATACAGGCAGATAAACAGACACACACACAAACATCTTGCCTTTTATATATATATATATATATATATATATATATATATATATTATCGATTTTCTGCACTATTGTAAGAACTGCAACCTTGAAACTTCTGAATATCATTTTTTATGTCTTTGTCTATGAGTGTATCAAATTTGATTAAAATCAGACCACTCCTTCTATAACCCGATTTTTTTGATTATCGATTTTCGATATTTATTGGTGGTACCTTGACACAAAACCTAGCTAAGAACACTCTTAGATGCTTATAGTATAACTGTGTGAAATTTATAGTAAACTGTGTAAATTTTCAAGAAAATTGGTTCAGCCGTTTCGGAGTCTATAGGTAATGGACACACATACACACACAAAGTTCCATTTATAAATAAGTTTAGATTTATTTAGATTTAGATATTAAATCTCATCAACTAGCTTGAAATTAAAACTAAAATCAAAGTTTCAAGAATAGTTTTATACTTTTTAAAATTCATTTTAAGCCATATTGTATCATGTTTTTTGTGATTTATTTTTTTCTTTGATTGTGTTTATTTGTATTTTATATTTATAGAAATGAGCCTACTTGGAAACAGTCAATTTATAGATTTGTTAGTTTCACTCAATTACAAAAATTCATAAAGACATTTTCTCTTCTTTCTACAAAACTTGACAGTCAACCAAAAATCAGAAAGGTTGTACATCAGTCAATTAAATACAGCAAGATATTTTGCCTATTGAAAATTTATTAAATTTCATCTATTAGTTCAAAATTAAAAATAAAATGAAAACTTCAAGAAAGATATTTCATTTTGAAAAATTAATTTTAAACCTTAGGTATTGCATTTTTTGTAGAGGTTCCTACATAAATATAATATAGTCAGACCTCTTTAATTTGGCATCTACAGGCCCAGACCCCTGCCAGATGACAGAAATACCCCCCATTCCCCTGTTTAATTTTAAATTCCACATAAAAGTAAGCTTAAAATAGAAAATAAAATAATGTTTCTAAGCATAAAATGATTATTGCTTTAATGCAATACAAAGAAAAAAGAAAAAAAACCATTTATACTGATCTGAATGAAGCGATATACAAGAAATGAGCAAGAAGATATCACCAAAACATTTTGCCACTGTGAAAAGTAGCTATATGGCTCTGCTCATGTAGCCACTCGATGAAAAAAAAATGGTGGTTAATTTAAAAAAGTGCCAGACCATGGATTAAAGATTTTAGACTGTATAATTTTTGTATATTATATTAGGACCTTGAAAAAGTTTTTTCGGATTTTTCATGAAAAGTAATGTTTTATTTACAAAAATTAGTAAGAAACATGTCACTGAAAGTATTGTCCATCACTAGCCACTACATTTCCCTGTCTTTCTGGCATTTGAATTCCACGTTGGAAAAATGATATGTCTTTTGAGGTTAATCACAAGTCAACCAATTTTTTGGCATCTTCATAAAAATGAAAGTGCTGCTCAGCCAGGCCATGTGCCATTGATTGGAACAAGTGATAATCGGATGGGCAATGTCTGGTAATTATAGTAGTGAAGTAGGACTTTCCATTTAAGCGTTTGCAAGTAGGTTTTCACATGTTTTGCAACATGTGGCCTAGCGTTGTCATATTGCAAAATCACTTTGTCATGTCTTTGCTTATACAGTGGTCATTTTGTCTTTAATGTTCAGCCCAAATGCAACAATTGTAGTCAATAGCAATTTCTCGTTATGGTTTCAGTCGGTTTGAACAGCTCATAATGATCTACACCCAACTGATCCCACCAAAGGCAGAGCAGATGCTTCGAATTATGGATATTTGGCTTTGCAGCCAATATTGATGCATGACCAGTCTTACCTGATGATCTTCAACGTTTAGGATGATTGTCATGTATCCACTTTTTATTGCCAGTCATGATATGATGTAAAACACTTTTCCTTTTCTGCTGTTGAAGCAGTTGTTCACATGTGACAAGATGCTGTTTAACGTCTCTCAGCTTCAACTTGTACAGCACCCAATGTTCTTGCTTTTGAATCATTCCTAATGCTTTCAAACATTTCAAAACTGTTATGTAATCAACTCTTAAATGATTCTGCAAGTTCAGCTTGCACCTGACATGAGTTTTCATGAAGTAATGCCTCCAATTCTTCGTCTTCAAACATTTCAGATCTATTGTGTAATCAACTCTTAAATGATTCTGCAAGTTCAGCTTGCGCCTGACATGAGTTTTCATGAAGTAATGCCTCCAATTCTTTGTCTTCAAACTTTGTTGGCGTGCCAGAGCATTCTTTATCTTCAACATCAAAATCATTATCTTTGAAAGCTCTAAACCAATCTCTGCAAGTTGTTTCTGACAGAGCATTGTTGCTGTACGTCTCAACAAGAATTCTATATGCTTCAGCTGCAGATTTCTTATGAATAAAGTAGTGTAGTAAAATTCCCTGCAAACATTTTTTTGGCACAAAATCTGACATGTTTGATGCTATGAAAAACACTTCAACAAAATGACATACACTGAATTTCAAAATTGTTTATTAAAACTTCTTTATAGATGTGTTAGAATCTGAAACTACCCACATGCAGTTCTGGGAAAACCATCAGTTAGAAAACAGCGAGAACTGATTCAAGGTCTTAATATGTATGGGGCTAAAATCAAAATAGATCCCAAAATTTTTGTATATTATATGTACAAAGCTAAGATAAAAATGGATTCTAAAATTTTTGTTTATTATTTGTACAGAGCTAAAATCAAAATTGATACCAAAATTTGACGTGTAAGTGTAGTGTAAAAATATAAAATACTCTGGTTTATCAATGTGTACATTTATTTATATTTTTTTAGTTCACCTGAATATCTCCAGAATATTTCAGTTTTCAAACTTTGTAAAGTCATATGCTAACAATTTCTTCTCTCGCTTTTGGAACTCTCTTCCGGCTTCTTGCTTTCCATTCAACTTTGATCTTCAGAAATTTAAATGCAATGTCAATCGTTATCCTCAGTTTTCTTAATTCATGTTCTTTTATTGTTCTCTCTCCTTAATTATGTTTTCTTCTTCTCATATTATTATAAGTCCTATGCTAACAGTTTCTTCTCTCGCTTGTGGAACTCTCTTCCGGCTTCTTGCTTTCCACTCAACTTTGATCTTCAAAAATTTAAATGCAATGTCAATCGTTATCATCTGTCTTCTTAATTCCTGTTCTTTTATTGTTCTCTCTCCTTAATTATGTTTTCTTCTTCTCATATTATTATAAGTCCTATGCTAACAGTTTCTTCTCTCGCTTGTGGAACTCTCTTCCGGCTTCTTGCTTTCCACTCAACTTTGATCTTCAAAAATTTAAATGCAATGTCAATCGTTATCGTCTGTCTTCTTAATTCCTGTTCTTTTATTGTTCTCTCTCCTTAATTATGTTTTCTTCTTCTCATATTATTATAAGTCCTATGCTAACAGTTTCTTCTCTCGCTTGTGGAACTCTCTTCCGGCTTCTTGCTTTCCACTCAACTTTGATCTTCAAAAATTTAAATGCAATGTCAATCGTTATCGTCTGTCTTCTTAATTCCTGTTCTTTTATTGTTCTCTCTCCTTAATTATGTTTTCTTCTTCTCATATTATTATAAGTCCTATGCTAACAATTTCTTTTCTCGCTTTTGGAACTCTCTTCCGGCTTCTTGCTTTCCATTCAACTTTGATCTTCAAAAATTTAAATGCAATGTCAATCGTTATCGTCTGTCTTCTTAATTCCTGTTCTTTTATTGTTCTCTCTCCTTAATTATGTTTTCTTCTTCTCATATTATTATAAGTCCGATGCTAACTGTTTCTTCTCTCGCTTTTGGAACTCTCTTCTGGCTTCTTGATTTCCACTCGACTTTTCTCCTAAAATTAAGGCCCAACTGAGTGATATATGCATAACCCCAACTCTCTGGTCTCTTAGATTATTTCTAAGATTAACTCCCATAAAGCAAGTGGATGTGATGGTATTCCAGTCATCGTCCTTAAGAAATGTGCCCCTGAACTTTCTCCTGTTTTCTCCAAACTCTATAAATATTGCCTTGCTGCCTTTTGCTTCCTTGTTTGTTGGAAGTCCTTCTCTGTAGTTCCTGTCTTTAAAAACTCATGAGGGACCTCTGACCCTTCTAACTATTGACCTATTAGCTTTTTGCCACTTTTTGGCAAAGTGTTCGAGGCAATTATCGATGCTGAAATGATTCAACATCTTATATCAAGCAAATTATTTTCTGACAAACAGTATGGTTTCCGCTTTGCAAGGTCTACTGTTGTTGTGGTAATGACCATCACCGAATACATATATCAGGCCCTTGATAAAAATGGCAAAGCCCAGGCTGTTGCTCTGAGTATCTCGAGATCATTTGATAGGGTTTGGCATGCTGGCCTTCTGCGCAAGTTACAGGGCTATGGTATATAGATTTAATCTAATTGTTCTTGTCAAATCGTAAAATGAATTAGCATACTTCCAAACCCTTTCATGTCAATGCGGGTGTCCCTGAAGACTCTATCCTAAGTCCTACATTCTTCCTCATATTCATCAATGATCTTCCTAAAGTAGTCAGTTCTCAATTTGGCATCTACTTCCATCTCAATGAGAAATCTTCCTGGGCTGACAAATTAGATTTAGCCACTGCTCTTGGAAAGAACCTTCAATCTGTAATAGACTTGGTTAGGAAAGGGCTTGTCAATTTGAATGCTTCTAAAATAAATCTGCTCTTCTTTAACCACCATAAAGAAGCTTTCCCTACCTTCCATTAACATGGATCAAACTAGTCTACAATACACTGCGCCTCCTTGGCCTCACTCTCTCAGCTGATCTCAAGTGGAATGAATATATTAAATCAATAGCTATGTCTACTGCTAAGAAAGTTGAATCATTGTGCTGGGCCAGGAAGTTTTTCTTGTCAGAATCAATCTGGCATATTTATAAATTACCATTTCTTTGTGCATTAAATACTGTTGCCATATCTAGTCAGGTGCTCCTGCTGTTCATCTTGGGATTCTCGACAAAATCCAAAGGAGGATCTGCAATGTAATTGATCCTGACTTAGCAGCTCACCTTCAGCCACTTTCTCACTGACGAAATGTGGCTTCCCTTTGTCTTTTCTTCAAGTATTTTCTCAGCTTCTACTCTGATGAGCTTTATTCCCTGGTGCCCCATCCTCAACCATTTATCCATGCAACTAGATTGGCAACTAGGTCCCATTCTTTTACCATCAAAACAGGCAAATGTAATCACAAATTCTACTCCAGCAGTTTTGTCCCTCACACTTCCCGCTCATAGAATTCCTTTTCCCATGCTTGCTTCTCTGATAGCTACAATCTCCAAAAGATTAAATGCAATGTCAACTGCCATCTTCTATATCCATGACTCTCTCGTCTCTCTTACTCTTTTGACAACATCACCTATTCTCTTTTCTTTTCTGTCATCTGTCTCCTCTCATTGTAACCCCCTGCAAGCCAGTGGCAGTATTGCCTTGTTAGGGGTAAAATGATTACAAAAAAAATGTTCAGCATTCAATATCTTCTTGAAATTTACTAGTTTGTTTCAATAGCAAACAATTATTTTGTCAGATAGTTTTCTGATTCATCAAGCAATTAAATAATAATACAAGGGTGAATAAATTCAATAAATAAGGTGAATTTTTCGGTATAAGGATTTCTAATACAGATAGAAGCTGACTTTTTAAAAATTTTTTTCCTTTACTTCTTTTTCAAAAGGATTTAATTTTTTTGCAGATTGAAAAAAAACTTTGAGAGTTTTGGAGATTAACAAAGTTGGCTGACCAAGAAGCATGCTCCAGGATTGAACAGAGGTCAGTTATCAAGTTTTTGGTTGCTGAAGGGTGCAAACCAGTTGAAATTCATAAGAGAGTGTCAACTGTGTATGGTGCCACATGTTTCAGCCAAAAAAATGTCTACAAGTGGGCTAAATTGTTTAAAGAAAGACGGAGCAGTGTTGAAGATGAAGACAGGCCTGGGAGGCCTACAGAAGTGAGGTCTCCTGAGGTGATCGAATCAGTCAGTAACTGTGAATGACATTGCAAGGACTTTGAGCCTATCTGTTGGAACAGCACACAAAATTGTCCATAATGACCTTGCCTACTTGAAGGTCAGTTGCCGGTGGGTGCCAAAGATATTAATGGAAAAGCACAAACAATGAGCTGGGCTGGGAACTGCTCCCTCATCCCTCTTACAGCCCAGACCTTACCCCTTCAGACTTTCACCTGTTTGATCCCTTGAAAGCGTTCATGAGAGGCATGAAGTTTGAAAGTGGCGATGAAGTCAAAAGTGCTGTGAGCGATTGGCTGAGACATCAGTTCAAAGATTTTTATGCTGAGGAAATACGGAAGCTTGTGCACAGATGGGAAAGTATGTGACACTGCTAGGAGACTACGTTGAAAAATTTTAAAAAAGTAAGCTTCTATCTGTATTAGAAGTCCTTATACCAAAAAGTTCACCTTATTTATTGAATGACCCTCGTAGATTAAATTATTAAGAAGCAAAGGGAACTGAAATGGTTATGTAATATTAATTCCCCTCCGTGGCAGTGAATGCGGAACAACTTCCCCACAGATAAAGAGGAAACCTGAGGCAACCACAGATATGATTCTACAGAAGGATACTGAGAATACCATAGATGGAGCAAGTAAGCAACAAAGAATTAGGGAATAAAGTAACAAAACAGAAACTTGTAATTAGAATCAGAAAGAGACAGTTAAAATTTCTGGGACCTATAGTGAGGAAAGACGGCTTGGAAAATTTGACACTCACAGGAAAATGAGCTTGTGTAAATGGATAGCAGAAAAGGGACATTACTTAAACTTAAAAAGAATAGGAAGCTGTGGAGAGCCATGATGTCATAATGGAAGTACATAGATAAGCAATTTTAACTTGAAATAAAAGTTTAGGACACTCTGAAAGTAATCCTTCTCACTTATTTTCATGGAAACTGCAACAAATAATGAGAGGAAATAATATGATTCAAGTTTTTTACTTGAAAATATTATTTTTTCCCTATAGTCACCACCATTAGTGATGAAGAAGAGCTTGAATGCTGTTTGTCTACACCAGTAGAGACAATCCCCACTGTTGTTTTGACAGCTTAAATACATTACCAAATGCCTGTGCTCACATTATTTGTTTGGTTTCTGTAAGTGTTCAGCAGACAATGATGAATGTTAATAGGTGCAATCTTTTTTTCTAGATTGAAGAATTCAAAGATAAACCTGTTTTTGGATTCACTTTCATGTCAGACACTATTTTGTCAGACTGCAAAAAAAAAGCCTGGGTTATAAGGAGGAAGGTTTAACTTCTACTGTCACACTACTATGAACATCCAGCTATGATATCAGCCAACATAATAGGAGGCATTATTTTTGGAGCAACCATTGTATGAGTAGAATTCATTTACTTTTTCTACTATAAAGAAATTAAGAAATTCATTTACTTTTTCTACCATTAAGAAATTATTCTTTTCTGGAGTTGTTACACCATTATTAAAATTGAAGATATTTATTATTTAAATCAGGAGGTCCCCAAAATGGTTGATACTGAGCCCTGCTGGCCAATGAAACTATCACAGAGGTCGAAATGAGTGGAGATCAAAAGAAGACCAAATAAATATCATTCAGTTATACGTGATACACACTTGGGCGATCATGTCTCAAAAGAGGCATGACTGACTGGACAGAAAATCTTCTGCAGGAGATTGTCATTACTTTCTGCAGTAAGCTTGTTGCCAACCAAGGCTATAGAACCCAATCTGTCCTTTTATTTAACCTATAGCTGGATTGAGAGGAAGTGGATTAATACCTTTTCCAAGAGTATTTGCATGTAAGTGAATGCAACTAATTCAACTGGCTCTCCAATCTTTCATTTTGAGTCGATATCTGTTGCACCCAAAAGCATGTTCCAATATTCCATATATCAGTCAGTTAAGTGCCATACGTGATACATGCTTGGGTGATCATGTCTAGAAAGAGACATGACTGACTGGACAGAAGATTTTCCTACCGTAGTTTACCATTATTTTCTGTAGACTGGTTGCCAACCAAGGCTATAAACCCAATCTGTCCTGTTATTTAATGCATAGCTAGAGGGAGAAGCAGTGGAATAATACCTTTATTTAAGGTAATCCTTGTTCCCTGTTTAGGATGTGGTTTCTGGCTTTCTCTTTTCCAATCTTCTCACTTTGGTTTCATATTTTTTTTTTCAATTGGAGAAGATAGATCTATCTATTGCCCGGTTCACACTCCACCCACGTCTATTGAACAGGTTAAGAGGCTCATCCCTTGTTCCCTGTTTAGGATGTAGTTTCTGGCTTTCTCTTTTCCAATCTTCTCACTCTTACGTAGCCCCCTGCACATCAGTGGCGTTACCGCCTTGCTTGGGGTGATACGATTAAAAAAAAAAAAAAAAAAAAAAAAATTGCACCCAGCTTTCCAATTTCTCATTCTGAGCTGATATCCACTGCACCACATGACACATCTAAATAAATATCAGGGGATTCATGAAAATTTTTTTGAGACAAATTTCAAACTTCGACCTTTGGGTGTACATGGAGAAGCTAAAAAAAAATTAAGAGAAGACTTTAAAGCACATTTTTGAGGGCCTGAATAAAACGCACGATCATGACTGGATTTTTTTTACATTATTTGATTTAAAAATAGAAAATGATGAGAATGAACCTCTCTCACATAATGTGTGAATCTCAATGCTAAATCATTGCATTATTCAGTGTTCAAACTGTTTTTTTCATCTCTATTGTCACGTTTACAGTGTTTCGGCCGTTGTACGCTCCAGCCTTCTTCAGGTGCTAGAAATTTTAAATCGAACCCTTTATTTCAATCATTGGGTATATAATTCTCATTCCATGTGTGATGCCACTTCCGGGTGCCATTTTACAGATACAAAAGGTGCTTATCTCCCTTTGGTTGAGATAAAGTTCTGTGGTCATATGACAACTGCTTGTGACATTCAAGTGTTAATCCCATTCTTTCAGCTAACAGCAACTGAGGAAGAAGGTTGTTTCTCTTCTGTCCGGGATTTTGGGCCTAGGCAGAATCTGCCTACTGTCATGTTCTGCTGGAACATAAAACTCCTACTGTACCGTGAGGACATAGATGAAGTCTGCTACATCCCTTTGGGACGCAAATGAATTTGGCCCCTCCAAATCTGGAGTCATAACAATGGCTGAACAGAAGTATTTTCAATTTAAATGTAAGGCCTTTCCTTTTTGTACCTTCTGATACTTTGCTTTGTGTTGGACATAATAGATTTGTATTTCTCCTTGTGTGAACACCTGTATGTATTATTGTGTTATAAAAGTCTGTTTGAAAATAAGTGTTCATTCATTCATTCATTTCTCTGTTCCACCTTATTGTTGCATGGTGACCTGTCTTAATTTTATTTATTTATTAACCCACGTGGGAACAGGCATAAGATATATATATATATCTTTTACCAAGGAAAGTCCAAACATATCTAATCACTGGTAACCTTACACCATATAGTTATCTCCCTTTAACTTAACCCTTTAAGGACACATGGCCCAGTGGGTACAGACATTGGTTAGTTCCAAAAGAGTTGTGAGTTCAATACCAGGCTACAGTAGTGGTAAACAAACAAAAAAACTTTAAAATATATATAGTCGTCCTGTGGCCTTGGCCGAGATAGAACTCACTACACCCCCTCCAGTATTTCCTGTGCATTTGGATCCCTGGCGCAGTTTATAGCGAAATTCATAATCTTGTCAATTAGTTGAATACTTGATGCTTCGCCAGGGCTACCAAGGGTGTTTTTATTTTGACACCAACACCAACACATATATACTTCAGCCAACTCAACACATATTAAATTGGCAACCAATTTACTGCAGAAAGTAATGGCAATCTAATGTGGGGAAATTTTCTGCCTGGTCAGTCATGACTCTAAAGAGACATGATCACCCAAGTGTGTTATCACATATGGCATTTAACTAATTGACTGAAAGGAACAGATACCTGGAAGTATTGATTTTCCAACTAAAACTTACTACTTTCCAACCAAATATTAAGTTCCTTGCTACTGCTCATCAAACACATCATTTGTATTACTGATGTCAACCAATTCAACAAAAGAGTATAATTAAATTATTAGACGGCGATTTTTTGCATCCAATGAAAATTATCTGACAGAGTTATTTCCCTTGCATTGTACGTGAATTAGACTACTAAAAATGGTTATTATGAAATACATGGATATGAAACCTATCGTAAATAATCAGTTTTAATAAAGTTCTGTTATACTTTATAATAAATATTTTCTATAACATGATACATAATTCTCTTCAATATGATAAGAAACAAGGTAGAATTTTTTAATAAATTTTACAGTTTTTGCTATTTGGCATCAGCAGAAAATTTAGGGAATGAAAGAATGTGGAATTGTTTCAATTTTTAAATTCTATGTCTGTTGTTTTCATTGACTGTGCAAACATCACGTGCCTATACATCGGGTTGGCAAAAAAATTCCTCATTAATAAACCGAAATTTCATTAATAAACCGAATAAATCTTTTTGGCCAACTCAACACATATCAGTTTTTTATTAGAATGGGAAGTAATGATGTCAGTCAGTTAAAGTGCCATACGTGATACACGCTTGGGCGATCATGTCTCGAAAGTGACATGACTGACTGGGCAGAAGATTATCCCACAGTAGGTTGCCATTGCTTTCTGCGGTAGACTGGTTGCCGACCAAGGCTAGAGAACCCAATCTGTCCTGCTATTTAACCCATAACTGGAAGGAAGAGACGGATTAATACCTTTCCCAAGGGTATTTGCGCGTAAGTGAATACAATGGATTCAACTGGAATTCGAACTCGGCTCCCCGGTTTCTCGTTCCGAGCTGATATCCACTGTACCACAACGCACATAAAACAGTTTAACCCTTGATATTCTTTTTAATGCTCAGCCTATATAAAGACCAAGGGCCACTCAAGGTAGATGGTTACTGAATGCAGTTGTTACGTGAGAGGTATGAGTAAGGGGTGCAGTTTATGAGGATACGTGTGAAAGATAATAGTTAAGAATTGTTTTTTGTGTGTGTTATGGTGCAGTGGATATTGGCTCAGAACGAGAAAGTGGAGAGCCAAGTTCAAATTCCAGTTGAATTTGTTGCATTCACTTACGTGCAAATACTCTTGGGAAACATTTTAATCCGTCTTTTCTCTCTCCAGCCATGAGTTAAATAGCAGAACAAATTGGGTTCTATAGCTTTGGTTGGTAACCAGTCCATCACAGAAAGTAATGGCAACCTACTATGGGAAAATCTTCTGCCCAGTCTTTTGAGACATGATTGCCCAAGAGTGTATTACATATGGCACTTGACTGACTGTATATGAAATGTGTAATGTTGATTCCAGTTGTTGTTGGAGTGAATATTTATTATTGTGAATGATTCAATAATTGTGGCACAAAGCCAAAAAGGAAATGGGGTGAGGCAGGTCAACACTTTCTATCCTAGACCTAGCTAATCAGATTCATAACTCAATCACTCATTACAATTTGTTCATTCACCACAAGAACACGTCCATCACCTCCCAATCCCACATAGAGTCTATCTTAACCAGGGGAGGGTTTACAAGAAACCACTCCATTGTGACAAATAGGACTTAAAAAAGAAAATCAAGGCTGGCGCCAGTCACACAAACAAGGCTCGCTACATTTACCCACCTTTTGCTGAAATCAGCCAATATCAAACAGTTTCCATCAGATCTGATCTTCATCGATGTTGAAATGAATATTTATTATTGTGAATTTATATAACAATTTTGGCACACGACTGAAAGTGGAGTGAGGAGAGGCTGGCCAACACTTTCTATCCTAGACCTAGCTAATCAGATTCATAATCAAATCACTCATTACAATTTGTTCATTCACCACAAGAACACGTTCATCACCTCCCAATCCCACATTTACCATAATACCGCATATTCACAGTGGGGGGACCTAAAAAAGAGGAAAAACTCTTGACATAAAATTTATATACAGTTATTGTTTTCATTGTTGAAATAACTGCAAAACACTTCCCCATCCCCAATTTATAGGCAGAATCACACAAATGCATGCTGGGATTTCTTCCCTAACCAAAAAACTGGACAGTTCTTGGTAGCATCTCAGTTGTGGTCTGTCTTGTTTTGAGGTCAGAACACTAGGTTTGCTTATCTGGACTTGTGCCAACCCCCAATTCTTAATTTATGAACTTTTTGCCTCATTACTGTTTATCTGGATGTGCGTTGTGGTACAGTGGATATCGGCTCGGAACGAGAAACCGGGGAGCCGAATTCGAATTCCAGTTGAATTCATTGTATTCACTTACGCGCAAATACCCTTGGGAAAGGTATTAATCCGTCTCTTCCTTCCAGTTATGGGTTAAATAGCAGGACAGATTGGGTTCTATAGCCTTGGTTGGCAACCAGTCTACCGCAGAAAGCAATGGCATACTACTGTGGGATAATCTTCTGCCCAGTCAGTCATGTCTCTTTTGAGACATGATCGCCCAAGCGTGTATCACGTATGGCACTTAACTGACTGTTTATCTACCTTGCATATATTGTTTGCTTGCTTTATATCATTTTTATCCTGTTCCTTTCTTTTTCTGGCAAACATTGTCAATTCTGTTTGTTGGGCAGATTTGCCATTTACTTACATTTAATCATGGTCACTCACACAACATATTAAGTTCTCAATTTCTATCTAAATTTCCGGAATGATGAGTTACCATTATTTACAGATAAACTAATGCTATCATCTTTTATTTTTTTTATTATCACAACATTTCGGCTGTTGTTCAAAGTCTTCTGCAGGGATCTGTTGATTCAGGTAAACTTCAAAAAAACTTTTTATTTAATCTACAGGGGGCAAACTGTTTTTGTTCTAGTGAACATTTCTCAGGATATCTTATCTTGTTCTTCACAATATCCTTAAAGATTGCGACATTGTTTTGTGAATTTGGTGAAATAGTAATTAGGAGTTCAACCCCTGGGTTGTTTAGCATCGACTTTGTGAAGACAAGGCAAGCCATAAATGGGCAGTACTAAATAGAACAAGATGAGATATCACTAAACATGAATTGAAAGAAGAACAATCTATCCCTGTAGATTAAATAAAGGGCCCAGTTTGAAATTCCCTGTAGGTTGTTCGAACCAACAGAAACATGAAGAAAACCAAGAGTACAATAGCCGAAACCTTGTGATAATAGTAAGATGATATTTTGATATTTTTTAGTTTCCCCTTCATCTTTCTCTACCACACTTTTATGCACTCACTGTTGTAAGGATTCTTCTTGGATGACCCTCAGCTTCATCATTCTGGCTCTCTTAATGGCATCCACGAATTTCAAATGGGTCCACTTGATGATCCACTGCTCAAAGCCTGAAAATCTAAAATCGTTGTTCTATTTTACAGACTTACTACAAGTGTAGCTCTATCATTTTACCATAGAAATTGAAAAAAAAAAGCAATAGCATTGAATGCTTAGCATCTATCTGCTAAATCTTTAAAATAGGTCTATTTTACTTAAGACTTCCTGATATTTATAGTTGGATAGCAAAAAACAGGGAGAAAAATAAAACAAGTTTTATCAACATATAACAAATAAATTTATTTATCAATGAGGTCTGTCTGATAAGTAATAGAACTGTTGTCACAAACAATTTATTTAAATTCCAAACAACTACATGGATTCCCCTTCAAAGCACCTATGCCATGCTCGAGTCTAATGAACTTTTTCATCCTTCTCTGCTATGCTTTGACTGAAAGAATTCTTCTTGAATAACCCTCAATTTCCTCATTATGGCTCTCCCCTCGAGAAGATGAAGAAAGATTTAATTCCAAACAACAAACTACATGGTTTCCCCCCTCAAATACCCCCTGCCCCCTGAGTCTAATGCAGTTTTCCATCCTTCTCTGCCATGCTTCTATACAAGGCTGGAAGGATTCTTCTTGGGTGTGCCTCAGCACTGTTGTTACAGCTCTCTTGAGGGCCTCCACGCCTTCAAAATGGGTTCCCTTGATGATCTGCTTGAGCTTGTGGGGGAAAAGAAAAATGTCACAAGGAGCAAGATCAGGTGAATAAGGAGGTTGTTCCAGTACAGCGAGGTTTTTATCAACCAGGAACTGCCAGATGCTCAGGGCATTGTGAGCAAGTGCATTGTTCTGATGAATTGGCTGCACATCTATTGAACAGGTGAAGAGGCTCATCCCTTGTTTCCTGTTTAGGATGCGGTTTCCGGTTTTCTCTTTTCCAATCTTTTCACTCTTTTCCTTTTTTATTATTTTTTTTTTTCAATTGGAGTAGATAGACTAAACTATCACCCGGTTCACACTCCACCCACATCTATTGAACAGGTGAAGAGGCTCATCCCTTGTTTCCTGTTTAGGATGCGCTTTCTGGCTTTCTCTTTTCCATTCTTTTTACCCTTACGTAGCCCCCTGCGCATCAGTGGCGTTACCGCCTTGCTTGGGGTGATATGATTAAAAAAAAAAAAAAAAAAAAAATTTGTCCTGTCTTAACTTCCACCTTTTCTCATACATTTAATTTCAGACAGACCTCATATATAATGTAAATAAACCTCTGTACTATAAAGATGTGCGTTGTGGTGCAGTGGATATTGGCTCAGAACGAGAAATTGGGGATCCAGGTTCGAATTCCAGCTGAATCCATTGCATTCACCTACGCACAAATACCCTTGGGAAAGGTATTAATCCGTCTCTTCCCTCCAGTTAACAGCAGGACAGATTGAGTTCTATAGCCTTGGCTGGCAACCAGTCTACCGCAGAAAGCAATGGCAACCTACTGCAGGATAATCTTTTGCCCAGTCAGTCATGTCTCTTTTGAGACATAATCGCCCAAGCGTGTTTCACATATGGCACTTAACTGACTGACTATAAAGATAATTCCTAATCTTTAAAATTAAAAATAAATTTAATTAATTTTTTTTTTCAACTTTGGTGAAGTAAAAAACCTAATTTTTATTAGCATGCAACAATAAAAATTTGATTTGTTTCAAAATGATATTGATTTTTTAACAGAAACAAATATTCTGGTATTATGACCACATAAACATTTCTCTTGAAGCAGAGGGAAAATAAATAACTACACAGGATTGTTCTTTTGTTGACTCTCTCCATGATAGTAACAGAAAAGACAAGAAAACATTAATACCATATTTATTGTCTTCAACTGCTATGTATCTCATCCTGACACAAGCGTAAAGCTAATTTTTTCAACTGCTGAGGACTTAAATTTTGTTTTTCCTCTTCTGCAACTTCTTGTGCTTTGTTGATCCAAAATTCACAAGTTCTTTGGAAATAATCTTCTTCACTTTCATCTTCATTCATTTCTGGAATGTCATCATCATCGTCGTCCTCCCCTATCTCCATATCAGATTCTGAAAGAGAGCATCAAAGTTGATGTTTACACCAAATAACCGACCGAAAATTATTTACGGAAATAATCAACAGTAACAAGACTAGACAACATGTGTAATGAGAAGGGAAAATGGTGATATTATGGTGAACCAAGGTTTGTTTATCTGTGGTTTGGATTTGATTTGATTTGGTTAGGCCTTGTTGAGTTTAGTCCACCATAAGAAATGTTACAAAAAAAAAAAAAAAAAAAAAAAAAAAAAAGTAAGAATATGCAATCAAGAGGTTGTATTAAAATACCTTTTTATATAAGCATTAAACAATTCTGTACTTTACAAAAAGAGAATGCTCATATGTCAGGTACAAGGTTTATTAGAAAGGTTTAGTAATATTCTTTGTCTAGTGCAAGGTTTGTTAGAAAAGTTTAGTAATATTCCCTGTTTGGTACAAGGTTGGTTAGAAAGGTTTGGTTATATTCTTTGTCCGATACAAGATTGGCTAGAAAGGTCTGATAATATTCTGTCTGGTACAATGTTGGCTAGAAAAGTCTAGCAATATTCTTTGTCTGGCAGAAGGTTGATAAGTGTTTAGTTTGTTTTTTGTCTGGTACAAGGTTGGCTAGAAAAGTCTAGTAATATTCTTTGTCTGGTACAAGGTTGGCTAGAAAAGTCTAGTAATATTCTTTGTCTGGTACAAGGTTGGCTAGAAAAGTCTGATAATATTCTGTCTGGTACAAGGTTGGCCAGAAAAGTCTAGCAATATTCTTTGTCTGGCAGAAGGTTGATAAGAAGTGCTTTGTTTTTTGTCTGGTACAAGGTTGGCTAGAAAAGTCTAGTAATAGACATTAGTCTGGTACAAATGTTGAATGTGCGAAGGCAGTAGGAGATTGAATTTTGAACGATAATTGTGTCTTGAATGGATGAGGGTTGTAATTATAGTTGTTGATATCTTTTTGTTATAACCGCTCATTTAGATTGTTCATTACCAATGTCGTCTTCTTTGTGTTTGGCTTTATGAAATGTTTTTAAAAAAGAAGAGAAAAAGCAAGATGAGAGAGTAAGCCAATTATGTCTGCCTGACATTTGAATTCTAATTGAATTCGTTGCATTCACTTACGCACAAATACCCTTGGGAAAGGTATTAATCTGTCTCTTTCCTCCAGTTATGGTTTAAATTGGGGTCTATAGCCTTGGCTGGCAACCAGTCTACCGCAGAAAGCAATGGTAATCTACTGCAGGATAATCTTCTACCTTATTCTGCACAGAGTAGGTATAGAGATTTTTTTTTTATATCAGAGATTTCCTTCTCTTATATAAGTTGCTATTGAAAGCTAAAGACTCTTACCCAGCCTAACTTTCTTTTTCTCTTAAATGACTCGGTTCAGGAGGTTAACTTTTTTCTCATAGCTGGCTGTAGTTTATCATCATACCCAGTTATATGGGTAAATTATTTTTCTAATATTTTCTAAGATATTGTCACATTGCGTGTTTATTTAAATTTTCTTGTTCTCATGTTCAAAGACATTTTTATAAATTTATGAATAAAAAAATATTGTTTTTATAGTTATTTCTTAAATAGACAAATAATAAACATTGTGTTGTAGTTGGTTCACATATTTTTATAATCTAATAGGGTTTAATAATTTTGCTGTCAATTCTTGAGAGAATATATATATATAGTTACAAGGCTGCATTTATATATAAAAATAATATTAATAATGTATAAAAAGTTATAGTAATGAATTCTATTGAGTCCTAAGTGTTATACCAAAAAAATTTTAATTCATGAAGTAGTCATAAAAATAAGGAAATTAGAAATAGAACGTTTGGAAGGTACTAGAATGATCGAGAATGTTACAATAAAATCAAGAGAATTTGAAAGGTTCTAGAAATATGCAAATTAGATGTTAGCCCCTATAAAACTTACCAGGGTTTGCTGATGTTATCAACTCTGGTTATGATTCAAGGATTTATATCCAGCTGAAAGAATCTATAAGAAGTTGCCGACCAACTAAAACCTGAAAGAGAACCTCGTGGAACTATATCGGTAAATACATATTTTTGACTCAGTCATTGACCATACTTAAAATTATTCTTTATATACTCATTTGAGGATTTCCAAAAAGTATAGCACTTAACTTCCTCGCCAACTTAACTGGGTAAAGATATTTGACACCTTACCTTCCCCTTCTCTCCTTTTAACACTTGCCAGTAGTAAACTCTATGTTTCTTGCTTTGAATGCAACAAAAATTGTGTATTTGTAAATATTTTATTTGATGTGTTTTGTAAATAAATTATTTGTTTGTGATTTATCTCTGCATTTTGGTCAATCATTTTTTTTCCTTTTGTTACACTTAACAATATATATATATATATATATATATATATATATATATATATATATATATTCATTTTTAAACGAGTTATTTCGCCTGAAGAAACTATTCATGGTGGAAACCAAGGTAGCGAAATAACTCGTTTAAAAATGAAAAATATTCAAAAGTTCTACAATATAATTGTATAGAACACCTTTTAATACAAATGTGTACTGGTCTACCCTATTAGGACCAAAAACTAAGTATTAAACAATCAATATATATATATATATATATATATATATATATATATATATATATCCTCTCTATAATAATAACGACTATTGTGTATTTATTTGTGTGTGTATATGTATCTCCTGTCTGGATTATTTTTTTATGTTTTAATGTAAGATACTCAATTCACTGCCATCATTTTAGACTCGTAATAAAAAAATCCTTCTGTAAGACTACTTTGTTTTGGTATTAATATTAACTAGCAGTGGTTAAATTTAAACAAATCATTTAGTTTTCTTTCAGGAATAATAATTTTTAAGTTCAGTGGATGAAAGCAAGAAAAAAAATGATACCTACCTTCATCCGATTTGCCATCACTGTCATCTGATGAGTCCGATTCTTGCCATGTCTAGGAAAAAAAAAAAAAAACAATCTAGAATAATGTCTATTTAAATTCTGTTCTTTCATTGTCATCTCTCTAATTAATTTGGGCATCTCGACATGGTTGTTGTTGATATCTTTTTGTTATAACTGCTCATTTAGATTGTTCATTACCAATGTCGTCTTCTTTGTGTTTAGCTTTATGAAATGTTTTTAAAAAAAGAAGAGAAAAAGCAAGATGAGAGAGAGTAAGCCAACTATGTCTGCCTGACATTTGAATTCTAATTGAATTCGTTGCATTCACTTACGCACAAATACCCTTGGGTTTACAAGCTTGTCTAGCTAGAATCATCACGAGTAGTGAGTTTGATCCTCACTGGGTACCTTAGAAAATCACCTCTCTCTAATTTTTTTTCTCATATTCTCTCACACGCAATAACTCTTTTGTGTCTTAGAGGCTTTATTGTCTTACTTGGAGTGAAATGATAAAAAAAAAAAAATACTTTCTGCATTCCATTGGTGAGAAGTAAGTTCCACTCAAACAGCTTCTTCCTGCAAACCACTACTCTATGAAACTAACTCCCAAGAGGATGCTTCCCGAATCACTACAATCTTAACCTGTTCAAATCTAGGGTTAACTCTTATCTTCCCCTCCTATTTGTATAAACTGCATCTTAATCTATAACCCTCTGTCACAAGTGGCCCTCAAGCCTTGTATAAGATGAATCTTACTGTGTTAAAAAAACAAAAAATTCCAAAAGTGTTTAACAATTGTTCTTCCTTGTTCAGTATCCAATTAAATCATCAACTCAACTCATAAAATTAATATAATCTGAAGCAAAGTGAACATTGCTATATACCCTCCCCTACTCCGATTGTTCATGTCAGCATAACAGAGTGATTGTTTAATATTGTTGATTATAAAATGTAGAATACCTGTTAAAATTATTCCATATTCTTTAAAGAGATTTGAAGAATATTGCAACTTCAACCGACTTTTAAGAACATCTTGTTTCACCAAAATGATGCCATCATCTGACCATGTGTTCTTTCCGTCAGAGTTGTGAAGGGCGAAATATATTTTAAATATGATCTAGTGTATTTTCGTTTTTTTCCAATCAAAATACTGATTTGTTCTTCACAAATGCATGAATTAGCACTTTTTTATTTAAAGTCACTGTTATTGTTAACTAAACAGAATCTGATTCGATTTAGCCGTATAGAAATAACACTTAAATGCTTACTCATTCGATAGTGACCAGGTGACGTTACTGATCAACAATTCCAACAAATGCTGATGTTTTGAAAACAAATAAAAAATGGTTATCCTTTTGAATCTTAGTGGCTTTATTGCTTTGCTTGGGGTGAATTGATTAAAAAAAATAAAAATAAATACTTTGTCCAAACACCCCCCTCCACGATTGTTCATGCATATGGCTCCAAGCAAATGTTTAATTTTGCTGATTATAAAATGCAGACAGGTAATTTTGTTTTTATATACACAATTCTTGGTTGGAATTATTTGATGTCCTTAAAACATAATTTAATAATTACTTCATAAGTAAAAACTTATTTAACATCACACCATACTAAGTTCTTTATATATATATATATATATATATATATATAAAATAATAATAATATTAATAATTATATTAATAATTACTTTATATCCGTCTCAAAAAAACCCACCGAGTATAAACTCGGAGGGGGAAAAAATGGAAATAAAAAAAAGAAACAAACTAAGCACCGAAACATACGTCAAAGTACTCGTTTGAAAGAAAAAAACCCGAGACGAGAACCCTAACACTAAAGCGCTCAATACAACAGTCAGTCAGTTAAGTGCCATACGTGAAACACGCTTGGGCGATCAGGTCTTGAAAGAGACATGACTGACCGGGCAGAAGATTATCCCACAGTAGGTTGCCATTGCTTTCTGCGGTAGACTGGTTGCCTGCCAAGGCTATAGAACCCAATCTGTCCTGCTATTTAACCCATAACTGGAAGGAAGAGACGGATTAATACCTTTCCCAAGGGTATTTGCGCGTAAGTGAATGCAATGAATTCAACTGGAATTTGAACTCGGCTCCCCGATTTCTCGTTCCGAGCCGTTATCCACTGCACCACAACACACATAGAGCCAATGGACGTACCTACGTTTCACCTAACAGATCGTCAAGGCAAGTAGGATATATATATATATATATATATATAGTCATCTGCAGACAGATCTGTTTCGGTGTATCACAGCTCATCAGTATGGTTAGACATCCGATTGCTTCAAGCAAGGACCGAAGTGAAATCAATCAGCAATTCTACCTCTCAGCTATGGGTGCTCGGTAGAGGAAGGCAAACCTTAGCATGTTATATACAATGTAGACACACGCCAGTAGCCGAGAGTGTTCAAATTCATTACTGAATTAATGATAGGGTGCTGAAAAGTTCTTGAATATGCCCACTTTGTGACCAAGGAAACACTCAGTATTATTTTTTGCATGTGTTTCTCAGACTGACAATTATTTAGAATAAGTAAGGTGTTTGCAATTAGAAGGTACTTTTCACCATAAAATAAAAAACGAGAAAATTGTGTTGTTTTGTCAACTTTTGAAATGGCATAACTTTTTATCTATTTGAGATAAACTACTCACTTTTTTTAAAGGAAGCTAAATCATCTATTTTAACATGCAAACACTTACAACAGAAAAGCCATGTTGCATTTGGAAGCAAAAGATTTTATACACATATAACACTGAGCAACACCATAGTGCAATTCTTGCTCAATAAATTAGTAACATTCTGCTTCTCCACAAGCCAGATAAAAGGTTTGAAATATGTCTAATGGAAAGCACAAGCTTGCACATAAACACACTAATAAGTTTTCATGGAAAAAAAAAAAAAAAAAAAATTCAAAGTGAAAAAATGACTAATCTGACATGTTATCCTAAAGGTCATTATTATACTTTGTTACTAATTAGATAACAACTATAATTAGTAGACAAAAATATTAATAGTATAAAAATATGAATAAACGCTGTCAGGATGTAGTGGAAGGTACCTTCTACACCAACACACGGTCCTGGGCATGACAGTAAACTGCATCCGGCAGCAAGGCCTCTGATTGGGAGGTTGTGAGGAGCATGGAAACACCTCTTAATTGCTGTTGTTCCCAGATCCACCCTGACTCAGAATGGTAGCACCTGTTAGGGTCCCAGCTATGGGTAAATAGTTAACCCCCAAACTGGGGTCAAAATGCTATGAAAGTATTTACCAATAAAACAGTTTTGAATGAAAAATGTTACCAACAAAACCTTTTTTTGAATGAAAAATGTTACCAACAAAACCTTTTTTTGAATGAAAAATGTTACCAACAAAACCTTTTTTTGAATGAAAAATGTTACCAACAAAACCTTTTTTGAAAAAAAAATATAAACAAATAAACTAAATAAAACAAATCAAAATGATTTTCAGCATTAAATGACCGAATGAAGGTTGATATGCTGGTTAAATGAACCAACCAACCAACCAACCAACCAACACACAGCAAGAGCCTGCAAAGTCAGGCAGGAGCATATTCAACATCATTGTGAACCATAGGAATTTAGACCTTGTAGCGAGTACCTGATGATACAGTTGAGCTGCTTTCCAGATAGACGAAGGTTTAGGGAATACAATGTTATGCTAAACTGATTTTCACATACATGGAGGAAAGTACCTTCATGTACTGAGGGAAAAATAAAAACAATAAAAACACTGTCAAAAGGATGGTTATTTCTTTAACACCAATTTTAACAAAAAATAATGTATAAAAATTGTAGTGAGAGAAAATGAAAGACATGCCTGGAAAATGTTTTTTATTAAAATTTATAATAACAGTTACTCATCATTATGAGTATATTTTGTAAAGTCAATTATACTAGAAATAACATCTTCGAGAATACTGTCTGACATTTTCTGTTCTGACTCCAAAGCTTATTATGCACCCATATATATTATTTTTACATCGCAGGATCCCAGCAGCACACTTTCTCTAATTACATCAAAACAAGGTTGGCTATGTTTGTTCTCTGGTGATCCGTGTTCAAACTCAAATGTCGGCAGTGACACTTTATTCATATATGACAATTTATTTAAATTTTCTTGTTCAGACATCTTTATAAATTTATGAATATAAAAAAATTTCTTTTCATATTAATTTATAAAATACTAAATAAATATTTCATTATAGTTGGTTCACATATTTAATCTTGTAAATATGAAATTATTATTGTAAATAAGCAAATGAATAGTGTTCAATATCTTTATCAATTCTCAAGAAATTTCAAATGTTTAGGTTTTAAGATTCTAACCCTCATGTTTTAAAAGAATAAACATTGTTGAGGGAGCCAAAAAGTGTCAAGGGAATAACTGTCCTTTTGACACACGTTTTTTTGTTTAAAACATTGCCTTTGATATTTTTTTTAAACAGGAATTTCTATTTTTATTTTTCTCCATTGTAAATCAGTGACTAAACGCCACCACCGAGATAGAAAGCATCACAAGTAGTATAAGAGATGGTTTTGTAGTGAATAGGAAATTAAGAATTAAAATAAACTCTTCTTCACTTTTACAAAAATTCACAATGACGTGTGAAATCCTGGTTTTTTTCCAAATAGAAAAAGGATTGACCATGTGCTTAAAGAAAAAGTCTGAAACCGGATTTAGCAAGTAGGTGTTAAACTGATTTTCCGACCAATGGAAGCAACTTGCACGATGAAAAAGGACTTAGCAAATCAAGTGCAAAAATCTGAATACTATAAAAGGCCCATCAGTGTCAATCAGACACAGAGTATAGAGAGACACTGCTAAAATGTAACAAGAGAAGCTTCAAGTCAACTACGACCTTCATCCTCTCTCCCCTTCTCTCGTGCTGATTTCTTTTACTTCTTTTCCATCCAAAGACATTCCTACTGAATACATACACATACTCTTTCAACATTTACTACTATGAACATTTTCTACAACTCTTGATACCCTTAACTTTCTAATTGAACATTAATTTCTATAAATTCTTGTTATTCATTTCTTTTAATAAATTTCTATTTTAACATGAAAAATGTATATTTTATTCTTACACTATGCTGCATTAATTCACACATCCCAATTTACAACCAACCTTCTGATAATAACCTAATGATAACTCTGCATAAAACTTGTAAGCTGTAGGGAGTTTGGTTAAGTATGACACAAGGCCGAATCAAAGAAACAGTAACCATTTCCCCATGGCTACAGTATCTGACTAAACTTCAGTGTTGATAACAGATTTCAAGGGAAGTAATCAATATTTTCATTATCAAGCGTTTCTTTTTTTTTTTTTTAAATTACTCAACAAAAAAAATATTTCTACCTCTTGAACCTCAGTCAAAATTACTATTATGTCAGCCTTCTTAACCTGTTCCATGTTTTAGGAATGGCTTTTCAAATTCAAGGTTAACTAACTTTCAGACAAGTTATTCAGATTAAAGCCTGACTTACCTGACTCTTTCTGTCCATTTCAATGATCGTATTCCATTTGTTCCGTTTGTTAATATCCAAAGAATAGAAATCAGTTAGTGTCACTTGTACGTCCCCTTCTTCATAAATCCCCCCATAGAGATACAAGTGACCTCCATTCAGTGCCAGTAAGCAATTCATTCTTGCGGGAGGCATCCACATACTGGGTTCATTCGAAGCTTGGCAAACGGAATCACCCTCAGTATCAAGAAGTTTACTTGAGGACTGAGGCCCAATTGTCACAGTAAAGACTCCATCGGAAGAGGTGATTTTCTGAAAAGTATAACAAAATTCTTAGTTAAGGTTTTAATTACATTTTCTTTTAGTGCTTGTCACGAACAGAACACAAAAAAAAGTTGAAAGTTTTGTTAGAAAACAAAAATATATGAAGTCCACTTAATTTGTCTACTTTTTGTCAACACTTACCTTTGACAAATGTTGACAGATACAAAGTTGTTTAATTTTGTTTAGTGGCACATCAACCTCTATGGATTATGTAATGCTGAAATCTAAATATTTTGAACGCAATTTTATGATTTCAAGTAAATATATACTATAAGTAGTGTTGGTAATACTCTTCATTATAATGAAGACCATTGTGTACTTATTTGTGGGTGTGTGTGTGTGTGTGTATATATATATATATATATATATATATATATAAATAACAAACTGAGTTAAATAACTGAGGTCTGTTGTTCATGTAATCTGTGGCAGACATCTGCACCGATTGTTTGTTATCAGCAGTTCCAAACAGTGTGGATGGTGCTACACAAGCCTTCAACACTTTAAACAATTCTTTGTGTGATAGTCTAACCGAGTTAGATGCTCATACGTTGAAAATCGATGGGAGAGTCCATAATATATATATATATATATATATATATATATATATTGTCATCCGCAGACAGATCTGTTTCGCTGTATCACAGCTCATCAGTACAGTTAGACTCCAATTGCTACACAACCCAGGCTCGAAACCTGACCGATATGGCGTCAGTCAGCGACTCTATATATATATTGTTAAATATAACAGACAATGAATGTCTATTATGTTTAATCATGAGCCATTCTAAACATTGTATTTTGACTTTAATTTCTGGTGAAAATAAAGACAAAAATTGTCCAACATTGGGATATTTTTTTATTATGCTGGTTATAAGCTTATGCCACTACCCGGGTCGATCACTGTTGGTTTTGATTCAGATAGCTGGTCGTAGATTGACTCTGTTCATGGTGATCTCCCTTGTCCCACGTTGTATCGATTGATCACAAGGTAGTCACGTGAGTCTTCCACTAGCTGTCTCTCTGCCGAACCAAACCAGGAAGCAAGCACACAATTTGAATAATAAAAGAAAGAAATACAGCACCAAGAAAAATAAGTGAACCGATGTCTGAAGTGTTATAAAATAACGTCTTTATGTACAGTAAGTCAGTCACACAATAGTCTTTTGGATAATTCCCAATCCCTGCTTCTATCAAGCTGGTAGCGGAATGGAAGTATCTTAGGTAAATCGAATTGTCCTCCTAAGCAATGAGAAATCTGGCTAGCCGTAGTGCACTGCTCCGAACGGAGTTCTAAGTTTGTCGTGAGTCTAGTCAACTTGATTCTTGTTCTCCGGAATGTTATGGAAATTGCTGAAGTGCTGGGTTATGGGTAGGTTGGTGCGGCTCGTCTTCGGAATCAAGGTGGATTTCTTGTTCTGGGCTGGATCACTCTCACAAACTCTGGTTGGTTGATTGGCGACAGGCTTCTATATGGTCGGCACCCAGCAGCATGGTAATTATCTCTGTCTCTTTACTTCTTCAGCTGAGAACTGTCTTTGGCAGGCGGTGATTTTCCATGGTTAGCATCCAACTGCATGGCAATTATCTCTCTGTCATTACATCTCTGGGCCAGGAACTCGAACTCACTGACACTCGAACTTGAACTGATTTTGGTCCCTCAGGACCCTGTATTTATGTCCATGGCATAGTGTGGGGCTGATGAACGCTGGATGTCTAACCCCCCTCATCTTGGCAACCAATAGAATGCTGAGGTTAAATGCTACTCATTGTCGCCTTCGGTTCATCCAATGGGATTAATCATATTTCCATGACGTCAACTGCTGGTCATCTCCCCTTTTCGGGCACTGGTTTACAGGACCAGTGAGATTCCTCTCAGTCTTATGATATCATCTTCCCATACCCCTTTTCTGGGCTGGATTTTTCCAGCAAATTTTCTTTCTCACGAAACAATTTTGGGGATTTTTTTTTAATCAATCACTATTAACCTTTTGAACTATGTCCCTTCCTTGTTTCGCCCAAAAGAACAAGACAAACAGGCGAGTCTGTTGACATTGTCACTTAGATAAGAATTTCCGCATCTGCGTTTCCAATATCTATTTTCGAGTCACAGATATTTTCAGATGACAGAAAATATTTTATCTGCTTTCTTTTTCTTTTCTTTTTTAATGTCAGGCTAGCCAGGTGATTCTCCATTTTCTTTGTTATCACCTTGCCAGGTAGGTGACTGATTCTTTAAGTTTCATCTAAGGCCATGTGGATTTTATATTTCAACCCAATTACTAATGTCCAGCGAAAAAAAAGAAATTGAATTTATTTCTCTTCTCTTTTTCTTCTCTCTCTATTTCAGGTTTAGAATAACAACAGAGAAACAAAACTTGTTGCCTTTCATTGGTGGTTTAGTTCTTTTAAATTTCAATGTCTATTGTTCTTGTATTTTATGAAAATAAAAACAAATTTATTTCTCTTTTCTTTCTCTTCTTTCTCTCTCTCCTTCTCAGGTTTAGAATAACAACAAGGAAAACAAAACTTGTTGCCTTTTGTTTCTTTTCCTTCACTCATATTTGGAGAATAAAAAAAATTCTTTTAGTACATTTTCTTCTGAAAATTACCAAATAGTAATTAAAAGATTTTCCAATTATAGTTAATAATTAATAAAATTAATTACCTGTGTTCCGCTAAATATTGTTACAAGCTTTCGGCTTTTCTTAGAAAAACATAGCCATGTATGTAATATTAGACAGATTTTAGTTGATAACACAATAATACTCACACATTCACACAGTAAAAACAACCTTCAGATATTGGAGGCCATCTACATAAAATTAAAGCAACCCACACTCAATAAAATCAAATTTCTATCTAGTCAAAGCATATTACACTGCATTTAGACATATGGTTCTGTTGTTAATATTATGGTCTCTCATAGATCCACATTACTAATTTACGACCTGCATCTGCTATTTGGTGATTATTATCAACACAAGAGAACACCAACTTTGATGGTGGATGTCTTTATGTTAATGTCCCTACAACCACTCTGAAGATGGTTGATGTGAGCCGAAAGCTTAGAACCATCGTAAAAAAACAATATCCAAATATTGGACAATTTTTGTCTTTATTTCCACCAGAAATTAAAGCCAAAGTATGATGTTTAGAACGACTCATGATTAAGCATAATAGGCATTTATTGTCTGTTATATTTAACAATATATGTTTAAGAAAATTATCTGCTGCCTCAATACACGATATATATATCTCCCTCCTGTCATGCTCATGGCAATAGTGAGTCAGCATTGGTTCAGTTCATTCTCTTAACTTATGAAAGCTCTAGCTACATGTTTGCTCTTTAACATTAACAGTACCTTATTTTATTTTTGCAATAAATGGGTTAGATGCTCATACATCGAAAATCGATGGGAGAGTCCATAATATATATATTGTCATCCGCAGACAGATCTGTTTCGCTGTATCACAGCTCATCAGTACGGTTAGACTCCGATTGCTACACAACCCAGGCTCGAAACCCGACCGATATGGCATCAGTCAGTGACTCTATATATATATATATATTGTTAAATATAACAGACAATGAATGTCTATTATGTTTAATCATGAGCCATTCTAAACATTGTATTTTGACTTTAATTTCTGGTGAAAATAAAGACAAAAATTGTCCAACATTGGGATATTTTTTTATTATGCTGGTTATAAGCTTATGCCACTACCCGGGTTGATCGCTGTTGGTTTTGTATTCAAGTATATATATATATATATATATATATTACTCTCCTTTGGATTATTTTGTTATTTCTTTTTTATGTCATAATGTAAGATATTCAACAGTAGGTATATCAATATATATGTTGCTGTCATTTTAGATGTCATATCAATATAAATATTTTGCCGTCATTTTTGATGGAACGGGCCCATTCATTTTATTATACATAGATATTATTGGTTGGTTGATTTGTTTAGTGACATATCAACCTCTATGGATTATTTAACGCTGAAATCTAAATATTTTGCACACAATTTCATGGCTTCAACTAAATATATTTTAAATGCAATTATATGTTTTCAGCAAGAGATAAAATGTATTGTCGGCCATTTTGCTTTAAATATGCATAGTTGGTAATTTTACTATAAACAGGTATTGTTGGTAATTTTTTCATATAAAAATGTATTTTTATAACGTTTTTTGTTTGGGGGTTCACTATTTGACCATAGCTTGGACCCTAACCACAGGTCAGTGTGAATCTGGGAACAGCAACAATTGGGAGGTGGTTCCATGCTCCTCAAAACCTCCAGTCTTCTGATCAGAGTTCTTGCTACTGGCTGTAGTTTATCGTCACACCCAGAATTGAACAAATATAAAGAATATCAATTAAAATCTCATTAAAATATCAATTAAAAGCTCATTATGAATAAAAACATTTTAAAATTATTCTTTTTTCTTCTTTTTCAAATGTTTTTAAAACTTTTTTTTATCCTTGTGAGGTAAGAGGTATCGATGCTGAATTTGAATCCAGCATAACAAATTCAAAATTCCCATTCGTTTCTATTTTTAATCACTTTATACAAAGAGCTCTTCATAGCTGCAAGCATAGAGTTATCAGCACCTCACAGTAACCGCTTCTCCTAGATGAGATGAGAGATCAGATGCCAATGTTTGATCATTGCGAGCTTTGTTGGTGCACTGGGCTTCCATTAACCACAAAACTGAGAGCATGTCCCTTTTTTTTTTCTTACAAGCTGATACATTTATAGTCTCTTAACACTGTGGAATTAGATATGGTAACAAACACTGAATATTGCTACATACAGGTACAAATCATAATAATTTCAAAATCTAATTTAAATGTGTACATTCTTCAAGTCTTTGAGAAAATTCAAGTCTTGGAATTCAAAGGTATACAAATGACCCCTTTAAAGTGTTAGCCAAAAGGATCCTCAGGTTTTGTGTTAAAAATGTTTCTCCATTCAGTTTAAGTTCTGTGGTATCAAGTCTTTATTAAAATTAGGTACTTCCACTCATTTTTCTATACCTAAATTTAAATTTTAATAATAAATAAGTTATCTTCAAGCTTTAAAATTAGCTTTAATTGAAAGCCAAGGGATTCAATTTATTAATTCCAGCAAGCAAAATACCCTGGTGTATTTTAAACCAAAATTATATTGATCGGAATCAAAAGTTTTCTAAATTTTTAAAAAAATTTCCAAATTTTCCACCATTTTTCATTGATTGTAAACAGAAGCCAATTCTCGGTTTTAAAAAATCTTACAAAAATAAAATACACCTCGATGACACATTATTTTCTTCAAATTACTGAATTTAAACTTACTTTAAGTTGACTTGAAACAAGAATTACTTGCTTACTGCTTGAAAAATGTTTCAAAAAGCATTCCTCAATAACGGTAGCCTTGTTATCACAGCTGTCAGCATCTTAGGAGCAGCCGACAACTGATGATTTAGTATCCGGCCAAGAGTATGGAAGACGAATTTGGTATAAATCTTATTCCTACAAATCGTTTTTTTATTTTTAACTATGTTAAAATTAAAAATTTAACACAGTTTTCAGCAATTATCCAATATTTGATGGAATTTTAGGTAGTTCAGCTTTGTAGGCTTACGTTTGAAGATGTTTTATAAAAATAAAAATAATATAAAACTTTCTTTTAAAAAAATTTACAATTTAATAACAGAATGAAAATAACGGCAGAGGTAACTCAATAATTTATGAAATGTTATGGTATTTATTTTTTATTTTTAATATCTATTTTTCATATTTTTAGGTACCTCTACAAAATGTGAGTTTCACAATTATTATTATCATTTTTCTTTTTTAACAAAATTAGAAAATTAGGAATTAAAATGTAAAAGTTGCTTTAAATGTTTAAGGAATGACTTGCAAAACAGGCTGTTAAATTTTATAAACATCTTGAAGAGACTTGAATCAGAATCAAAGTGCGGTTTCTGTCGTTTTCCATGTAAGGGAAATAATCCAAAACACTTGTTAACTTTTAAAATAAATACGACCCCTATGGAACATCGTACTTAAATGAACATATTTATTTACACACAAAAAAAATTATTTTTTTATTATTTTAAAAATATTTGGGGTGAAAAATTGTTATTAAATTTTTTGGTAGGCAATATCATCAATTCTTAACAAGGGGAACACTTCTTTAAAAGATTTTTTTTCTTCAGACCATAATGTCTTCAAGATGTTTATAAAATTTAACAGCTTATCAAATTAAATTATATCAGAGTTTTATTACATTTTTTATTTTACTCTTTGAAGTAGATTTTTGGATAGTGCCGAATAATTAAAAAAAGAAAAATAGATGATTTATATTCCCCAATGAGTTCTGCATTTAACTAATAAAAAAATAATTTGCAGAAATTAAAATTTATTAAAATTTAATGAATTTATGTGGAGAGGGTGGGGGATAACAGAGTTAAAAAATTTTTTTTTCATCAATATTTAAAAAAAATAATAATTTCAAAAATAATTTTATTCATTTGTGAATGAGTACTGAAAGTTTCATTAAAATCTGACAATTATTTGATTTTTGCAAGAATTTCCAAATTAATGTGTTTGTCACCAAAAAAAGTGATTTACGTAAAAAATTATGTAATTGATTGTAAACAGTCATAAGATTTTCTGCATCGCTAACTCAAATCAAAACAAAATTTTCTGCCAAAATTTCAAACATGTTAAAAGGGATTAAAAAATTTTATAAAATAAATGAAAATTACTTTGATCTTTCCTCTTAATAATATTATAAACATTTTGATAGAAATAGTTCATTTTATTAAGTTTTGAACCTTTTTAATTCATACTATGCTGGATTTTTTGTGATGTAATGGAGGTACCTAATTAAAATATATATATATGTGTGTGTGTGTGTGTGTGTATTGTAAATTATACTTTAGAACATGTACAAACTACAATCTACTACAAAATTGTATATTTTGTTTTGACATTGAAAAAACAATGTCTCATCAGGTAGTTAATGATGGTAATAAAAGTTATTTTTTAAAAGAAAATTTATGAAAATTCACTTCCTTTTATTATTATAAAACTTTTGGTAGGAGGTAAACAAGATGAGAAAGAGTGAAAGAAAGGGGAAGGAGAAGGACACAGAGGAAATAAAAAACAAAAAGGAAAACAAGAGAGAAAAAAAAATGAAAAGAGAGGAAAGAGCCAATGAAAACAGCTCAGAGAGAAATAGACCAAATCTAGGTAGGAAGTAAAATATAGGCATATACAGATATCGGTCACGTGATGTCTGGGCTTAACAAAGAGGAAAAAGTTAAAATATGCATGGAGGGGGAAGAAAGTGGTGGGGAAACAACAACAGTGTCAAAGAAATAGAAATTTCAATCTTTGGCCAGAAGTGAATTGTAGTTTTTACATGATCTAAAGTCGAATTTATAATAAATATTCATTGCTCTATTTTTATATTGAGCACAGTTTTAAATTAAAGTTTTAAATGTTGCAAATATTTTCTTTGTTCCTTATTCATTTGTGTATATATATATATATATATATATATAATTGTACGTCTATATGCATGACTGAATTTTAAGAATTATGAAGAGTTCATAAGCACCTGATGATTGTATCATGCATAAAACTCAGAGTTGTGATATAGACATAGGATAATGTGTATATTTATTAGTATGTACTTTATAGCTCTGTTATATCACACTGAGCACTGTTTTATTAACACTAGAAAAACATTTATACATGTGCCTGTACATCCATATATATATCATATAATTATAAAATAATTGTACATTGCAACAGAAATTTCTGTGTTTCGAGATAGATTCTCTTCATCAGGCACTGTTTGATGTTGGTTGTGGAAATGATTTACATTTAAATACAAAAAACCTTAGGTCTGCTGTTTATGTATGTGGGAAGATATAAAATTTACACGTGTGTTCCTTTTAACTAATCAGAGCAAAGATTCATTTTGGAATTTGGCCCCAAAGAATACATACTTTCTCTCTTTTTTTTCCCCCTTTTTCCCTTTCCTTCCTTCCTTTCCTCTTTTTCCTCCTTAACGGTCAAGATGTCAACCCTCTTTTAACCCAATTTTATCTGTTCCTCTTTACACTTTTATTTTTATTGCTTCTAAGCCCTATAATATTTATTATATTGAGCACTGCTTATAATAAAATAAATGCTGGGGCAATCAAAATAGTAAAACCTTGAGTCTTCTTCACCTGGATTTATATATTTCATTTTCCATGATGTTGACAACTGCGCTTGTGTAGAAAATACTCATGCAGTCACAAACTGAAATATCAAACTTCCTAACAAGGTAAAAATTTTCCCTGAACCTCAAAAAGGTGGAAATTGGACAGAATGATAATTGTATCTTTACCTGGACAGAATCCGTTTCATTGTCTTTTATTTTTAGTTGTTCAAGATCTTCAGTTGTTTCCATGTCGTCGTCACCATCATTGTCGTCATCTTCATTTTCTTTGTCATCTGCTTTCTTTTTCCGTCGTCGTTTTTCAGAAGCCCCTGTTGTTTTCTCACTGTAAATTTAAGAAAGATCATTTAACATGACAAAGTTGGAACATATAGCGATTCACTTTAAGCTTGAAAAAAGTTTGCATTTTTGGGGAATATATGATTTCTATTCTGATTAAATTGAACACACACACAATTTTTTCAGTCTTCCCACATTCATAAATAAACATATTGTTTCTTATATTCAAATGAAAATCATTTCATAACAATGATCTAACATTGCTTGATGACAAGGTAAAAATCTCAAAATATAGAAATTTCCATATTGTAATGTAAAATATATTAATTTTAATTAGAAAACAAATTTAATTATATATATATATATATATATATTCAGCAATGAATTAGAAAACTCTCAGCTATTGGGCATGTATAATGATAATATACATGCTAAAAAGTCTGCCTCCTTCTACCGAATACCCATAGCCCAGAGGTAGAGTCGCCGATTGACACCAATTCGGTCAGGTTTCAATCCTGGGTTAAAAAGCAATCGGAGTCTAACTGTACTGAAGAGCTGTGATACAGCAAAACAGATCTGTCTGCGGATGACTATATATATATATATATATATAAAAACATTTTTCTCAAAAAAAAAAAAAAAAAAGAATGATAGATTAAATTACTCTTACCAAACAGTAAGCTTGTGCCAACAGCCATTTTGAACATCCATAGAATACAAATCATTGAAAAAATGACCTTCTAAAATTTCTTCATTTTCCTCCTAAAAGAAATTGGAAAAAATTAAATAAAAGTTAGTTGGGCAATGAATTCAACTGCTTTAACCCTTAAAGGATACTGCTGGGGCTACCATCTCTTTAATTCCTTTTTATTTCAATTTAAATTAATTAATTTACTGGATAAATTATTTTAAGTTTCGAATGATATGTCTGCAAATTAACAAGAATAAAACAGCTGTACAATGTTCGAGGTCTCATGAAATAAAATAGAAAACGTTTTTCTACAATTCTATATTTTTGGATTTTATTTTTTATTTCAGGGTCTAATAGACAATCTGTACCATTTATTTTGTTCACACCTTGACTACACCACTCTAGGTTTAAAGAAAAATAAATATTAGGATATAAAATAATTAATAAGGTAATTTTTTGTATCGTACATTCATGCTAAATTGACTTTAATGTTTAAATCTTTTTTTTTCCATGATTAATATAAAAGAGTACCAGTTGTGATCATTTAAAAAATAATTTCTTACACTTTAAGATTTGCTGTGAAAAAATAAATAAGTTAATATTTATCAATACAGGGTGTCCTTGATTCATGACAGACTTCCGTGACTACAATGTGTTGTAATGCAATTTTCCATGTAAGTTGGAACATAGCCGCAATTTTCCGTGAATAAGCACTTATATCACTCACCTATTTTAATTCATATAAATAATAACCTACACCATAACACATTTCAATAACATATGTTAACACAATTAGGACTAAAAAACATGAGAACATAAATATAATACATGTAATGAAATTGTTTTAAGCTGCTTGCATATTTATAGTGAGTGATGTCAAGAACTCTCAATTGAGGAGGAGATGAGGTTAAGATCTTGTCATCTTTGCAGTACTTGGAAACATGCATTGTATGTATGAGGCATAAGTTGAAAGCAGATTAACACATCACTCAATAAGTTTCGGGCCTGACATATAGATGGCGCCACTAATAAAAAATACATATGATTTTTGTAAAGTACTAACTTTCAAATGGCATGTGACACAATTTGGACCCAGTAGGATTATTAGTTTACAAATTACAGTTGAGTTTTTTTTTTCTTAAGTGAAGACTAGCAGTATAGCCTGGTGTTGCTCGGGTGTAATGAAAGCTTTAAAACTAATCCATGGCCCAGACTTTTTGAACGTTGGCACGAAAGACTAAAAAGCAATAGTTGTTTCCAGTTAAAGCGAAACCGTAGACTGAAAGAAAAATGAATGGAAGTCAAATTTTGATTTCCTGGTATTGATATCGAATAAGTTTTTTTCGTTGTAAACTGAATTTTGAAGGCTAAATAAGTTCTCTCAGTAAATGATATCATGGCTGAGACTAAGAACTACAATTATAGCTACTTAGAGCCAAACCCGAAGCAAAAACTAAAATAAAAGGACTAAAAAAAATACAGACATACAGGCAGATAAACAGACACACACACAAACATCTTACCTTTTATATATATATATATATATATATATATATATATATTATTGATTTTCTGCACTATTGTAAGAACTGCAACCTTGAAACTTCTGAATATCGTTTCTTATGTCTTTGTCTATGAGCATATCAAATTTGATTAAAATCAGACCACTCCTTCTATAACCCAATTTTTTCGATTATCGATGTTTATCGGGGGTACCTCGACACAAAACCTAGCTAAGAACACTCGCAGACACTTATAGTACAACTGTGTAAATTTTCAAGAAAATCAGTTCAGCCGTTTCAGAGTCTATAGGGAACGGACACAAGTGAATAAGTGAATCTAATGAATCTAGCTAGAATTTGAACTCTGCTCTTCAATTTCATAATTCGAGCCACTATCCATTACTTCTCCAAGTCTACATGTCAGGTGAATCTATGAATAAAGAATCTAATATATTCAAAACAGGATTCAGGTTTTGTTTTCACACCATTATGTAATTTCGCCTTACATTTCCTTGTGAACGTACACTGGGACTTTGCCAGTTTTTATTCACACCAACGCAAATGGACATCTTATTGCAATAAACAATAAGAAAAAGACAGGACAAAAATAATATTTAGCAAACAATATAAACAAGACAAAAGTAGGCAAAGCAACAATAATAAAGCAAAAAGTTCATAACTAAGAATGGTGTTAACACACTAAAGGGATACAGTCAAGTGATTATAGCATTCTGACTTCAAGACAAGAAAGAACATAAATATGGCGAATGAGACTGAGAAGTGGTCTATCTGATTGGCTAGAGAGGGGATAAAGTTTTTACAGTCATTCCTACAGATATTAAAGCTGGTCAAGAGGCATGGTTGTAAGTTCACAAAATCAAACATTTTTGGTTTACATGTCCATTCGACTTTGTTCCTCTCAACTGACCATTGTTAGGTACAGCACCAAAAAATGAAGACATGGTGGGGTTAGCTAAATCAAAAGTTGAAAGTAAAGATGAGCTAAGTTACCTGTGGCTAGTCATCCAGAATATGAAACTAATGTTATTTTGAGTTTGCCAAATGCTTCAATGAACGTAATCTTTAGCTCATAGCTGCCCAAGTTCAGTTCTTAATTACTTGAGAAGTTCAAAACTTATGCGTTACTGACGAATCATTTAAATTTTTACAACATAGAAAGTTTACAAAATATATTCATGAGTGGTAAAATGTCATGACAAGTCTGGTGAAAAAACCGTGGTTGCTACTGTTTGATTGAAGTTGCAATTGATTGATGGATTCATTTTCTAAGGTTTATCGACAATTTGCAGGTTATTTAAAACCAGAAAATATTTTTAGATTATAAAATTTTTTAGGATATAACAATGATTTATTGATACAAGTTTTACTAATTAACCCAAAGTAAGGAGGAGAAGAGGTGGAGGCATACCTTTCCCAAGGGTATTTGTGCAGAAGTGAATAACAACTGAAATTGGAAGTTGGTTTTCTGATTATGCTTACGGTCATATCACGTTGAATACACCTGTTCCTGTTCGATCACCGAAGTTAAGCAACGTTGAGCCCGGTCAGTACTTAGACGGGTGACCGCTTGGGAATACCAGGTGTTTAGTGACGGATGTGCGTTATGATGCAGTGGATGTCGGTTCGGAAAGAGAAATCGGTGAGCCGAGTTCAAATTCCAGCTGAATGCCCTGCATTCACTTACGCGCTGGTATCCTTGGGAAAGGTATTAATCAGTCCCTTCCCTCCAGTTATGGGTTAAATAACAAGGGTAGGACTTGGGGACCCTGTCCTTAAACAAATCCCAATGAATTTTCCTCCATCAGGGAGGAAGCTGGCTTAACCCTACTAGGGTGAATGCAGCTTGCTTCTTGGTTTTCTAATTAACAATACTGAACCATTGTTCATTACCCAAACTGCACAGTTATTTCCAAGCAGTCATCCATCAAAGTACTGACCAAGCTTGACATTGCTTAACTTCGATGACCATATGTAAACTGGTGTTTCAACACGATATGACTGTAAGCCTTGATTGAAGTCAAGACTTTTTTTTTTGTGTTATCATGGTCTCAAAAAACCAAAAATAATTGAACTCTGGTTCCAATTTAAAAGATACTGTTTCAATTTTATGTAAACATACAATGGGTACCTGTCTTTTTCTGACGAGTCAAATCATCCCATATGTTTAGATTCTGGTCTTTGCTAGTGTACACAAAACTGGAAAGAGGTCATTGAATATTCATAAGGAAATGAAAGGTGAAAATATTGTCACATTGTTGGCATCTAGGTCCCGCCTCTTTACTGTTGAAATAGTCAAATGTAACCACTATTATTTCAACAGTTTCTTTACTTGCACTTCTCGTCAGTGAAACTCCCTTCTGTTTACTTACTTCACTGATAAATACAATCTCCAAAAATTTAAATGCAATGTCAGTTGTCATCTTCTATTTTCATGAATCCCGTTCATCATTTATCCTTTCTTCAATACCCACTGTACCCAGTTTTTTCTTTCACTGTAACGCCCTGTGCAGTAGTCGTAGTCCCACCTTGCTTGGGGTAAAATGGTTTAAAAAAAATAATGAATTGAATCCTGTTTCTAAGGGCTTTGGTTGATTATTTAGGGACAACAAGGTCCTTAACACACTCCTCCCACCTTTCTATCCATCTCTACATGCTGATGTGCAACTCTGAACTCTCTAGTGTGATCTAAAACTACTCTCTACGAACAACCTATACTCCTTCCATAAGCATCCATTTGAACTATTTTCAATTCTAATTATAAGTCTGTGAGTGGAACTTTCTTACTTCCAGCCAAATGGCACTTGTTCATGAAAGTTTTTATTATTTATTTCCTTTCAGTTAGTGGGTTGCTGCTATCTCGAAAGAGACATGACTGACTGGACAAAAAATTTTCCTACAGTAGGTTGCCATCATTTTCTGCAATAGACTGGTGGCCAACCAAGGGAACCCAACCTGTCCTACAATTTAACCCTGGAGGAAGAAGAGACAGATTAATACCTTTCCTAAGGTATTCAAACTTGTCTCTCTCTGAGTTCTCGTTCAGAGCCGATATCCACGTCGTAATAAACCCAGACACTTCAGATTTCGATAAAAATCCATTTACCATTCATTTTGTTTCACAAAAACATTCTAGAGGCTAACCTCACCTGGTCATAAACTCCGCCAAAGCAAAAGGCATGGTCAGAACCTGGCATAATGGTGGCACTCATTCCACTTCGTGTGTCTGGACGGAAACCACTTTGCTTCACGGAGACCCATTTCCAATGTTGAGCTTGGGCAGTGTTCTTTTCTTGTTTACCTGTAATTTGAGAAAAGAGTGTGATCATAATTCTGAGAACAGAGGGAACAGATACAACATTGATCATAAGCAATGACACATTAAGCCTAGTCATAAAACATGGATCTTAGCCAGAAGGCCAGGGAGCAATAATTTGATTGTAGACAGAAAGCAGAGATAAAGAGATAAAAAGCAGAGTTACCAATGAGCTTCCCCCTTTTCCTTGATGAAGAATCCCAGAAAGTGGCTCTATAACCAGAAGCCAGAGTGCCAAGTAACAAAGAAGAAAAATAAGAACAATTGAAATATTTGAAATGAGAAGGTACTTTCTACTGCAAAAAGAGAGAAAGTTGTGTTTAAAGTTTGTTGATTTTCAAAATGCCATAACTTTTGATCTACTTGCGATAAAGCACTCATTTTTTTTTTCAAAAGAAGCTTAAAAGATCTATTTTAATATACGACTTACAACAGAAAAGCTGTGTGGCATTTTGAAACAAAAAAACTTTATGCACATATAACATAAACCAAGCACTGCTGTAGTGCAACTTTTGCTCAACAAAATAGTGACATTATGCTCAGCCAAACTAGATGAAAGGTTTAAAGTATGTTGAATGGCAAAAATAAGTTTGCACATCAACACACCAATGAATTATCACGAAAGAAATATTTTGAAGGGAAAAAATGACTAAGCTGACATGTTATCCTAAAGGTCATTATTATACTTTGTTACTAATTAGATAACAACTATAATTAGTAGACTAAAATATTAATAGTATAAAATAAACCAACTGATACTACTGGAATGTGGTCGTAGCTACCTTCTACACCAATACTCGGCATGAGCCTGCACAGTCAGGCAAGAGCATACATGATATCTTTGTGAACCATAGGAATGAGTAGTACCTGTAGCGAGTACCTGATAATACAGTTGAGTAGCTTTCCAGGTAGAGGAAGGGTTGGGGAATCCAGTGTTATGCTGTTATGCTTAATTGTTGGTTGGCTGGTTGTTTTGTTTTTATGGTATATCAACACCTCAGTGGGTCATTTATTGCCAACTAAATTGTTATTTATTTATTGCTGGTAATACCTTTTTCTTTTTATATGTTTTGTGTCTTTTCTTTTCGAGTATCAAGATTCATTGAGATTTGTTTTTAAGGGCAGGATCCCCAAGTCCTACCCTGTTATTTAGCCCATAACTGGAGGGAAGGGACAGATTAATACCTTTCCCAAGGGTACCAGTGCTTAAATGAACGCAGGGTATTCAACTGGAATTCAAACTCGGCTCACTGATTTCTTTCCAAGCCGATATCCACTGCACCACAATGCACATCCATCACTATATGCTTACAGCACCCGGTATTCCCAAGTGGTCACCCATCTAAGTACTGACCAGGCTCAACATTGCTTAACTTCGGTGATTGAGCGAGAATTGGTGTATTCAATATGATATGGCCGTAATCCATGCTTAATTATACTGAAGGCCTCAATTATAATGAAAATGTTTATAGAAAAGGTACAGGGGAAATGTGGTGCAAGGACATTGGCTCCTAATGAGAAATCGGAGAGCTGAGTTCAAATTCCAGTAGAATTCATTGCATTCACTTATTCGTAAATGCCCTTGAGAAAGCTATGAATCCATCTCTTCTCCTTCCAGCTATGGATCAAATAGCATGAGAGATTGGGTTCTATAATCTTGATCGGTAACTAGTCTATCACAGAAAGAAATGACAACCTACTGTGGGAAAATCTTCTGCCTAGTCAGGTCTCTTTTGAGACATGATCACCTAAACATGTATCATGTATGGCACTTAACCGAGTGACTGACAAGGGAGCTACATTATGGTGGCAGGAAAAGTGGCTGGTCAGGACTAATAACATTGCAGATTCTTCTTTGTATTTTTTTTTTTAATCATATCACCCCGAGCAAGGCAGTAATGCCACTGATGCACAGGGGGCTACGTAAGAGTGAAAAGATTAGAAAAGAGAAAGCCGGAAACCACAACCTAAACAGAGAACAAGGGATGAGCCTCTTCACCTGTTCAATAGACATGGGTGGAGAGTGAACCAGGCAATAGTTTAGACTACTTTATCAAGAATATCTAAATAAATAGTGTAATAAAATTTTATCAAGAATATCTAAATACATAGTATAATAAACACACCCACAATTAAAGCAGACAACACCAAGTTGTAAAACGACACCTACTACCACACTGACAGAGGTGCAAAAATGCCAAATTGCAGTCAACGTGTACTTATATAAACCATAAATTATAGCAGATAGATATCATCAGATCATAAAACAGGGCCTACTATCAATCACACATATACTTACTATAAACACATGCACATATGTGCTCAAACACACTTACAGGTACACACACACACACACACACTCTCACTACAATTAACGACAGCAGTAGCAGCAAAAGAGGACCATTCGTTTAAAGGCACGGTCCACCAACAGATGTGAAATGAAGCTCTCCTATCATTTTTGAAGATGAGATTCTGATCTCGGAATATTAATGAATAATAAATAGGTAATACCCAACACCTTTTCCTTCCTTTATTTTACCAAACGCATTGTGATAGCCTTCAAATACCTACCCATACACATAGTGTAATGTCATGTTGTGTCGTTGAATGTTATTACAGCAAAACCCTTGTTATATTAATAAACTTTATTAATATTTATGTACATTGATAAACTATGTGTGCCTCGGGCCATGCTTGATCGAGAAGAAGCGCCGAAGTGTTCCTTTTTATTTTTACACTAGGGGTTTGTTTATTATGTGTAAGGAAGTAGTACCTATGATATTGTTACACACAGCAGAAGAACCAGATCAGACATGGCAGCAATACTCAATGCATGAATGAATTATAGATTTATAAATGTGCAAAATAGATTCTGGCAAGTAAAATTGCCTTGCGTGACACAGTGAATCAATATAATCTTTCCACTTCATGTCAGTCGGAAATATTAGCCCAAGAAGTCGAAAAGAGTCACTCTCCCAGAGGTTAACATCAACCATTTTTATGAAAGTCAAATAATAGAAAGCCCTTTCATTTGAGACATTAAAATTAACAAGCCATTTCTTGCCCTAGTTAACAACTTAATACAAAAATAGTCTGAGAAGGCACAACAAGTCACTTTCCTGGAGGTAAGAAATATGTTGATGGAAGGTAAAAAAGGATTTCCTCAGATGATTAAAAGAGTGTAGTTATTATGAAGGCATTAAACTTAACAAGCTGTTTCTTGCCCCAGTTAATAAAAGATTTATTTTACTTTATAAATCAATCAAACTTACTGTTAAGACAGGAGTAAATAGTTGCGTTATCAGCATAGATACTGAACTGAGAACTGATGACCCCAGGAAGGTCATTGATTAAAATTCAGAACAATATAGGTTTTTGGCACTGGAGACTAAGGGAGTTAATCAGAGGAGAAAAAAAAAAGAGGAAGGAAACTACTAACCGGATGATAACTGTTAGAATTCACAAGAAAATTAAAAACAGAATGCATTAAAATTATGTTTAAAAATCATAAAATGAAATCACAAACAGTTCTAAGGAGAATCGAACCCGGTGTTAACTAGATGGAATTCAGTAAGATTGAGCAAAACTAAGACTACTCGTCCTTCCTCACTTCCTGCCAATAAGGAGACAATTCATGTGTCATTGGAGATGTTGATCCTGGGAAAATAAGGAAACATATGTTGTCCCCATTACCTTATTGGTCAAGAAAATGAGTGAGCCTAATATAACACCTAAATTGTTTGGGACAAAGAGCAAGGAAAACATCTGGTTTGTGTAGAGGATTGTGTCATCCACTCAGAAAAAATATCCCTACAAAAATAAAGATTAGTGCCTAAGATTAGAGACGGATTTGTTTATGTAAATTTCTGTGAAATTCATCCAAAAGAATTTTTTATCACTGACCAAGAAACGCAAACAGAGAAAGATATCTTTTTTTAAAATAATTACTAAACATGTTGCGAATATTTTACTTTCTTTTTCTTTCCCATTCATGACTATGAATGAACAAAACAATTCTTGAGATTGACTGACATGTTTTGTTTTTTTATAATCATATCGCCCCAAGCAAGGCATTTTACTGCCACTGTTGTAGAGGGGCTTACATAGGAGGAAAGTTATGAGAAAGAGTAACAGGTTACAGATGGTGTCAGGAAGTGGGTAAGAGAAGGATGAGAATACTGATGAGAGTGATGTGGATGGAGAAAGAAGCATGAGAGAGAGGATGTAGGTTAGTGAGATAGGCGATGACTATTGACTTTACATTTAAGTACTTGGAGATTGTAGCTCTCAAGGAATCAAGTAAACAGAAGGGAATTCCACAGATGGGAAGCGTGAGAAAAGCTGCTGAAGTAGAATTTGCATTTACTGGTTTCACAGTAAAAGGGTGGGACCTAGTTGCTAATCTTGTGGCTCAAGTAAATTCATATATAGAGGGAACCAGTGAGCTAAGTTCATCGGAGCAGAAGCTGTGAAAGTATTTGTAGAAGAGACACAGGGAAGCCACACTGCGCCGGTGAGAAAGTGACTATCTGAGCTGCCAAGTTGTGATCGATCACATTACAGATTCTCCGTTGGATTTTGTCAAGGACACCTAGGTAGCTAGCAGAAGCACCCAACCAGATGTGGCAGCAATATTCAATGCATGAGCCAGAACCTTCTGACCAAACCTTGTGTCAGCCCTGAAAACCAGAACATAGAAAATTAAATTACTACTAATACAGGCTGTAAACTCCAAAAGGGGATCCCAGTGTCATTTGATTATAACAGTAGTCGGAAAGATTAAAACCACTGTAAACAACAAATCATATATAAACTAAATTGTTGTTACATTTTTAACCCAAGTTAACTCTTTATTTCAAAGAATTTGGCTTTGTGTAGCTCCTTGGTATCAACCTGTCCTTCACTTCAGTTTACTTCAACAATCTTCTCACCCTTTGAGATCAAAAACACAACATAGCCGAGGAGTAAAAGGTCATGAAGGAGATGAATGCCAGCTAGATCAAGTGGAACTGTCCTCATCATCACAATACCAGAAAAAAACTACCAATGTGTTAATGAGTTAGGAGTCAGCTAGACAGTAACTGCAGTGATCTGAAGTGGCTACAGGTCCAAGGATTGAACCCTAGAAAACACGTACATTAATACAAAAACATCTAAAGAACTTGATAAGAAAGATTGATTCTGAAATTTCATAACCTTTCAACTTGTGAAGAAGAACAGCAGGGCAAACTGTCAAATTCCTTTGAGATATCCAAAGCAACATCTCAGGCTTCACCATCCTTATCTAGGATGGTGAAGACTTGATAGACTTTTTCAGCAATAATTGTTAATACATCAGCAGTCGTCTTAGAGAAGTGTAAGCAATATTATTTATCTGAAAGAATGTAAACATACAACAGAGCCTCTTCTGTTTTTCACTGACTAGACAAATCAACCCCCGTGTTGTGTTCTGCCTTCTGCTCATGCCTGTTTGTCAAGAAATTGGAAAAGACTTGTGGTTTATTAAGAAGAAACAGAAGATAAAATCAACATCAAGAAAAAAAGACATGGATCTGGTTCTCAACAATTTGGTGTTTATTTCAATATGTTACTCTGATTGAACCTAGTATTCTCTCCAGTAGTAGGTAGCGTGGCACATAGGTTCCTTTGATTCTACTTCTTACTTCAGCCGAGTAACTGCTACTGACATGACTGGTTAGACAAACAGCTTCTCTTTCTGACTAGCCCTAACTGAAACTCTACTTGCATATGGCTGCCAGTGAAAACTGTTAACTTCTGACAAAGGGCAATTTTTTAATTTATTCCTTTAGTATTTTTCTTCCTCTTGTAAGGATACAGAGGGCACTTATATCTCATATGGGTCATGTGATATTGCATACGGTGACAAAAATGGTAGTCAAATTCAGTTTCTTTACAGCAGCCATACAGAAAGGTTGCTTTCTTAGCCTGAGCCTTCTCCCCAACAGCTTACAATCCCATGATGCCATTTTCCTTTAGAAATATATCTTTCCAAGATACAGAATGATACTCCAGTTCACAGACCTCAATGTGGAAAAACAAGACTTGCTGTTTCCACATTCATGGAATATATCCTTGCCTGAGACACCGATGAATGCAAAGTCCTAAACATTGCTTCTCCAGATGCAGGAGTATCTCCATATTATATGTAAGCACCTCCTTTTATTTTTCTCCTTACACTCAGCTTTGTTGTTTAGATATATGTAATATATTATTCTCTGCATGAGACAGGTGTATATATGAACATATCGTTTTGTGTATATCTTAGTAGTATAAAAGTCTCTCGTTGAACAAAGCCTGTTTGCCATTTCTTTTCTTTTCAGCCATTCTTTTCCTTCTGTGGAATACGGTGTTATTGTATCACAGATATAATGCCCATAACAGGTGAAATAAAATTGGAGAATAAATCTTTTTTCTTAAGCTCTTTCTTGTTACCCTCTTTGATCAAGTGGGTTGCCACTTTGAACTGTAGACTATCTTCCAGCCATAAAAAACACTGACACTTCATGACATCATTTACAGACTCTTTGACTTCAAATGTAAGGAAACATCTTGTGCCATAAGACATTGCGATTTGAGATGGTTAACCAATTAGGAGTTAATAATTACTAAATAGGTCATTTCAGTGGGTTAAATGATATCTACTCAAACACATGAATTCACTAAAATAAGGTTTAAAAATGTATTGTTTCAATTAGTTTATTTATATTTTGGGTATATTCTATTGTAACTAGGCTTTATGAATTTAAACATAATACTAGATTGGTGACAAGGGCTCATCATTTAACAGTTGAAATAGATACATGTAACCATAAGTTCTATGCTAATAGTTTCTTCTGTCACACTTTTTACATTTTGCTTCTGCTAAATTTGATCTTAAAAATTTTTAATGCAACATCAATTGTTATTCACTGTCTTCTTAATTCCTTGTTTTATTGTTCTCTCTCCTTAATAATATTTTCCTCTCGTATTATTATAAGTCCTATGCTAACAGTTTCTTCTCTCGCTTGTGAAACTCTCTTCCAGCTTTTTGCTTTCCACTCAACTTTGATCTTCAAAAATTTAAATGCAATGTCAATCGTTATCCTCTGTCTTCTTAATTCCTGTTCCTTTATTGTTCTTTCTCTTTAATAATAGTTGTTCTCATATTCTCTAACATTCAGTAACCTCTTGTGTCTAGTGGCTTTATTGTTTTGCTTAGGATAAAAAAAATGTCAGCATATGTAGACACTAAAAGAAAATCCTAACAACAGATTAACATTTCTTTGAGAGAGTAACTGAACCCTGAGGCCAAATTAGTAAGAGGTGAATTCCCAGGAAAAAAGGAATGCCGGTTCAATTCCTGAAGAAGTACATTTTTTTTTGACAAGACTTCCAAGGATCTAAGCAGCTTAACATTAATTTCACTGTTTGAAAATAACCAGGTAAGCTTACTCAAACACATCACATCTACCCACTAAAATGACATTGTAATAATAATAATTTTCTTTAGGCTTAAATAAAACGAGCACACACATGTATTCTTTACAACTTGAATAATGAATAATGAATATTGAATCATTGAATACAGTTACCATATTTTGTAAGGTGCTCCTGCTTGGGGTCCTCAGCAAAATCCAAAGAAGGATCTGCAATATAATCAATCCTGACTTCGCAGCCTGCCCTTAGTCACTTTCTCACGATATGATATGACTTCCCTGTCTTTTCTACAAGCGTTTCCATGGCAACTACTCTGACAAGCTTTTTTCCCTAGTTTCTCAACCACTTGTGCTGCTAGATTGGTACCAAGGTTCCACCATCAAAATAGTTAAATGTAGCTGTCTCTTCTACTTTAACAGTTTCTTTCTCGCACTTTCCATTTGTGGAACTCATTTCCTTTTGCTTGCTTCCCTTATAGTAATGAACTCAAAAAGATTAAATGCATTGTCAATTGCCATCTTCTATCCGCTTGATTCCCATCCTACTCCTATACTTTCTTCAACATCCCCTGTGCACCAGTGGCAATCCTTCCAAGCATTGAATACATCTGCTATTCAGTTTACAGATTAAGTCCTTAGATCAAAGGAGAAAACAGAATCAGCTTTTAGGAGATCAAAGGAGAAAACAGAATCAGCTGTTAGGAGATCAAAGGAGAAAACAGAATCAGCTGTTAGGAGATCAAAGGAGAAAACTGAATCAGCTGTTAGGAGATCAAAGGAGAAAACTGAATCAGCTGTTAGGAGATCAAAGGAGAAAACTGAATCAGCTGTTAGGAGATCAAAGGAGAAAACAGAATCAGCTGTTAGGAGATCAAAGGAGAAAACAGAATCAGCTGTTAGGAGATCAAAGGAGAAAACAGAATCAGCTGTTAGGAGATCAAAGGAGAAAACAGAATCAGCTGTTAGGAGATCAAAGGAGAAAACTGAATCAGCTGTTAGGAGATCAAAGGAGAAAACAATCAGCTGTTAGGAGATCAAAGGAGAAAACAGAATCAGCTGTTAGGAGATCAAAGGAGAAAACAGAATCAGCTGTTAGGAGATCAAAGGAGAAAACAGAATCAGCTTTTAGGAGATCAAAGGAGAAAACAGAATCAGTTGTTAGGAGATTAAAGGAGAAAACAGAATCAGCTTTTAGGAGATCAAAGAAATATATGAAAGCTTTTGATAAGAGGAAGAAAAATATGTTAAGGGCAAAAAACTTACCTTCTGGAATTAGAGCAAACATATCACAATGGAATATACCCTGGTCAAGATCTTTTTTAATCGGCTGTTTGCTGTAACCACCATATATAACAATCTTATTGTGATGAGGTGCAGAAGCCATGATACAACCTGACCTAGGTGCTGGAGCTTTTCCAGAAACATCAATTTTACTCCAGGAATAAGTTTCTAAGTCGAAGATATATACATCATTGAAGTATTTGTAATCCCTGTAATTTTCAAAATTGAAAGTAGTGTGAAAATACAGAACATTTGCAATATAGTGATATTGTTTTATATAAGTTTCATTAAAACAACTGAAAAACTACTGCGATTATGCTTCTTATATAATTTTTTTTGTCTTCGCATAAGTGTTTTCATTTCTGGACACAAGTGTGTAAAAACTAAACTATTATTTAAGCATTTAAAAAAGAATTACGTAAAAATGAAAAACAATTTCTCTAACTCAAGAAAACACAAACTTGAAAAAGAGATGCACACATATACAAATATATAGATATCCACATAAGGACAAATAAACAAATATATACACATGAACAAATACACACACACACACATACATAAACAAATCTTTTTAACATTTGTTTTAATCAACGTGTCAATTTTTGTTGAATTTTAAAGATTGGTCCAGAAAATATCTGTAAAGACTATATTACCGGATACAATATTGGATTGTGTGTGTCTATCTCTTTTCCTTCTTTCATATTTTTTTTTTTTTTTTTAATCATCTCACCCCAAGCAAGGCATTCCACTGCCACTATTGCGCATGGGGCTATATAGGGGAAGGTAAAGTGAAGGAGTGGATAGACATAGGGAATGTCAGGAGAAAGGTGACAGATGAGTAAGGATAGCGAGGATGAGGGTTGGGCAGATGGGAAGAGTGTTTGATAGAATGGGAGCAGGTTAGTGTGTTAGGAGGTGTCTATTGACCTTACATTTAAACTCCTGGAGATTGTAGCCGTCGGGGAAGCAATCGTTTGGAAGAGAATTCCACAGTCGGGAAGTGCGAGGAAAGAAACTGTTGGAGTAGAAGTTACGGCTGCATTTTATCGGTTTCACTGTAAAAGGGTGGGATCTAGTTGCTAATCTAGTATCTCGTGCAAATTCGTATTTAGGGGGCACCAGTGATCTAAGTTCATTGGAGCAGAAGCCGTGAAAGTATTTATAGAAGAGACACAGCGAAGACACGTCTCGCCAGTGGGAGAGAGACTGCAGGCGGTCTGCCAAGTCGGTATCAATCACATTACAGACCCTCCTCTGAACCTTATCGAGAAGCCCGAGGAGAACAGCAGGGGTACCCGACCAGATATGGCAGCAGTATTCAATGCACGGGCGGATGGTAGATTTGTAAATGTGCAGGATAGATTTAGACGGAAAAAACTTCCGGGCCCTACACAGAGAACCGACTTTCATAGCAGCGGATTTAGCAATGGATTCGATATAGTCATTCCATCTGAATAATATCTGAATAACTTTGCAATAGTCTAAATCTAGTACTAGTTAAACTTAGAATTTAAAATTCATAGTCACTAATATTAATTCTTAACACTCTTGGCTACGTGCATTTATGCTGTATATAACATGCTAATATAATATTGGATTTTTTTATTTTTTTTAACATATCACCCCGAGCAAGGCGGTAACACCACGGAAGTGCCGGGGGCTACATAAGAGGGAAAAGATTAGAAGAGAGAAAGCCGGAAACCACATCCTAAACAGGGAACAAGGGATGAGCCTCTACACCTGTTCAATAGATGTGGGTCGAGTGTGAACCGAGTGATAGTTTAGTCTATCTACTCCAATTGAAAAAAAAAAAGAAAAAAGAAAAAGAAAAGTGAAACGATTGGAAGAGAAAACCGGAAACCACATCCTAAACAGGGAACAAGGGATGAGCCTCTACACCTGTTCAATAGATGTGGGTCGAGTGTGAACCGAGCGATAGTTTAGTCTATCTACTCCAATTGAAAAAAAAAAAAAAAAAAAAAAAAAAAAAAGAAAAAGAAAAGTGAAATGATTGGAAGAGAAAACCGGAAACCACATCCTAAACAGGGAACAAGGGATGAGCCTCTACACAAGTTCAATAGACGTGGGTGGAGTGTGAACCAGGTGATAGTTTAGACTATCTACTCCAATTAGCTTTTGTGTGTGTCTATCTCTTTTCCTTCTTTCATATCTGAATAACTTTGCAATAGTCTAAATTTAGTACTAGTTAAACTTAAAATTTAAAATTCATAGTCTCTAATATTAATTCTTAACACTCTTGGCTACGTGTATTTATGCTGTATATAACACACTAAAGTCCGCCTTCCTCTACCAAGCGCCCATAGCTCAGAAGTAGAATCGCCAACTGATGTTAATTTGTTCCGGTTTCAATCCTGGCTAGAAGCAATCGGATGTCTAACCGTACTGATGAGCTGTGATACAGCGAAACAGATCTGTCTGCAGATGACTATATATACACTGTATTTTGTTACCACAATGGTTAATAAAAGCATAATATCATTAGACAAAAATTTTCATGTTTCAGAATAATGCTGTTCTTCTTCAGGTGATATGTTAAAATAAATGGTGAAAATGATTTATTTTTAAATTATAAGATAAATTCATGGTTATTTAAAAAATTAGGGAGTGGTAGTTGGAGAAAATGCTTTAGGTACGTCAATATTGTTCAATCAAAAATGAGAATTATGTAGCCATGGAGATTTAATATTTGGGTTATGAAAGAAGCAGGGTGGCTTTGATCTAGACATGTTACTTTTTAATCTTATCTGGATAAGATACATCGTGGGACCTCAGGTTTTTTTAAATGGGTAAACAATTTTTAACAGGAGGTCGGATTTTAGGGTTTTTATTGAACAATAGATTTTTATTACTGTCTATGAGTAAAGAGGCTGGAATGTTTAGGTCAGAATTAGGATTGAATAATTATGTTATACTTAGTTATATTGTATTAAGAACAACAATTAAGTATTGTTACTTTAGGAAAATAATCCTCATTTTTTTTAATTATGTTAGAGTATAAGTTATAAACAAAACATTGTAATTGATTAAATTTTAAAGAAAATTATTTTGTCTGAGTAAGGTACATAGTGGGACCACACAATACTCAAATAGGTAAATAATTTTTAACAGCAAGTTGAATTTTTTGTTTTTTTTTAACTACTTCATGAGTAAAGGGGCTGGAATGTTTATGTTATAATTATAATTAAATAATTATTGTACATTAAAGTATATTGTAGTTAAGAAAACTAATTAAGTATTGTGTGGGTCATTTATTTTAGTAAAATAATTATTTATTTTTAAGTTATATTAAAAAATTAGTTATAAATGAAACATTGTAGTTTTTTTTATAAATTAAAATAGAATTATTTTGTCTGTGTAAAATACATTGTATAAGAACATAGATTATTTAAATGGACAGAAAGCAATCTTTTACAGTAGTCGTTTTTTGTTTGTTTTTGTTTTTTTTAATTAGATTTAGTACTACCTCATGTGTGAGGTGAGTGGAATGTATAGTTTAGAATCAGGGTTTAAATAATTATGGTATACTACGGTATATTATAGATTAAAAAACAAATTAGGTATTGTGTGGAGCATTTATTTTGGTAAAATAATTTTAAAGTTATATTGGAGCATAAGCTATGAATAAAACATTGCAATTAATAAAATTTTAAAGAGTATTTCTTTTTTTAAGAGGATGGAATTTTTTAGGTTGAAATTTGAACTGAATAATTTTAGTATACCAAGGTATATTGTAGTTAATAAAACCAACTAGTATTTTGTGGACCATTTATTTTAGTAAATTTTAATTTTTAAGTTATATTGGAGCACAAGTGAAACAATATGATTAATTAAATCTTAACAAAAAATATTTTCGATGTTTACATAAAACAGTCAGTTCATCTCTCTGGTTCAATAGTTCACCATTTTTAGGGAACCTTATAATCTGCAGCTTTTCACTCAGACACAAAGGGCAGATGTTGTAGAACGACTTACAAATTCTTGTTTTTTCCAGAATTTTCCATTTTACTTTGGGGGTTTTGTGTCCTTTACCTTCCAAAAATATGCAGAAAGGAATGTTTGGTTTCAGTATGTGTTGTTTTTAAAGAAAGTGCATATATGGATGTGCGTTGTGGCACAGTGGATATCGGCTCGGAACAAAAAAAATCGGGAAGCTGAGTTTGAATTTCAGTTGAATTCCTTGCATTCACTTACGCGCAAATACCCTTGGGAAAGGTATTAATCCATTTCTTCTCTCCAGTTATGAGTTAAATAACAGGACAGATTGGGTTCTATAGCCTTGGCTGGCAACCAGTCTACTGCAGAAAGTAATGGCAACCTACTACGGGATAATCTTCTGCCTAGTCAGTCATGTTTCTTTCAAGACATAATTGCCCAAGTGTGTAACACATATGGCACTTAACTGACTAAGTGCATACACCAACGTTGTTTAAAAGTGTTCTTAGCAAATCCAATGTAAACTTTTTTAATAGTTAGGTTTTCATTTGATGTTATATTACATTGGTACACAATAGAATTTGTTTGACACCTATTTTCCAGTGGGCAATTTCAACAATAACATAAGTTTGTATTATTGTTGTCTTTATTATTTTGATGGTTATTGTTACTTTGAGTTTTTTGTTTTCTCGTCTTTCCTATCCTCCTTACCATGTAAGAAAATTTTTTTCCAAATAGGAATTGAATTTTCATAAATTTTCTTTTAAAAAAATGTTTATTATCATTATTAACTACCTGATGAGACATTGTTCTTTCAATGTCAAAACAAAATGTACAATTTTGTAGTAGATTTTAGTTTGTACATGTTCTAAAGTATAATTCATAATAAATATTCATTGCTCTATTTTCATATTGAGCAGTTTTAAATTAATGTTTCAAATGTTGGAAATATTTTCTTCATTCCTTATTCATTTGGATACATATATATATATATATATATATATTAATATACTTAATTACAATAAGGCAGCACTAATGATTACAGACTAAACATCTGAAAAAACAATGCTAACAGTAACTTAAATTGTCAAATAACCCAAAGAATACTACCTTGTAGGTTAAATAATGGGGAAGAAAAAAAAGAAATAAACTGCGCACAAGAACAATATGTCTAGTGCTCGTTTGAAAGAAAAAAAAAACCCAAGACGAAACCTTAACAGTAAAGTGCTCCATATGAAAGTATGAAAGTAGAGCAAAAAACACAGTACACTAAATCTAATATTGAGCCACCACCAACCGCAGTTTCACACAATGGATCGTCAGGGCCAGGCTAACAAGTTAGATTAAAAATGGCAAATATATAGAGCTTAGAAGAAGAAACCAAATTAAATCAGGGTAAAACAACCTTTATTACAAAACAACAACAAAAAAAAAACTATTTTAGTAAGCAATTTTTTATGTGTTCCTTATTAAGGATTTCGGTTTTAGAATTTAGCAAGTTCTGCGTAGGTTCAAACAGCGCTATGGCTAATTTTTCCTCCTCCACATAGTTGGCAGAACTTGCTACTTACTTTATAATTTGAGCATTTTTTTTATTATTTCCCATTGAAGGTTCCATACATATGTAGCTAACTCAGTACTATGGCTATATTTTTGGTATTTAAACGAACTCTTATGGTTATAAAATCTACATTTAAAAGTATCATGAGTCGCTCCAATATAAGTTTTCAAATTAGGATCATTTTCATCAGTGTAGACTAACTCCACAAGACTGCCATGGGACAGTCATTTTTCAATCTGCAATTACACTTGGGTTTAAAATTAGACTTTTCGGGTTTTTTTTAATTTATATATATATATATATATATATATATATAATTTATCAAAAGACATGTTGTCATATGAATGCCTGCCTTAGAAGAATCTCCAATTTTAGCCTGGTCAACCAACTTTCTTTTTTTTTTTTTAAACGTATCATCCCGAGCTTGTGATAAATCAACCCATACTGGTTTAACTTAACTGTGTGTCAAATCTGTGTCATGTCTCTGCTGGGTCCCTCTGGTCTGCACACACAGTTTTCTGGTTTGTGCCAGTCTTTGGCTTGACTGCATTCACTCCGGTCCATGTCTCTTCATGTTGAATCTCTTGCTCTAGCATAAGATGATCACACCAGACCCAGGAGGTGACGCGCGCCAGCCATGTTTGTACTGAATCTCTCAGTGCAGCTGGTCGAACTCAAACTCTACTCCAACTCTGAAAACCCACCAACTCTTTTTGATATTCAGCTTTGCATTCAGCAAGGAGGATGCACTCTGGTTATACTAGCATTTCCAAATGACCAATGATCTTTTTGGTCACCTGATCAACCGTGTCTACTTATCTCCTGTGTGAGTGCCTATTACTGCTGCCCAAGTGGCATAGAACATTTCTGTAACTTTCTCAAAATCCCACAAAGGATCTTTTCCTCATTGGTCATCTGATCAACCTGTCTTCTTTTCTCCTGTGTGTGTGCTTCTTACTACTGCCTGAGGGGCATGGTCCAGCCCAAAAGACCAAAACTTATTATTCCAAAATTTCTTTCCTATCAAACCTTTGTGTGAGGCCGTTTTCACATCTGTGTTTTTCTCATTCCAATACGCCTGCCAACAAGTAACAAAAAAGAAAATCTCTTGACCTGCAATGTTTTTAATTATCTAGGCTTTCTTGCTTTGTATACAACAGTAGTAAGAAATTAACTAGCTTTGGTTGAAAAAGAAAAAAAAAGAAAATAAACACCTTTTAGAAAAACTTGTCATCTTAAATCATATAAATAATCCTAATCTACTTAACAAAAAATAGCAATTTAATGACCACATGCAACCATACAAAAAATACTTACTTAAATTCTTAGACTCCGATTGATATAGATTCCACTTTACATTTGCCTCTTTCTTTCTCTCTTGCTTACTTCTCCCTTTTTTCTTTCCCCTGCAAATATTACTGCTAATAATTATAAATTATGCCCCTTTAATTTAATCTCCCACCATTTTAATATTTATTAAAATTTTAATTTTTTTAGCTTAGAATATTTAAATTTTTACTCATTATCAAAAAAGCAATAACTTTATAAGATTTAGCACTCATGAACATCATGAACTTGAATTAAAATCTATTAAACTGTCAGTTTGAAAAATGCACCTGATGATTGCATAACTCATAAAACTCTAAGTCGTGCCAGTAATGTACGACACTATGAATGGGTTTCAATATAAGATTTTAAAATTTTTTATTTAAGTTTATTTGATTAAACCTTTTAGGTAGAGGCAGGCTAAATGCCAATTACAGGAAGTTATCAGATTAAAAATTATTAGAGAAAAAAAAAAAAAAATATATATATATATATATATATATATATATATATACACACACATATATGTGTTAACCAAGGAAAAAGGGGTTTAGTAAAAGAATCCATATTTTCTAAAGATAGGCAATTAAAGGAGCTTGGGATAGGAAGGTAGGGGGGTTAAAATACTTTTTAAGGCTAACGTTAGGGTAAAATTAAGATTAAAACTTAAATTGAATCCTTTTAATTTATATTCTAATATCTAGTCAACAGGGATTTAAATTCTAAATTTAAGTATTCGAAAACTTTTGCCTTGTGGCGGCACTTACTGATGAATTCCCTCCTAAGATTCAGTAGCCGGTGTTGGTGGGGGTATTTTAATATTGAAATTTTTTCCAGTAAACATAGACAGCACCACCTCTTCAAACAGCCCAAAATCTTAACTTTAAAAAGTAATTTAACTCATTTAGTTGTCTATCTTTATAAAATATGAACTCCTATTCCTCCCCTTCCTAAATATACCGTTTCAACACCCTGTAACCCCGCGACTACCAGCTCTGTCCTTTTCTACTTTGTGACCATTGTTAACCTAAAAACCCTCCACACTCTACCCCAGGGCCTTTGCCATTTGGAAAAAACAATGTTGCTGCCGTGACGTAGAATCTCTATTAGAGATCCTATGTCGAAATGTACATCCGACACCTTTGAATTTTGAAAATTTTCTCTAATATATATATATATATATATATATATATGCAGGTGAAGAGAAACAACAGGTTTAGAATTCCAAGTTCTCTGGCATTTACTTTTTTAAAAAAATGCTCAATGGCAACATATATCGTAGAGAATAATATAATTAAACTTGCTTTTTATTAATTTACTTTACATTTCCTTGTTGCAATGTAAATTAAATTAATTTTAAATGAAAAACTAAATTAATTATAATTATACACACACACACAAAAAAAAATATATAAGAAAGACCTACATTACATTGTTTTTCATGACTTGCAATTTTATGTAGACACAAGGTTTATTTATGGGTAGTAATACAATCATCACACAATTGAAAAGTATAAGAAACTCAATTCTATATTTAGAATGGAGTTTGTTGTTCGTTTTAACCACCTGATGATTGTGTTACCAGCCACAAATACATTATGTGGTCACATGAAACAAAGTTTTGAAAAACTGTGAAACATAAGTACCCGTTATATAATCACATTTTTGTATATTTTTGCCTTGAACGCTATATTTTTGCAGTGTCCTTTTGTTGCTTATTGTTCTGGTGCAGGGGTTATCAACTGGGAACGAGAAATTGGTGAGCTAAGTTGGAATTCCAGTTGAATTTGTTGCATTCATTTATGTGCAAATACTCTTGGGAATAGTATTAATCTGTCACTTCTCCCTCCAGCTATGGGTTAAATAGCAGGGTTCTATAGCCTTGGTTGGCAACCAGTCTACTACAGAAAGCAATGGCAACCTACTGCAGGATAATCTTCTGCCCAGTCAATCATGTCTCTTTCGAGACATGATCGCCCAAAGCGTGTATCATGTATGGCACTTAACTGACTGACATAAAACAAGACCACACACACACACACACACACACATATATATATATATATAGGATCAATGTGGGGAAGTTTTTCACTTCACTGACTTTGACCAGAGCCACACCAACTTCTAAGCTTCGTCAGGGCTGCATTATGACGTCCTCACTTCTCAGGGCTTATTTTTCAACTCTCTCTGTCAATATATATATGTCTCTCTCTCTCTCTCTCTATATATATATATATATATATATATACATTCTAAACATATACTGTTAAATATAAGCGACAATGAATATCTATTATGTTTAATCATGAGCTGTTCTAAACATCATATTTTGGCTTTAATTTCAGGTGAAAATAAAGACAAATATTCTCCAACATTTCGATAATTCTTTATTACGTTGGTTCTAAGCTTTCAGCTCACATGAGCCATCTTCAGAGAGGTTACATGGATGTTAACATAAAAACATCCACCATCAGCGACGATTTTATTTTATTTGATGGTGGATATTTTTATATTAACGTTCATCTGTCTGTATGCCCTTTATACAAATCCACAATTTTTATCCGATTCCCACCAAACTTCAAAATTTGACTTACATCTATGCATTTTTCTTTCAGTCTACGGTTTCACTTTAACTGGAAACAACTATTGCTTCTTAGTCTTTCGTGCCAATGGACAAAGAGTCTGAGCTCCAGGACCATGGATTAGTTTTAAAGTTTTCATTACACCCGAGCAACGCTGGGCTATACTGCTATTTTGTATAAGAAATAATTATCCCTTACTGGTTGTCACTAGGATAATCAATTCCAAAATTAAATCTTTTTGGGAGAATGAGAATAAGAGGCTTGGGCCATTAAAATGCCTCATCTATGTACCATAGATTGGTCCTAATGGCCAATCCATTGTTGACAAGGTATCATCGATTATTTCTTGTAATTTTGGGGTTCCGACTCCACGTGTAATCTTCTCTACACAACTTGCTTTTCCTTCATTTTGTAAGAATGTCCTGTCTATTTTACAGTCGAGTAATGTTGTTTATAAATTTAAATGTCGGTGTGGTGCCGACCATACAGGCCGGATGATGCAAAGACTGGGTGTGTGCGTGTCACAGCATGTACCCTGCTCTATTTGTGAGCACTTCCCTACATTTGTGTGTTCACAGATGTCCGAATCTACCAGTGGGGAACATTTGTTGACTATACGGGAATGTAGTGACTCTTATTCTGTAGATCGCTTTTCTGTTTTGCACAGAGGTTGATCTCCATCTCACCTCATTGTCCTGGAGGCTTTGACAATAGAGTCAAACCCACCTTCTCAAAAAGATCTCAAGCTGCAATTGGATTTATTTAGGTCTCTTGTTGAAGGTTTATTTTATTTATTTTTTAATTTTTTTTAATCATATCACCCCGAGCAAGGCAGTAGTGCCACTGATGTGCAGGGGGCTACGTAAGAGTGAAAAGATCGGAAATGAGAAAGCCGGAAACCACATCCTAAACAGGGAACAAGGGATGAGCCTCTACACCTGTTCAATAGACGTGGGTAGAGTATCAAACCGGGCGATAGTTTAGCCTATATACTCCAATTGAAAAAAATAAAAAAGAAAAGACTGAAAAGGTTGGAAACGAGAAAGCCGGAGACCACATCCTAAACAGGGAACAAGGGATGAGCCTCTACACCTGTTCAATAGACGTGGGTAGAGTATCAAACCGGGCGATAGTTTAGCCTATATACTCCAATTGAAAAAAATAAAAAAGAAAAGACTGAAAAGGTTGGAAACGAGAAAGCCGGAGACCACATCCTAAACAGGGAACAAGGGATGAGCCTCTACACCTGTTCAATAGACGTGGGTAGAGTATCAAACCGGGCGATAGTTTAGCCTATATACTCCAATTGAAAAAAATAAAAAAGAAAAGACTGAAAAGGTTGGAAACGAGAAAGCCGGAGACCACATCCTAAACAGGGAACAAGGGATGAGCCTCTACACCTGTTCAATAGACGTGGGTGGAGTGTCAAACCGGACGATAATTTAGTCTATCTACTCCAATTGAAAAAAATAAAAAAGAAAAGACTGAAAAGGTTGGAAACGAGAAAGCCGGAGACCACATCCTAAACAGGGAACAAGGGATGAGCCTCTACACCTGTTCAATAGACGTGGGTAGAGTATCAAACCGGGCGATAGTTTAGTCTATCTACTCCAATTGAAAAAAATAAAAAAGAAAAGACTGAAAAGGTTGGAAACGAGAAAGCCGGAGACCACATCCTAAACAGGGAACAAGGGATGAGCCTCTACACCTGTTCAATAGACGTGGGTGGAGTGTCAAACCGGACGATAATTTAGTCTATCTACTCCAATTGAAAAAAATAAAAAAGAAAAGACTGAAAAGGTTGGAAACGAGAAAGCCGGAGACCACATCCTAAACAGGGAACAAGGGATGAGCCTCTACACCTGTTCAATAGACGTGGGTAGAGTATCAAACCGGGCGATAGTTTAGCCTATATACTCCAATTGAAAAAAATAAAAAAAGAAAAGACTGAAAAGGTTGGAAACGAGAAAGCCGGAGACCACATCCTAAACAGGGAACAAGGGATGAGCCTCTACACCTGTTCAATAGACGTGGGTAGAGTATCAAACCGGGCGATAGTTTAGCCTATATACTCCAATTGAAAAAAATAAAAAAGAAAAGACTGAAAAGGTTGGAAACGAGAAAGCCGGAGACCACATCCTAAACAGGGAACAAGGGATGAGCCTCTACACCTGTTCAATAGACGTGGGTAGAGTATCAAACCGGGCGATAGTTTAGCCTATATACTCCAATTGAAAAAAATAAAAAAGAAAAGACTGAAAAGGTTGGAAACGAGAAAGCCGGAGACCACATCCTAAACAGGGAACAAGGGATGAGCCTCTACACCTGTTCAATAGACGTGGGTGGAGTGTCAAACCGGACGATAATTTAGTCTATCTACTCCAATTGAAAAAAATAAAAAAGAAAAGACTGAAAAGGTTGGAAACGAGAAAGCCGGAGACCACATCCTAAACAGGGAACAAGGGATGAGCCTCTACACCTGTTCAATAGACGTGGGTAGAGTGTCAAACCGGACGATAATTTAGTCTATCTACTCCAATTGAAAAAAATAAAAAAGAAAAGACTGAAAAGGTTGGAAACGAGAAAGCCGGAGACCACATCCTAAACAGGGAACAAGGGATGAGCCTCTACACCTGTTCAATAGACGTGGGTGGAGTGTCAAACCGGACGATAATTTAGTCTATCTACTCCAATTGAAAAAAATAAAAAAGAAAAGACTGAAAAGGTTGGAAACGAGAAAGCCGGAGACCACATCCTAAACAGGGAACAAGGGATGAGCCTCTACACCTGTTCAATAGACGTGGGTGGAGTGTCAAACCGGACGATAATTTAGTCTATCTACTCCAATTGAAAAAAATAAAAAAGAAAAGACTGAAAAGGTTGGAAACGAGAAAGCCAGAGACCACATCCTAAACAGGGAACAAGGGATGAGCCTCTACACCTGTTCAATAGACGTGGGTAGAGTGTCAAACCGGGCGATAGTTTAGCCTATCTACTCCAATTATGATGGGGAATTCTTCCCCACCATCCACAACTTTTCTGAACATTACCTATTTTTCATCCCTGAACTATAAATTTTCTTCTGACATATACCCATGACTAGTTCTGTCGGTCGAAAGGCTTGCCTCGGGTTTTCCTTTCTTTTTAAGCAGATCTTTTGATCTTTTTTGAAACTTTTTTTTTCAAAACTGATATCATTAAACTATTTGTTTTTATAGTTTGACATTTTTCACCATGGTCCTCCTCCTCCTCCTTAAATATATATATCAATCAGTTAAGTGCCACATGTGATACACGCTTAGACGATCATGTCTTGAAAGAGAAATGACAGACCAGACAGAAGATTTTCTTGTAATAGGTTGTCATTACTTTCTGTGGTAGACTGTCAACCAAATCTGTAGAACCCAATTTGTCCTACTATTTAACCCATAGCCAGAGGAAGAATAGATGGCTTAATATCTTTCCCAAGGATATTTGTGCGTAAATGAATCCAATGAATTACCCTTGGGAAAGGTTTTATATATATATATATATATATATATATATATATATATAACATGTCTTAATTTACCAAGAGAAATTAATTCAATTTGGCAATTAGTAGTTTTTCTCCTCTTCCTTCTCTTCTTTAGTGCCATTAGATTTTGGTTTGGTTAATGGAATATCAACTTCTTATGGGTCATTTAATGCAGAAATATAATTTTCTTGGAAGCTTTTAGTAAGTTATTAATTATTTTTTCTAATTTTTATTGTTGGTAATTTTTTTTTTACAATAAAAATGTATTATTGGTATTTTTTTTACTATAAAAATCTATTTTTATATTTTCATGTTTTAACTCCAGTTTGGGCTGAGGATTAACTATTTGCCCATAGCTGAAACCCTAACAGTTGCTACCACCCCAGCTCAGGATGGACCTGGGAACAACAGCAATTAAGAGGTGGTCCCACGCTCCTCAGAAAATCTCTAACAGAGGCCTTGCTGCCAGATGTAGTATATTGTAATGCTCAGGATAGGGTGCCATTAGAATCCCTTGTGGAAAATAGGACTGCAGCCCCACCACACTAGGTGTTGCAGGTGAGGGTTTCTGTAGCAATTAGGATTTTACAGGATAGACTTGCCTGCCCCATGACCAACTAGTTTTGAATTCAAAGCAGTCAGTCTCCTAGACTGGTTGTCAACCATGTAAAAAACCCAGTATACCTTGATATTTAACCAAAGCCAAGAGGCGATGCGTTGATGCTTTTCACAAGGGTATTTGTGTGAAAGTGAATGCAAAAAACCAAACCAGAATTTAATCTTGACATGCCAATTACACTCACCATGCTGATAACTGTTATACTACAAACACACCGTCTTTTCATATTCTAAAATTTTATCCTTAGTTTGAGGCAATTACTCCCTAAAACAGCTCTTGGGTGTGGTTTAGAATACAGAACTTCATCTGATTATCAATTTTTAATTTTTCTTTTGAGATCTAGGAACACTAGGTTAAAAAAAATATTGGTTAATCTACGTGTTTTTCCAAAGCATAGCCCAGTTTATAGTGATCAAAACATTCCATTTTTATTTTCCTTATTTCATACTGTAACATTTTCTTTAATCAAAAAAAAAAAAAGTATCCAAGACTCACCTGGTATTATCATTAAATCCACCAAACAGAACAAGCATCTTTTTATAAGCTACCATTCGATGACCACTCCTGGCAGATGGGCCACCCACACACCTAAAGATGAGGAAAAAGTGGCAGTTATTAAAACGGGGGGTGGGGGAGAAATCAAGAGTAACTCAAAGAGCCAACATTTTTTTCAAAAACATATTTTGCCAGATTTATAGAGATTTCCAAGAGATGAAAGAGCACATTTGGAAAGCAGGTAGGAATCACAGCTTCAATTTTAAAAAGGTGGAATGGAATGTTAACATAATAGGTAAAGTAGGTGAAATGTTAATGTTGATTGGAATTAAAAGTATAAAGAATGATTTTAAAATTCAAATTACCTTTACATTTATTTTGCCATTCTTAAACTAAAAAATTGGCATTAGATTATCAGGAAGCATTTAGTGGCATATCCATATAAAAATCAGTAATAAAAAAGATGAAATGATAGGAGAAAAAAAGAAACCAAAATGAAAAGAAAAGGAAGACAAAAATGGGAGAAAGAAAAAGCAAATGACAAAAATGGAAGAAAGTAAAAAAGAAAACAAATGAACATGGTAGAAGGAAAAAAAACAAATGACAAAAATGGGAGAAGAAAGAAGAAAAGAAAAATAACAGATGGCAAAAATGGGAGGAAAAAATGACAAAATGGGAGAAAAAAAAGACAAAAATGGGAGAAAAAAAAGAAGAAAAAAAAAAACAGATGACTAAAATGGGAAAATGAAAAAAAAACACAAAACAGATGACTAAAATGGGAAAATGAAAAAAAAAACAAAAAAAAAACAGATGACTAAAATGGGAAAAAACAGATGGCTAAAATGGGAGAAAGAAAGAAAAAAAAAACAGATGGCAAAAATAAAGACAAAATGCAATAAAAATATCAACAGGTGTTCATTGTTATTTTAAGGAACATAAATTATGAGTAAAACATAAATTTATACTCAAACTAATATTTTCATCTTCGTTATTAAAGTCAAACCATTTCCGCTTTTGCATTTTCCAGCCTTCATCAGGCGTGTCATAGTTGGTAGACATATGGGAAAGTCTAACCAAACACATTATTCAAGACATGGAAGTAGATCTAAATCATTCCATTCTTCATGCTAAAGGAATCTCATATCGATTAATTATTCCAAGTTAATTTGTCTGTGTGATGTCCCTTGTCTATTCCACGGAACAAGAATATGACCCCTTACCTAACTGAGGGATTGAACTCCAAAACACCTGACGGTATAAAAACCAAGCCATTGAGACTAACATTCAGTCAGTCAGTTAAGTGCCATACGTGATACACACTTGGGCGATCATGTCTCAAAAGAGACATGACTGACTGGGCAGAAGATTATCCTGCAGTAGGTTGCCATTGCTTTCTGTGGTAGACTGGTTGTTGACCAAGGCTATAGAACCCAATCTGTCCTGTTATTTGACCCAAAACTGGAAGGAATAGATGGGTTAATACCTTTCTCAAGGGTATTTGCACGTAAGTGAATGCAATGAATTCGGCTGGAATTCGAACTCGGCTCTACCGATTTCTCGTTCCAAGCCAATATCCAATGCGCCACAACGCACATATGAGACTAACATTAGTCAGATTAAATCAGTGCATAATAATATGGATTCTTCATCTAAAAATTTCAGACACAAAGATTTGTTATTGCCTGCCTATAACTAAGGCCTTACAAAAGAAATAATGCCAAAGTTAAAACAGTAACAATTAAGAATTTATAAAAATATCCTTTCACTTACTTGATCTTTTCCCATTTCTTTTCTTTGAGTGAATACATCCACAGATCCTTGAAATGGTAAAACTGCGACTGAGAACGGTTGGAAAACTCTCCCCCAAAGATCCACAGTTGACCTCCACCTTGCTTCAACATAACAGCCTGCAATATACAACAAGTATATTTAATTCCAAAACTACAAAAATATTAATAACTAGATTAGCAACTAGATCCCACCCTTTTACAGTGAAACCGATAAAATGCAACCGCAACTTCTACTCCAACAGTTTCTTTCCTCGCACTTCCCAACCGTGAAATTCCCTTCCACACGATTGCTTCCCCGACGGATACAATCTCCAGGAGTTTAAATGTAAGGTCAATAGACACCTCCTAACACACTAACCTGCTCCCATTTTATCAAACACTCTTCCCATCTGCCCAACCCTCATCCTCGGTATCCTTACTCATCTGTCACCTTCCTCCTGACATTCCCTATGTCTAACCACTCCTTCTCTTTACCTTCCCCTATGTAGCCCCATGCGCAATCGTGGCAGTGGAATGCCTTGCTTGGGGTGAGATGATTAAAAAAGAAACAAAAAAAAAACTGCAATTTCTCAAATATGAAAATATTTACTAGTATTTATTACAAGAGATGACAAATGTTACATTTTGGTCTAACCTTGTAGTGTTGTAAAAACAATTATCTCCCTTTTGGTAATATGAATTCCTAGCCAGTTATTAACATGAGATCATGGGATGACAAAGCCGAGTTGTGATGTAGGCTGATATGAAGAAAAATACCATAAGCTCACAGTGGTAGAGTTAGCAAAGAACAAAACAGGTTCCCAGTAATGGAATACAAAAGATACCAATGACTTGGTCATTTTTTCCTTTCTGGAAATATTACAAGTAAGACCCTCTTATTTTTTTCATCTGCTCACACTGCTTGTTGTATTCATATCTATTATAGCTTCTCAGTGTGGAACAAATAGTGATAGGTAGATACGTATTTGTATATGATACCTTGTATGACATACGGGTATTTAAAATCTTTTTGAAAATAATGCATGTATGTCATGACTTTCTTTCAGTGATCCTTTGTCTTTCCTTCTGTTGGTACGTCAAAGGTTTTACTAAATCTTTTATGTGGCAACTGGAAATATTCTATTAACATTATTTAGGCTTTAAGAGATTTCAATTCTTAAATCCCTGGAGTCCTTACCAAATTGATGAAATGTGATGTTAGTGTAATTAAAAATTACCTGATGAGAACTTCTTGGAGGTGGAGCACCTGGAGCAGTGACCTTGTGCCATTCATTCTTTTTGATGTTATAAAAGTACAAATCATTGTACATAAACATCTAAAAAAAATAAAAATAAAAATAAAAATAAAAAAATAAATTAAAAACAATCTATAAGATGAAAATTAATGTAATTAATGCAATACAAAAATTATACACAAAATGTCTGTTTGGTTTGGTTGTTTTACCAACCATATCAACCCTCAGGGATCATTTAATGCTAAGTCAGTTTTTTCTTTATTCAATAATATTTTAGGAAGCATTGTTTTATAATTCATCAAATATGATTGAAAACTGGTTGCATAGTTTATTTAAGGTGATGTTGTCTGGGTCAAAGTTTGGTGCATAATGTAGTTTTCTTCAAGTAGTTCAAACTGTTTCTGTACATTAACGTTTTTGAAAAGTTCTTTAAGGTTATTTACCTTATAAAGGTGTTTACGGATATAAACAAATCAGTGCAGTCCATCATAAAATGCTTTACTGTGAAAGTTTCCTGGCATACTATGGATTTAGATGGATCCACATCTTTTAGAAGAAATGAATGTGTGATATTGTTATGACCAATTCTGAGTCCTGCTAAGACTACTTCTCTTTGGGGAAAGCCTGATGTGAATCGTGTCTTATCCCAAGTGTAGGTGCGATTTTGCACAATTTATTATTTAGGTGGGAATCCCATAACTCTTGCTATTTATTTAAGAGATTATATATATACATATATATATATATATTAATCATTTCACCCCAAGCAAAGGCATTCCACTACCACTATTGCGCAATATAAGATATAATGAATAATAGGGGAAGATGATGAGAAAGAGTGGTTAAATATAGGAAATGTCATAAGGAGGGTGATAGACGGGTAGGGATACTGAGGATGAGGGTTGGGTAGGTGGGAAGAGTGTTTGAGAGAATGAGTGTGTGTTAGTGTGTTAGGAGGTGTCTATTGACCTTATATTTAAACTCCTGGAAATTGCAGCTGTCGGGGAAGCAAGCATGTGGAAGGGAATTCCACAGGTGGGAAGTGCGAGAAAAGAAGCTGTTGGAGTAGAAATTGCGGTTACATTTTATCGGTTTCACTGTAAAAGGGTGGGACCCAGTTGCTAATCTAGTATCTTGTGCAAATTTGTACCTAGGGGTCACCAGTGATCTAAGTTAGAGTAATATTTTTATTATAACTGTCTATAATAAAAACAAAGAGACTGCAACAGAAGAGCCATTGTTTTCACAAACACATTTGACACCATTGCAGACATGCTAGGATACAAATGTATATAAACAAAGGTTTCATAAGTGACACCAAAGGGTCTGGCTTTCATGCCATCTTCATTTTCTACCGTAATCCCCCTATCCATTATGACTATTGGTTAATCGAGTCAAACCCTCTGAATTTCATGACAGCACCACCTTAATTGACTGGATATGGTAACAATTGTCTTGTTTTTAAATTTCTATACATAACGATTCCTCACAAAAAAAATATTTCACTACCTGATGAGGTGCTAATAAACTTTACCGAAACACAACAGCTCTTGTGTTGCAGTCCCCTATGTCTTTATTAAAAACACTTATAATAAAAATATTACCAGAAATATTGCTCTACTAAGTATTGAGCAATCTTCAAAAAGTAAGTCACTACAAACAGTGGATTGTTGAGGTGTATGTATGTATGCCGCATTCACCCTAGTCGGGTTGAGCGGGCTTCCTCCCTGACGGAGTAAGTCTCATTGGGATCTGTTTTAAGGGCAGGGTCCCAAGTCCTACCCTGTTATTTAACCCATAACTGGAGGGAACGGACGGATTAATACCTTTCCCAAGGGTACCAGTGCGCAAGTGAGTGCAGTGTGCTCGACTGAAATTGGAACTCGGCTCACCGATTTCCCCCTCCAAGCCGACATCCACCGCACCACAACGCACATCCGCGAACGCTAACAGCACCTGGTATTTCCAAGTGGTCACCCACGGAAACACTGACCAGGCTCAACGTTGCTTAACTTCGGTGATCGAGCGGGAACCGGTGTATTCAACGTGACATGACCGTTAACTCGTGGTCTCTTTATGAAACTGTAACTAAGGTCTGCTCAGCATAGTTTCAGTATAGGCTACAGACAGGCACTGTGGATGTTGAACAAACAGAAATAAGCCTGAGCAGGTGTCTGCAAGAGGGATTGACTAACCACTCTGGCAGACAGGCATACGAGTGGACAACCATTATACTGAGCATACTTTAGTTATAGTTTATGGGAGAGAATGTATAATCTGGCATGATCAACAGTTGAATAAGACCGGTATGTTTGAAAGCCCTTAGTCTGAAGCTGTAGGGAGATGGTTAATGTTTTTTTGAATCGGCCTCGTGTCATACATAACCAAACTCCCTACAACTTACTATTATTCGCTATCATCAGAAGGTTGTCAGCAGGTTGGAGAGTGGATTGTGTGAATTTGTGGAAGAATAAAAGTATATCTTTTGTATGTTTGAATAGAAATTTATTGATAGATAATAATAACGTGAATTGGTAGAAGTTGAACAAGAGAAACATTATTAAGAAGTCAAGGGTAGAGTTCATAGTAGTCCTTGCAAGAATGAATTTATGTGTGTGTAGGCCAAAACGTATATGTGTATGTATGTATGAGCATGTGTTTTTGGGTAGAAAGTGTCTTTGAAGTATTCACTCAGTTTCAGAGTTCAGTGCGGTTATCAAGTAGACTGGTGAACAATGAAGAAAAAAAGAGGTGAGAGAAAAAGAGAGAGGCAATAATAATGTTCGCGTGCATTTTTCAAGGGTATGTGTTAATTGCTCATCTTCTTAACTCACTGACAACGGTCAAATTTGCTCGTCCTTTATTTCGTTTGGGAATTCACTCCCAGATGTGATTCTGGCCTTTCCATAGGATGACAAACATTTCACATCGAGGTGTGAAATTTTGCGAGTTTTGTATGTGTGCTAAGCAAAGTTTGTAAATTCAAGAAAATTCATTTATTTCTAACAATGAGTCAGATTTGAATTTTAACATATAACTTGTTTTGTTCAATACAAGTCACAATGACAGGTAACTCTGAGCTAGCACAAGCATCAACTTCTGAACAGTTTTGTCTGCCCAATTTCACTCGCAAGGCTTGGGTCAATTTTGGTGCAGTTTTTAATCACTTCTCAATGACTACACACAAAAGGACAACACTAGGTTTTATTATCCAACTCCATGTTTCCATAGTAAAATTTGTATTAGCCAAATAATTCTGGTAAAATTTTCAAGATAAACAGGGTGTTCAATATTTATTGTTATATAGGGAGTTCAATCATGTGCCTCAATTTAAGATTATCATCAGAATAACATCAATTTGTAGGAAGAGAAATTATTAACTGTGGAAATATTCTAAGAGAAATAGTAGTAAAGAATTAAATGAATCCAGAGTTTGTTGTAGTAGTAAATGTCTACATACCTTCCTTTCTTTTTGTGGCTGGCAAGTCAGTGAAGAGGAAGAAAGAGCAATAAAAGAAAATTGTACTTTTAGGAGTCAGTTGAAGTGTTTTGTTATTATTGTCTTCTTTTTGTTGACAGCAAATAGGCAAAATAGCATGTGTGAAGGAAAGGGAGAGCGAATGTATGTGTCGCCAGGACTTTATGTCCGGTTCAATGTTTTGAAATTTTTCTTTTACATTGTGGGAGTCTCCTATCTGATTTCTGCTCCCATCTTACTGATTCAACTTTCTTTCTCTATTTATACCAAATAATATTTTTGACACTGGCTTGTTAATTTCTCTCAGTTTTGTAAACTGCTCTTTTTTCATTGGTCAGAAAATAATCTACACATGTTTGTGAAATTTGGCTTCTACTTTCTCCTTCAGTACAGAGTCAATCTTTTCTCCCATTGGTCAAAATTAGATTTCACCCTGGATCACGATGTTGTAAATAGTAAAGAGAAGAGAGTTACTTTTATTTCGTATTCATTACAGTTATGCTTAGATTAATTTTAATTTAATTTTAAATATTTTTCAATTTTGGGAATTTTATATGATTTGTTTAATAGAACTAATTTACATTTTATGATTTCAAGCACTGCATTTGGAAACAGCTAAAAATTTTAAAGAATTGCCATTTTAGAAACATACGAGAAAAAGCCCTCTCTGAAAGATATTGCTAAATCATTAAAAAGGAACAGAATGTTAGTTTAGAGGACCATCAAAAGATTCAACTAGATTGAGGATATGGAGAACAAGCAAGGACAAGGTTGTCCTCAAACCATATAGCATATCAAATCCACATTTTTTGAGCTGAAAAGAAATTTGGGGAGATCTCTCTGAAATCTTGCGACAGAGGTGTATGAGTCCATCAGAATCATGTCAACCATTCTCCACAAAGACCTTAAGATATTGTCTTACAAACAGCAGAAAGAACCAGTGTTACCTGCAAGCTCTGTGGAGAAATGTCAAGCCAGAGGCCAAGTTCTCATCAATCAGCATATTTGGGCAGACATGCTCTAAAACCTGCTGTTCAGTGTTATCTGTACCTTATACAAATCATTCTCTGAGTATCTTCAGCAAGGAGTGGGATATATTGAAGGAGAGAGAACAATAAAAAAACAGGAATTAAGAAGACTGGGGTTAGATCCAATAAATACACAGTAATAGCGTAGAAAACGCAATATATTGAAGAGAAATATGTACAGTGGAGATTAGTAGAACAGCGTACAATACGGTTAGTCGAATGCGAGAATAATACGAAATGTGAGACTTGGCAATGTTACCCTCAGGACTAGATCGCCGGGATACACTAACACTATAATGACTACTACTATATATTGTCTTAGGAAGAGTCCATATTAGTGTAAATAGGCAAAGTGCCCCAACAAAGGCAGAGGATAATGACTGACATTGCCTTTAAATTTGTGAAGATCTAAGTTAACTGGGAAGTAAGAAGAGAGTTTCACAGGTAAGAAGTGCGATAGAAGAAACTGTTGGCATAAAACTTACGGTTACATGTAGACATTGCAACTGTAAAATTATGACACCTTGCCACCAATCTAGTAGGACACTTAAAATCAACATACCAAAGAGGAAACCTTATCAGATAAATTACCATGAAAATATATATGATAAAGTGTTGGAGAGCAGCTGACACCCCTTTAGCACTCTCAAATATGGAATGGTCTGGATGTATCAAATAAGTTTATGGACATTTAGTTTTTGTGTCCAATTTGTAAAATATTTACAAATTGTTTTGTTTAATAAAGATGGACAAAAACACTAATCATTGTCAGTCAGTTAAGTGCCATACATGCTTGAGCAATATCTTGAAAGAAACATGACTGACTGGGCAGAATATTTTCCTGCAGTAGGTTGATATTACTTTCTGTGATAGACTGGTTGCCAACCAAGGCCATATAACCCAATCTGTCCTGCTACTTAGCCCACAGCTGGAGGGAGAAGAGATGGATTAAAGGTATTTGTGCATAAGTGAATGCAATGAATTCAACTGAAATTTGAACTCGGCTCTCCAAATTTCTTGTTCCAAAATAATATCCACTGCACCACAATTTAGATAAGAATTATGTGTGAGTTTCAACATATATCTATTATTTATAAAATTGATAATTTGCTTTGGGATGTTTTGTAAACAAATTAAGCACAAAATACATTTTCTATTCTTAAATAAATAAACAAATCCAAAATATATGTCATAGAGAAATATTTGATTAACAATTATAAGTCTACCATTTGTTCATGAATTGAATATTGCTGTCATATCTGGTTGGGTGCTTCTGCTATATATTTAGAGATTATTGATAAAATACAAAAAGAGCTGCAATATTATTGGTCCTGACCTGGTATCTTGGCTTCAGTCACTTTCCAACCACTGTTCTTTCTGCCTTTATGTTGTATTGCTGAGGCGGCAGTACGATACCAAATGATGTGTGCTGAAATATCTACAGCACAATATTCATGGTAATGAATATTAAGTACAAACAAGACAAACACAGAAAAGACAGACCAACAAAAATTAGAAGAGAGGAGAGGTTAAGTCATTAGAGTTGCAGAGAGCACAGTCTGATAATAATCGCCAATGACACTCCAAATTCCTGACTGCGATTAATCTTTATTAATATAGCTATTTCAACCCACAGACCATTCCATATTTGAGAGTGCTAGAGGGGTGTCAGCTGCTCTCCAACACTTTATCATATATGTGCCAATCGTTATCCTCTGTTTTCGTAATTCCTGTTCTTTTATTGTTCTCTCTCCTTAATAGTGTTTTTTTCTCATATTTACTGGCATTTTTCGTGGTTTTATTGTCTTCGGATGAAATGATTAGAAAAAACTCAATATTCCATATCTTAATAAATTGTTTTATGTCTTTAACATAAGCTCTTTGATATTCTATAACATTCATTAATATTTCACCCATTAATTTTGCTAATTTTTTTTATTGCTTTCACTTTTTAATTTTACTTGTTGCAAATTTTATTGCTTTAAATTTATTCATTATTTGTTGTTACTATTGAATTTCCTTATTTTTAGTTTTAATTACTAGAAAATCAGAAATTATTTAAAAAAAGGCAGACAAAAAACAAATTTTTACTTAGCTAAAAATTGCAAACTAAAAATGAATACCTAGTAAAACATCACCCAGAAAAATGCAAATATACACACTATAGACAATGTTGTTAATGTAACCCATGTCAGAAAAAGCCAATACTTTAAACTAAACAAAGAAAACCAATCTTCAAAAGAAAAAAATAAACTAGATAAATTAATATTTGCTTATATTTCTGAGATGAGAAAGTAGTATGAAAAATGAAGACGCTGCTTGACAGAAAAATCTTGGCCCCTAAGAGTTGTATACCTTAAATTATTGTCATATTGTTTAGATTAGATCGATTATTTTGGATAGTGGTCGTTATGGAGTTTGTGTCTATTTTTATCTAGTTTATTTTGGAAAATATAAAATTATATTTGCATTTCAAGAGTTTAGCAAAAAGAGAGAAAATTGTGATTTACCTCTTTCCCATTAAAATACTCCCCACCAAACAGGATCAACTCTTCCTTTTCAGGATGGCTGCTCAGAGAAGCATTGCATCTTAAAAACAAAAATTGAAATTCAAGTGCATCAAAATAGAGTGTAAATCAAATTTATGATCAAACATTTGTTTATCTCAAATCAATGTTTATACTTGATAAGACGCGACAACAAACAAATCTTGTTATTTCTACTCCTAATTCAAAAAGATTAAACAAAATGAGGAGGAATTAATAGTCAAAACATTTTTACAACTTCAATTTCCTTTTGCACAAGAATACTGTAATTATTTGTGTATAACACACACAAATAATATTGGGCTATGAAATTCTGAAAAAAAAAAAAAAATAATAATTCATTTATAACGGATACTGACTTTTTAGAATTTGAAGCAGCAAAATTTATTTTTATTCAACTTTTTTCTTTATCTGGTTTGTATTGACTCAAATAAATTTTTTCATAGTTGACATTCTTCATTTACCACCAAAACCAGGCCAGCAACAATCAGCACCAGCCCCATGCAATATATTGCATTAATAAAATCAAATCTATATTAAATTAAAAAAATAAATTACATGCCCTGCTATTGCTTCAAATAAATAATGGACCATTGCATGTTGAAAGAAAATGCTATATCAAGGTCAAAATTTAGTGAGAAAAAAGTAAAAAAACTGAACTACTAGAAAGAATGTTGTTTGGAAAGAAGATTTAACTTGATAATCTCAGAGTGGAATTTATAAAAACATAAATTTATATTTATTGCATTTTACTTATGTGTACATACATATTTAAGATATACTCTGTGAAATTGAAATTTTTAATTTTTGGCATATTCACAACATTTCAACCATTGTACGCTCTACCCTTCTTCAGGTGACATTTGCTGTAATTTCAAACCAAACCCTTTTGATTTGAGATTCAAACAATCATTCAGTCAGTTAAGTGCCATATGTGATACACGCTTGGGCGATCATGTCTCGAAAGTGACATGACTGACTGGGCAGAAGATTATCCTGCAGTAGGTTGCCATTGCTTTCTGCGGTAGACTGGTTGCTGACCAAGGCTATAGAACCCAGTCTGTCCTGCTATTTAACCTATAACTGGAAGGAAGAGACGGATGAATACCTTTCCCAAGGGTATTTGCGCGTAAGTGAATACAATGGATTCAACTGGAATTCGAACTCAGCTCCCTGGTTTCTCGTTCTGAGCCAATATTCACTGTACCACAACGCACAATCATTACCTGACAATAAAAATGAGGACAACTGTCTGAACAATGTAAATTGTGTAAAAAAAAAAAAAAAAAAAAAAAAAAATCAAACAAACACTAGTTAATCAACCTTGTACCAGTGATGTGCGTTTGTAGTGCAGTGGATATCGGCTTGGAATGAGAAATCGGGGAGCCGCATTCGAATTTCAGTCGAATTCCTTGCATTCATTTATGCGCAAATACCCTTGGGAAAGGTATTAATCTGTCTCTTTCATCCAGTTATGGGCTAAATAACAGGACAGATTGGGTTCTATAGCCTTGGCTGGCAACCAGTCTACCACAGAAAGTAATGGCAACCTACTGCGGGATAACCTTCTGCCCAGTCAGTCATGTCTTTTTTGAGACATGATCGCCCAAGCGTGTATCACGTATGGCACAACTGACTGACCAGTGAAAAATGCAGATGTAAAAGAAAAAGAAAAATCCTCTGATGTGTGGACAGAGTGATTACTGGAAAAAAACAAAACAAAAAACAAACCCTAGAGGTGAGATGAAAAAGATAACACCAATCAGCTAAGTGACAAATTATATATATATATATATATATATATTGTAATTTTGAGCTCTACTCTGTATCGAGCACTCTTTATAAAAGTAAATGCTCTTGAACAGTGAGTTTTAATCTATGTGTTCTTTCATTTTTTTGTAATGTGTGTGTGTGTGTGTGTGTGTGTGCAAGATTAATTAAACTGAAAATATTGTCTGCTTATTTCTAATAAAATCTGTTCATAGTCACAGATAATCTTTCGCATATTAAAATTAAAAGATGTAAGAAATGAGCTGTAATGTTGACAGATGATTTTATTATTCATTTCTTGATGTACCCAAGCACTTCCAATCTCCTTCCAAGATTGAAAGTACCATTATCTTGAGAAATGATGAGGTTAGGTAAATCATTCTAAGTGTGTTATTTTTCTACTAATCCTTGGTTTGTGTTTGCTTCTTATTTATGTTAAAATCTATCCATAGGGATTACATTAGCTTGATAATTCATAGCTTTAAATGTCAGTGTGATGCTGAATATATAGGCAGAACTAATCTGATAGTGAGTGTGAAAACTGACCAGTACATACCAGCTAAGATTTGTAGAAGGCAGTATAATTTGAATATGCTGTTCAATCCATCCAAGTCTGTAATTGTAGACTTCCTCATAATCTGATTTGGATTTTGTCTTTTTTTTTTCAGAGATTTACTTTTGTCAGCAGAGAACATTTAGACTATTTTTTTATATCAAAATCTAGGCTGTAAGTAGCAGGAGTGACAGTTAGGTCTCAATGTCATTTGTCTTTAGAAATTTTTAGTGATTATGACTAAATTTATAATCTTTTCTTCTTGACAGAGCTTGGGAGAATGAGAAACAATGATTCTCACATATTTTTCTTGCCTAATTGTGTTTTTGATTTATCATTTTTGTAAATATTTTTTCTGTCTTTCTCTCCTTGTTTATACATATATTAAATTGAATTTACCCCATGCAAGTAAAGCTACTAAATCACAAGGGGTTACTGGGTGTAAAAGAATTATAAAACAGAAACATTACTAAAGAGCAAGAACAATAGAAGAGTAATCAGGAAGATAGTACGTCTATTGAACAGGTGAAGAGGCTCATCCCTTGTTTCCTGTTTAAGATGTGGTTTCCGGTTTTTCTCTTTTCTAATCTTCTCAGTTTTTTTTTTTTCAATTGGAGTAGATAAACTATCGCCCGGTTCACACTCCACCCACATCTATTGAACAGGTGAAGAGGCTCATCCCTTGTTTCCTGTTTAGGATGCGGTTTCCGGTTTTCTCTTTTCTAATCTTCTCACTCTTATGATGTAGCCCCCTGTACATCAGTGGCATTACCGCCTTGCTTGGGGTGATATGATTAAAAAAAAAAAAATTAGATAGTGATTATCACTGCATTCAAATTTTTGAAGATCAAAGATAGAAAGCATAGGGTTGAAAGAGAGTTCCACAAATAAGAAATGAGAGAAAAGAAAATGTTAGCATAGAACTTATGGTTACATCTAGCCAATTCAACTGTAAATTGATGAGACCTTTCTGCCAATCTAGTGCTGTTCATAAAGTTTAGGTACCATATAAAAGAGCTCATCTGAACAATTATCATGAAAGTATATACAGAAAAGGCCCAGAGAAGTGATTCCATGGTGGAGGAAAAGTGACTGAAACTGAAATGCCAGGTCAGGACCTATAATATTACTGATTATTTTCTGGATTTTATCAAGGGTCTCTAGATATATAGCAAAAGCACCAGACCATACTTGGCAGCAATATTCTAAGCATGGACAAATGGTAGAATTATAGATATGCAAGATAGATTCTCTAGCATGACACAGTGAACCAACTTTCTTAGCAGCTGACTTTGCAATGGATTCAATATAATCTTTCCACTTCAGATCTGCCAACATACTTTTTAATATGTCTACTTTTAAAGCACCAATAAAATTATACATTCTTCATAAATTATTTAAGATTTTATAAATCAAACTTTAGTGAATAACTTTTTATGCCTATAATAAATTGGCCATTATATCACCCCATGGTTGTGACATAAAATGTCATCAGAAAACAGGAATGTCATAAAAAGTTTATTGGTCTTACCTAGCTTCATATTCACTAACTGAGCATCAATAAAGAATATACAATGAATTACTATTGGTCAGCAAATAATTGCTGTTACTATTTTCTTGACAAACTCATGTATAAATTAGAACACAGGCTAGCAGGGACAACTGGCATTACCAGGTTAAAAATAACCCAAAATACAACAGAAAAAAAATGTCTGCTATTCTGCACTATTTAAATAATAAATAAAAAATATTTTTCAAAGATAAGGAAAATTTTTTTAGAAATAATTTTTGTAGATTAAGCTTCTGTATAGCATCCTCAAGACATGGCATTTGTCAGAATTGAAAAATACTGATTTTTTAATATTTCACAAGGAGGGGAGTTTTATATATTTATAATATCAAGACAGTATCAAATTGATCCCTGCCTTTTACAGAGTTATTGCAAATTAGTTGTATATTTACAAATGTCAAGTTTGAACCTGAGCTTATGTCACTGATAAAAAAGTAATGGCTTATGTTATTGATATACTAGCAGTATAGCCAGGCGTTGCTCGAGTGTAATGAAAGCTTTAAAACTAATCCATGGTCCTGGAGCTCAGACTCTTTAGACGTTGGCATGAAAGACTAAAAAGCAATAGTTGTTTCCAGTTAGAGCAAAACCGTAGACTGAAAGAAAAAGGAATGGATGTAAGTCAAATTTTGATTTCCTGGTATTGATATAAAATTTTCTGCACTATTGTAAGAACCGTAACCTTGAAACTTCTGAATATCATTTCTTATGTCTTTGTCTATGAGTGTATCAAATTTGATTAAAATCAGACCACTCCTTCTATAACCCGATTTTTTCGATTATTGATATTTATCGGGGGTACCTCGACACAAAACCTAGCTAAGAACACTCGCAGATGCTTGTAGAACAACTGTGTAAATTTTCAAGAAAATCAGTTCAGCCGTTTCGGAGTCTATAGGTAACGGACACACACACAGTTTCATTTATAAATAAGTTTAGATTTAGATTAGATTTAGATAGATGTACAGGATGTGATGGGTAAATTGTAGCCATTTTAAATTTTTAATTTTGCACATGTGTGTTGTTTTTTATTATTTTGACTGCACAGTATAGGAGGATTTCATTTGGCAGTCTGTAACAGAAAAAGAGCACCATGACACAATTCGTTCATGTAAAAATGTGGAAATGGTATGTCATACTGCTTGGAATTCATGCTGGAAGCTCTAATACAAACATTTCGGGGTGTTTGAATGTCAATCTGAGGACAGTACAGAGGATTCAGAAAGAGTCAAATGAGTCTAATGGTGATCATGAAGGTGATTTGAGCGATCACTAGTGATGGCGATGTTATGCCACCATCTTTCCACAGGGCCTCAGGCTCAACATGGAGGACTACTCTAAATGCGTTGAGGAGGTAGTGCTGCCCTGGATGGCTGCTAAAAGGCTGTGTTTGGCAACAGGATTCTGCACCATGCCACACAAGCAGAAGAACCTAGTCATGGCTGTAAGACAATCTCTGTGACCATATCACCCCTTATATCTGGCCACCTGACTCCCCAGAGTGCAACCCTTTGATTATTATATGTGGGGCACAGTTGGGTGAAGAACCAACAAAACTCCTTGTAGCATCAAAGATGAACTGAAAGCAAGGATTATAGCAGCATTCAACAACTTAAACAAGGAGACTGTCCAGTAGAGTTGCAGGAGATTCCAAATTCATCTGGAGGTCGTGGTTGAGGTAATGGCAATTTTATTGAATAAATTTACTCTTTAGTATTTCAAGATATTTTTGTGTAATTTTGGTAAATGTATTTGTTAAAATGAGATGTTAGTGTTATTTTCATTTTTGCATAATTTAGAAAACAATTCATCCTCACATTCTATATATGAAAACAGACATTTTTATTTTACAAAAAAATGTTTTTAAATCAAGAACAAATGGATGCATATGTTTTTATGTATTTTATTTTAGGAAAATATTTTAACCAAAGCATTGCTTGACAAAATAGCTTTTATTCATTTTTTTTATAAAAAGATTTTTTGCCGTGAAAGAACAAACACTTGCATACATTCTTAAACTAGTGCCACAATTTTAATTAACGAACAAATCTAAATCTAGTCTAAACTTAATTATAAATGAAATTTTGTCTGTGTGTCTGTGTCCATTACCTATAGACTCCGAAATAGCTGAATTGATTTTCTTGAAAATTTACTCAGCTGTATTTTAAGCGTACGTTAGTGTTCTTAGCTAGGTTTTGTGTCGAGGTACCCCCGCTAAATATAAAAAATCAATAATCGAAAAAATCGGGTTATAGAAGGAGTGGTCCGATTTTAATCAAATTTGATACACTCATAGACAAAGACATAAGAAACGATATTCAGAAGTTTCAAGGTTGCAGTTCTTACAATAGTACAGAAATCGATAATATATATATAAGAGCTTTCATTACACCCGAGCAATGCCGGGCTATACTGCTAGTATCATCATAAATTAATAAAAGTATTAAAAAATATGCTTATATCAATGACGTAAGCCCATTTTCACAGTACAAGATTTGTACATAAAAATAGTGACACATGTTATGGTGCAGTAGATAATGGCTTAAAACAAAAAATTGAAGGGCCGAGTTCAAATTCCAATTGAATTCATTGCATTCACTTATGCGCAAATACTATTGGAAAAGGTATTAATCTGGCACTTCTGTCTCCAGATATGAGTTAAATAACAGGACAGATTGGGTTTTATAGCCTTGGTTGACAACCAGTCTACTGCAGGAAAATCATCTGCCAAGTCAGTCATGTCTTTTTCAAGACATGATCGCCCAAGCGACATGGCACTCTACTGACTTAAAAACATGGCACTCTACTGACTTAAAAACTAGGTGCAGATAACTCTGTAAAAGGCTGATTAAAAGATTTGTTTTCTTATTAACTCGTTGCAGGTTATTTAAAGCCAGAAAATATTTTTTAGATTGTGAAATTTTTTTTTTTTAAATAATGATTTAGTGATTCAAGTCTTACTAATTAAGTCATGAGGAGGAAAGAGACATGACTGACTGGGCAGAAAATTTTCCTGTAGTAGGTTGCCATTATTTTCCACGGTAGACTGGTTGCCAACCAAGGCTATAGAACCTAATCTGTCCTGTTATTTGACCCATAGCTGGAGGGAAGAGAGATTAATACTTTCCTACGAGTATTTGTGCATAAGTGAATAGAATGACTTCAACTAGAATTTGAACTCGGCTACTCTGATTCCTTGTTCTGAGCTGATATCTACCGGACCACAATGCACATCCTTATATTAGACTTCAGTTATATGAAGAAAAAGAATTGGCCATCATTTCTAGTGATTGAGGGCTCAAAATAAAATAATTGACAGTACCCTTTTATACATTTTGAATTTCAATACAAAAGGAAAATCTCACATTAGCTAAAAATTTGAATTTAAAGGGAAACGAATCCAAACACTTAAAAATTGGTTTTGTGAGAGGAATTTAATAAATTTTTTGGCAAGCACTTAAAGAATGTTACGATAATATTCACAAAGATGTTTTATTTTTTTAATGTTATTTTCAAAATCCATCTGTGTTTTTTGTAACAACCTAATATTTTGTGTTTAAACTCATTGAGGTGATAATATATTTTTAAATGCTAACTTACCTGATGCTTGGAGGCTCACATTTTTCTACAAGAACATGGTTCATTAAGCGATCTTTTTCTTGAAATTCTGCAATCAATTTCTCTATATCCTCCTGATATAAGAGAACAACAAACAAGAGAAAATTATACGATAATGCATCAATTTGTGGAAACAAATTTTTTTGACTAATTTTATAATTTGTCTATACTTCTGAGATGGGGTAGTATTTACATTATTTACATTGTTCAGACTTTTGTCCTCATCTTTATTGCCATATTTATATTCACAACATTTCAGCCTGCTTCAGGTGATTGGAAGTTCAAACTAAAACCTTTATTTCAATCACAGAGATATAATGTTCTCATTCTAGGAGCCATGCCACTCCCAGATGTCGTAGTTACTCCAACTTTAACTTAAAAGTTATTTTTTCACCACTGATATAGCCAGGTATTGAACTCACATGGCCCAGTGGATAAAAATGTTGGTTAGATTCAGTGACTTGACCCAGAAGAAAGAGTTGTGAGTTCAATACCTGGCTACAGCAATGGTGAACAAATAACTAAGTTAATTAAGACATCTGAAAGTGGTATCACTCATCGAACATGAACAATATACCCCAATGATCAAAATAAAGTGTTCAGCTTAAAATTCCAATCATCTAGTTCTTTCACCACCCCATATATCCTTTCCTTTCTCTCCATCTTTGCAACTGTTATCACACCTGTATTCCCATCCTTCTCTTGCTCCTTTCTAACTGGTTCGTCTTCCACTTCACTCTCTTCTACTTAATCTTTTTACTCTTATGTAGCCCCCTGCACATCAGCATTACCGCCTTGCTAGGGGTGATACGATTAAAAAAAAAAAAAAAAAAAAAAAAAAAAAAAAAAAAAACCTGAAGAAGGCCAGAATGTACAATGATCGAAACGTTGTGAAATGAATATAGCAATAAAGATGAGGATAACAGTTTAAACAATGTAAATAATATTTGTTACAACTTTTTTATGAAATGTGTATAGGAAATTCAGTCACCCAATGTATATTTATATTAAAAATCCAAACATTTTTTTGGGTTGAATTTCTGGAGGAGTTGTTATTACTTACAATATTTATATTTGGACTCATCTTTGTTGTTTCTAAAAACATAAAAGAGGAGGACAATAACCCTAATATCAGTTAAGTGCCATACGGGATACACACTTGGGTAATCATGTCTTGAAAGAGACATGACTGACTAGGTGGGTAGAAAATTTTCCAGCAATAGGTTGCTCTCATTTATTGTGGTAGACTGGTTCTCAATCAAGGCTATAGAACCCAATCTGTCTAGTTATTTAACCCATAGCTGAAGGGAGAAGTGACGGATTCATACTTTTCCCAAGGGTATTTGTGCATATGTGGATGCAATGAATTCAACTTGAATTCAAACTTGGCTCTCCAATTTCTAGTTCCAGGCTAATATTCACTACACCACAGCGTACATCTAATATAAATAGCATAAATTAAAACGCAAATGTCTGAATTTCCTACAAATGGTGACCTAGATATGATCTGCTTTACATTGAGAAAACCAAGTTTGTACATTTGTACTGCTGTATGCAGCCAAATTTATAGTCAAAGTGATTTCTGTGTGATTGGTGATTAATTCTGTGGCCAGTGTTGTTTCAGCCTTGTAGTTTTAGAAATGTTCTAATGTCAAGTTGTTGGCATTTGTATGAAGGCAGTGTCTGACAAGGTTAAAGACTATGTGTATAAAGGCATCAGGAGATTAAGCTTTCATTGTTGAGGTTACCATTTATAAAGAATTTGGACGTTCAGATTTTGAATTAAAAAAAAAATGGACAACTGAATTTCCTACATGTAAAAGATGGTTTCTGAAAATATCTCTGCTCTTAGGAAATGAACTAACACCAGAAAGCATATTAGATTAGAAAAAAAGCAATATAAAATTCAAAATCAGAATACAACTTGGAAATCTATGAATCTTCTAAAATAAACACTTAAAAAAAAAAGTTTGAAAAAGCAGTGACATGGTGAAATTAAGTCAAAAGAAAAAAGTGGCATAATTCCTCTTCCTGATAAACTCCCTTGAAAGTGGATAAAGCTTAAAATTAATTTTTAAAAATTAAAAATCTTTCTTGAAGCTTTCACTAGTTTTAATTTCCTGCTAATAAATTAAATTTAATATTTTCAATAAGCAAAATATGTTACTGTATTTAACAAAAACTTTAAATTGACTGGAAAAAGTTTTTGTTTTGAAATTGCTAAGAATCTCTGATTTGAGTACCATTTTTAGTGATTTTGATTTGAGTACCATTTTCAGTCATTTTGATTTGAGTACCATTTTAGTTTTTTCGTCCTCCATCATCAAAATGTAATTCTCTTTATTAAAATCTCTTTCAAACATAAAATATACTTTTCCGAAACTTTATTTAAGGAACTTTAGCCGATTTAAAGTTCAATTAATCTCTGATTTGAAGCAATTATTACTTACTTTAAGTTTAAAATATTGCAGAAATGCATTTTTAACACAACAACTTGGCTGTTTATCTAATGCGTTTCTATAGTGGCTATAAGGGTAAAATAATTGAATATAATGTGTGCGCTTTTTTTTTTTTTTTATATAAGCTTTAAATACTCAGTAAAACCTTAGGAAAATATTTTCTATCTAATGTTTTATTGAATTTTAGGTACTTTGGCCCTAAATTTACTATCATTGTTCTTATCTTCTGATAAAGTCATGTATAAATATCCGTATCTAAAAAACGTCACGTTTTTTTACTTATTTAATAAGCTCATCAGTAGTTTTCATGCCAGTGAAAAGAGTCGTAAAAATCTTGCACAATGATTAATTCAGAAAAGTTAAAAATGAAAACAGTTCCAACCAAGTCGCAACGTGGTGAGCTGCGATAACGTTTTTTTCAAAATTCACTCACAAAAAACTTTTATTTCTATGATTTATGTGTTGTTATTGAATATACAAATTATGAAATTGATTCCATTTTTCTGCATCAAACTAATTAACAGTGAATATGAAAATAACTTGTTCACGGAAAAAAAGAAAACTAAGTAAAAAAAACAAAAAAACAAAAACAAAAACTTTGGCCTACTTCTCCTTTAGCTTCTAGTTCTTTCTTCAAACGTTTTTCCGCTTTTTTTTCTGTCTTGGCGGCTGTTTTTTCTTTGCCTTTTCCTTTGTTATCTTTTTTGTTCTTCTTTCCCATCTTTAGGCACAAATATTATATAAAAAAGTAACTAAACTCAAACCCTTTTCTTATTTTTAATTTAAACAATTTTCAGACCGCGTGCGAAACGGTGACGATTTAACCTCTTCTCCGATCAAAATAAATTCCACATTGAAAATTTCAAATCATATGATGAGAAATGATATTTGCTTTCAGCGATGTTTCTTTTATGAACAATTTAGGCTGGAAAATTAATCGAATTATATATATATATATATATATAATTCGATTAAGTAACTAAACAATATATATATATATATATATATATATATTGTTTAGTTACTTAGTTTTTTATCATAATAAAATTAGACCAGTCACCAGTACAGTACACAGTACACACACAGTCAGTCAGTTAAAGTGCCATACGTGATACACGCTTGGGCGATCATGTCTCGAAAGAGACATGACTGACTGGGCCCCGAAGATTATCCCGTAGTAGGTTGCCATTGCTTTCTACGGTAGACTGGTTGCCGACCAAGGCTATAGAACCCAATCTGTCCTGTAATTTAACCCATAACTGGAAGGAAGACAGATTACCTTTCCCAAGGGTATTTGCGCGTAAGTGAATGCAATGAATTCGGCTGGAATTCAAACTCGGCTCCCCGAGTTCTCATTCCGAGCTGATATCCAATGCACCACAACAGTTGTATTAAAAAGTGTTCAATACAATTATATTGTAGAACTTTTGAATATTCTTCATTTGTAAACGAGTTATTACGCTTGTGTGTGTGTGTGTGTGTGTGTGTGTGTGTGTGTGTGTGTGTGTGTGTGTGAATTAATAAATATCCATGTGGGAATACACAAATAGTAATATTATTCAAGTGTTACTGTTAATAAAACAGCGCTGTAGTATAAACAGAGCTATTAATTATAATATTAAATATACATATTATCCTATGTCAAAAGCACAACTCAGAGTTTCATGCAATATGCAATCATAAGGTGCATATTTCAAACTGACCATTTAAGAGATTTGAATTTAAGTTCATGCATTGTTTCTGAAAGTTAGGGTATTATTTTTTAATTTATCAAGAGCATAATATAAATAGACAAAAGTTGCATGAAGATGAAAAATTTTAAATTATAGATAAAATATAAATTTAAATTAATTGAGACAAATTCAAAGAGAGTTAATTCATAATTATCAATAAATAATAATTGTGGGAAAAGGAAGGAAGAAAGAAAGAAAAAAGTGAATGAGAAAGACTGAAACAAATGCTTAGAGAAATCAGTATTAATCTGGGTTTAAGTATTTAAGTAAGTATTTTTTCTATGGCAGCAAATGATTATTAATTCACTTTTTTGTTAAGTAAATTAGGTTTATTTATATGATTTAAGATGGAAAGTTTTTCTAAAAGACATAAGTTACATCTATCTCCATAAGATTTCATTCTAGCAATGATATTCCAGGTAATAATTGGGTTGTTGTTGTTGTTGTTGTTGTTGTTGTTGTTTTTAATTACTAATAAATAATATATAGATAAAGCAGTGCTTTTGCTGTTTTTACTATTGTGAAAAGACAACATGTGGTTGTTGAAACAATATTTCCACTTATTTGCTGGGGTTCCAAAATAAGACATAACATCGTCATCAGAATGAATACGAGTGCTATAAAAAATACTTTTGAACATACATTGGCCATTTAATGTACAGGTCTTATATTTTCAGCAGTTTCAATTATTTTTAGAAGAGTCAATATTATAAGTGATAGGGCAACTGTTATTATTCAGTGGGACCAAGTATTTATTTAGGTACCTCCACACATGATGTTAACCTTTGTTGCATATTGGTTACAATTATAACCAATATGCAACAAAGGGTTAAAAGACTCCAGTCAGTCAGTTAAGTGCCATACGTGATACACGCTTGGGCGATCATGTCTCGAAAGAGACATGACTGACTGGGCAGAAGATTATCCCGCAGTAGGTTGCCATTGCTTTCTGCGGTAGACTGGTTGCCGACCAAGGCTATAGAACCCAATCTGTCCTGCTATTTAACCCATAACTGGAAGGAAGAGACGGATTAATACCTTTCCCAAGGGTATTTGCGTGTAAGTGAATACAATGGATTCAACTGGAATTTGAACTTGGCTCCCCAGTTTCTCGTTCCGAGCTGATATCCACTGTACCACAACGCACATAAAAGACCCCAAACTTAACAAAAACAAAGTTTTATTGTCAAAATGTTTTTGTTACTATTAAGTGGAAAGTATTTTTGAATTTTTTTTTTTTTGAATTCTTTCTAACAAGTTCAGAATTTTTATTAAAAATATTGAATTTTTCATCAGAGAATGACCCAAGTTTTACAAGAGTTTACTCATTTTTTTGCTGGTGAAAAACATGTTTATTTGAAAACTTTTGCAAAAATCAAATAATGGTCAGACTTTTATGAAATTATCAGGACTGAAATCATTTTTGAAATTATTATTTTTATAAAATCTTGATAATTTTTTTTTACATGTTATCCCCCACCTCCAATTAATTTCCTGAAATTTCTAGAAATTGACTTCTGTTCCAGAACTATGTTTTATTAGTTAAATGCAGGAATTCTTGGGAAATGTAAATGATTTTTTTCTAACAGTTGCTTCTTTTCAGAAAATTTACTCTGAATAATGAAAACAAAAATGCAATAAAACTATGCTATTTTTTATTTAGATAAACTTTTAATTGCTTTTATAAACAAAATATATTAAAGATATAGTTTGAAAAGAAGACATTTTTTTTTATAAATAATGAATTTTTAGAAGAACCATTTTTATTTTCTAATTATAATAATTTATAAAGTTTCAAAAGTCTTTTAAAATTTTTTTCCAATCATTGTTCCAATTAGGTTATTAAGTTAAAAAAATTAAGTGGAACTGAAGTTTACAGAACATGTTAATCGCTCAGGTGTGGGGGGGTGAATAACATACAAAAACTGAAGACAGAAAGTAATGGAGAATGAAGTGTGATTCTTGTTTAGTGTTTTTAGTTGCGGGAATTAAAAATGGAGTTTATAGAAGAGGGAGAAAATAGAAAAATTGAGTGGAGATGAAAGAATTAAGTTAGGCAGCAAAGATGATTTTCAGGTTTCTTTGTGAGTCTGTAATTAGCACATTTTTCACCTGCCAAAATATAAAGGGACAGAGCCCCAGTTTTAAAAATATCCCTGCTTTTTTTTTTTTTTTTTGTTTTTTTTCTTGAAGACTGCCCGGATTTATAGACCATTTTAAAAGTTTACTACACATTTAGCCAAGCCACAGTTTAGGCTAAGTTTATCCAGACCCGTTTTGTTGGTTGTGTTGGGATTTTTAAAGAAAAAGGATCTAGCAGATAATCTTTCTGAGTGGAATTTGGTTTCAAATGATCTTAGCACTTCATATTCCTAAGGATTATTAGGAATTAACGCCTGTAGCTACTACCGCCCATTCCACTACCGTAGCCACCTCCGTAAGGACCAGAGAAAAAACCTTGGCGCTGGGAAAAACCTTGGCGCTGAGGTCCGCCACCAGGTCCATCTGCGTAGTTAGAACCAAATCCTCCTCCATAACTGTCACTGTTGTAGTCCCCACCATAGCGGCCATCTCCTCCTTGATACCAGCCGCCACCGCCATTGGGGCCACCTTAGCTTCCTCCATAATTAGGGCCACTTTGGCTCCAGCCACTTCCATATCCATTGAAGTTCGACCTCCACGTTTGCCTCCTCAGGTCAGATACTACTACCATACAGAGAACACATTGTTTCTTTTACCCTCTCTGTCTCTAAATAACTCCCAAGAACTAAGATACCCAAATCTATTCCCTTTTTTTTCTCTGCTACTATTTCTCTTTCCCCTACTCTCTCTATCTCCCTGACCCATGCTTGACCTAAAGGATTGGCCAGTCCCTCTCTAGCTTCTAAGCAGGCAACATGTGTTCTCTTGCTAGCAGACACTTAACATGAAAGTATGTAAAAATAAGAAAATAAAATATTCCTCTCAACGCTAATATTTGTATCCACTTCTTTGTCAATTATACCCACAAAGATACCAAATATTACAAGTTAATAAGTGAAGACTATATTTATTAATCAAAAATTGAAAAGTTTAATACAAATCTTCATGCACCAAAATATTTAAAATAATTAAAACATTTTTTTTGTATGCAGATATCTGTCTTTTTTCATTTTTTTATTTTATTTTATGGTAGTCTATAACTGCCATATCATTAAAAGTTCACATGTTTCAGGTGTTGTTCCCCTTATAAAACATTCATGTAGGTTTTTATAAATTTATGTCAATTTACGTCAACCATACTTGGCCAGATAAGTAAACATGATTGATGACAGGGTTGTCATCACCTACTTGAAAGGTCAGTGAATCAAACCTCTGTGATTAAGAAATACTTTTATTCTGAATTACATACCATAAACAATTAATATTTGTTTCAAATCAGATTAATTTAACTTTAAATTTACTAATTTTTAAAAATAATGTATCACATTTTATTTTTGCAAGATTTTTTAATGCCAAGAATTAACTTTTGTTCACAAATGTGTTGATCACTCAAAAATGGCTGAAAAATTGAAAATTTCTTTTTAAATCTCAAAATTTTAGACTCCAATCAATATAATTTCTGTTTGAAATCTACCAGAGTATTTTACTTACTGGAAATAGTAAATTTAATCATTTGGCTTCAAAATTAAAGCTTCAAAAAAACTTTTTTATTTTTAAAATTCATTTTAAAGGTTAGGTATCAAAAATGAGTGGCGGTACCTATAATTATTTAGTACATAAACAAAATTAGATTAATTTATTCCAGTTTTGTTTATGTACTAACTCTAGTAATAAGGAAGTTTTTGACAACTCCAAAATGAAATACATTAATGCATTAAAAAGTAATCTCAACAATGGTTTCGAATACTCTGTTAAAAACAAAGTAGGCAGAAATAAGCAGAAACGCTGTAAACTTAACATTAAATAGTTTAACCCACCCTCAGCCACAATGTCCAAACTAACATTGTAAAAATTCTTCCTAAATTTAATTGATAAACATTTTTTAAATTCACTCACACTAAAAAAGATTTAAAAACAAAGACAATGTTAAAATTAGTTACAGTTGCATTAAGGACATAGATGAATATATTTCACAACATAATCCAGTTAAATGTCAGATGTGATACATACTTAGGACATCATGTCTCTTCTAAGAGATGACTGACGGGGCAGAAAACTTTCCCACAGAAGATCATCATTACTTTCTGCAATAGACTAGTTGCCAACTGAGGCTATAGAACCCAATCTATCCTGCAATTTAACCCATAGCTGAAGGGAGAAGTGGCAGATTAATATCTTTTTCAAGGGTATTTGTGCATAAGTGAATGCAACAAATTGGACTGGAATTCAAAATTGGCTCTCCGATTTTTCATTCCAAGTTGATATCTACTGCACCACAATACAGATATCAAATAAATACTTGACTCACCTGAAGAACAACAACTACCCTAATATTTATAATGGCGACACGTCTAAAAATAATTGCAACTGTCGAAAATATAAGACCTGCCAATATAAATGGCCAGTGTATGTCAGAAAGCATTATTTATAGAGCTTGTATCCATTTGGATGATGATGTTAAATTTTATTTTTGGAGCCACAGCAAATAAGTGGAAATATCATTTCAATAACCATATGATGTCTTTTAGCAATAGTAAATACAGCAAAAGCACTACTTTATCTATAGGTTATTGGCCATTAAAAAACAAGAACTCAATTATGACCAGGAATATTATTGCTAAAATGAAATCTTATAAAGGAAAAAAGATAGATGTAACTTGTGTCGCTTAGAAAAACTTGCCATCTTAAATCAAATGAATAACCCTAATTTATTTAACAAAAAAGTGAATTAATGACCACTTGTTGCCACAGGAAAAAATATTTACTTAAATAATTAAACCTAGATTTATACTGATTTCCCTAAACATTTGTTAGTTTCTTTCTTACTTTCTTGCTTTCTCCACTTCTTTCTTTCTTTCTTTTTTTCTTTTTTCTTTCATTTTCCTACAATTATTATTTATTATTAATAATAATTATGAATTATTACCCTCTGAATTCATCTCGCTTAATTTAAAAATATTCTTTGTTTTATATTTACTAATATATATATATATATATTTAGTATATCGAGGCAGCAAGTAATTTTCTAAGCTTACGCTGTTAAATATAAGAGACAATGAATGTCTATTATGTTTAATCATGAGTCGTTCTAAACGTCATATTTTTGCTTTAATTTCAGTTGAAAATAAAGACAAAAATTCTCCAACATTTGGATAATTATTTATTGGTTTTCTTCTAAGCTTTTGGCTCACATGAGCCATCTTCAGAGAGGTTGTTTAAGCTGAAATATTATAAAATCCACCATCACCGACGATATTATTTTGTGTTGACATAAAACTTCGCTTGGCAATGGCAATAGTTACCAAAAATATTAAACGCAGTTCTTAAGTTTGCGATGTGGTTTTATGACGTCACACCGCGGGATAGCGCGAAATGACAACAAAACCATGTAGTCAAATGCAATGTAATATGTTATTTCCTGTTTTAAAGTTGATTTTATTGAGTGTTGGTTGTTTAAATTTGATGTACATGGCCTCCAATATCTGCAGGTTCCTCTTACTGTGTGTGTGAGTAAGGATCACCGTATTGTTGACCAAAATCTGTCTGATATTACCTACATGTTTATGTTTTTCAGAGAAATGTTGTTTAATAGTACTCTGATCAGAAAGATGACATGTAAGTCTACGGGAGAGCGTGGTTGTAGTAAAACCAATATATGTACTAGGTTTTTGATTATTATCAGAGATGCAATCTCTGAATGGGCATGTAAATTGGTACGCTAAATAAATCCTCTGAGTAAATGGTATGATGGCTGAGACTAAGGACTACAATTATACCTACTTAAAGCCAAACCCGAAGCAAAAACTAAAATAAAAAGACTGAAAAAAACAGACATACAGGCAGATAAACAGACACTCACACAAACATGTTGCATTATATATATATATATATTATTGATTTTCTGCACTATTGTAAGAACTGCAACCTTGAAACTTCTGAATATTGTTTCTTATGTCTTTGTCTATGAGTGTATCAAATTTGATTAAAATCGGACCACTCCTTCTATAACCCGATTTTTTCGATTATCGATTTTTGATGTTTATCAGGGGTACCTCGACACAAAACCTAGCTAAGAATACTTGCAGACACTTATAGTACAACTGTGTAAATTTTCAAGAAAATCGGTTCAGCTGTTTTGGAGTCTATAGGTAATGGACACACACACACATACACACACACACAGACAAAGTTGTATTTATAAATAAGTTTAGATTAGATTTAGATATATATAAAACTACACATGAACATAGAGGGAAAAGGATACTGAAAATGTTTCACCTTTAAATTTAAATTTAAATTTATTTATTTATATAGTCTTGCCAATTCTATCTGGTTTCTTCTTATTGTTTTTGTTTTTATCTCTTTTGTCATTAAGTATTCCACATTGAGATTCTGCCAAGAATGTTGAAATGTTTTCAGAACTGAGACACAAATTCAATGTGGGCGATCTCACAATTGAAACACTTTCTATACACTTTCGCCTTAGTAAATTGCAATTGCCTTTAAATAGATTAGAATTTTTAAAATAATTGTCAAACTCATTACTGTAAGCAACTAATATATATATACTATTTACATTATTCGGACTATTGCCATTTGTATGACATTTTGATTGTTGTATGCCCAACTCTTCTTTAGGTGCTAGGAATTTCGAACCAAACCTTTTATTACGATTACTGGGTATATCATTCTCATTCCTTGTGTGAAGCTTCTTTGGTGGTTAATAGTCCGAATAATGTAAATATTGTCAATATAACCTCATCTCAAAAATATAGACAAATACTAATATATATATATATAGACAAATACTAATATGTATATATAGAGACAAATACTAATATATATATATATATAGACAAATACTAATATATATATATATATAGACAAATACTTATATATATATATATATAGACAAATACTTATATATATATATATAGACAAATACTTATATATATATATATAGACAAATACTTATATATATATATATAGACAAATACTAATATATATATATATATATATAGACAAATACTAATATATATATATATATATAGACAAATACTAATATATATATATATATATATAGACAAATACTAATATATATATATATATATATAAAAATACTAATATATATAGAGACAAATACTAATATATATATATATATATATTAAATTTAGAATTTAAATCCCCATTGACTAGATGTTAGAATATAAATTAAAAGGATTCAGTTTAAGTTTTAATCTTAATTTTACCCTAACGTTAACCTTAAAAAGTATTTTTAACCTTCCTATCCCAAGCTCCTTTAATTGCCCATCTTTAGAAAATATGAATTCTTTTACTAAACCCCTTTTTCCTTGGTTAACACATATGTTTTTCTCTAATATTTTTTTTCTAAAATTTTTTTTTCTCTAATAATTTTGAAACTGATAACTTCCTGTAATTGGCATTTAGCTTGATTTTTTTACTTGATTAAACCTAAAAGGTTTAATCAAGTAAAAAAAAAAAATTAAAATCTTATATTGAAACCCATTCCTTCTCTCCTAAATACACCTCTTCAAACAGCCCAAAATCTTAACTTTAAAAAGTAATTTAACTCATTTAGTTGTCTATCTTTATAAAATATGAACTCCTATTTCTCCCCTTCCTAAATATACCATTTCAACACCCTGTAACCCCGCGACTACCAGCTCTGTCCTTTTCTACTTTGTGACCATTGTTAACCTAAAACCTATCAACACTCTAACCCCAGGGCCTTCCCATTTGGAAAAAACAATGTTGCTGACGTGATGTAGAATCTCTATTAGAGATCCTATGTCGAAATGTACATCCGACACCTTTGAATTTTGAAAATTTTCTCTAATATATATATTTGAAATGATTTGTTTGATCAATACTCATATTTCAGTAGATATTCTGTTTATAATCAAACAGTATCATATATTTATTTCTACCAGCCTGATTATTTATGATAAATTTTTATTTAAAAAATGTGTGTCATTAGGCAGCATTCGAACCTGCAACCCCTATCCACACCTGTTGAATGACACGCATTTTTGTAATAAAAATCCGGTAGAAATAAATATATAATACTGTTTGATTATAAATAGAATATCTACTTAAATACGAGTATTAATTAAAAATAATGTTCAAACAGATCATTTCAAATTGTCAGTTGTTAATAACCAAGTTTCGTTAATCTTTGTTAATTTCCATAATATATATATATATATATATACAGCCTTTGAGATTTGAAAAAGAAATCACTTGACTGGCGGTCGAAAGCGAGGGAAAATTTACTCACTCCCAAATCATTTTACTCTATCAGCTCTATTTTCTTAATAGTTACTTTTTTGATCTTTCCTTTTAATATGAGCATAAAGATTTTGACAATAAAACTTTTTATTAAGTTTGAGTCCTTTTAACATCATGATATGCAGTTTTTTTTTTTTTTGCAATTGAGTGGAGGTATCTAAATTCATAGTTTCTTTCTTCTGTTTGACTACAACCTCCATCTCAAAGATGATAACAAAATTACAAATCTGATTTTCTCAACGATTTTCTACAAAAAAATTACCTGTATAATTTGTTTTTCGGTGGCCGATTGAAAGAAGTATGCGTATTTCTTTTTTTTTTCTTTCAAATATTTGTTTTTACTTTTCGTATGCAGGGAGGAAATATAGATATTGAGTCAAGGATAATATTTTTCCAAATGAGTTTCTAAAAATCTGTGAACGTCTTTAATCTGGGCGACAGAGACATTTTGGCTCCACTCTGGAAGCATTAATTAAATGAATGTTTACACTGACCAGGACAATAAAAGTGAGACAGGAGCTTGTCAATCTAAATTCCATCTGTCAGATCTTGCTTTGATGATTGCGGGATGTCACTGTCTTTTGTTTAACCATACATTTCGAAGTAAATCAGTTGGTATACATAAAACCAAAAAGTTCAATATATCATTATAGGTCATTCTTAGTAACTTGTGAATCTTCAATGGCATACTTTTGGGTTGGAAAAGGATTCAGATTTCCTTCTTATATATTTAAAGGAGCATGTTTCATTGCGAGATTTTTAATCAACAATAGGCAAGTAAAGCAATAAACTTTAATCACCCAATTAAGTTTTTAATCGACTAAGTCGATCAGGTGAGTGAAATCTTAAAGGCTGTGTATATATATTAGTCATCCACATAAAAGCCTGTTTTGCTGTATCACAGCTCATCAGTGTGGCTAGACAGCCACTTGCTTCTAGCCAGGATTGAAACTCGGCCGATTTGGTGTCAGTTGGAGTTGCTGCACCCTAAGCCATAAACTCATCGAATCAGAGAAGGGAAATTTTAGCATGTTGTATATAATTAGTGTATACACACGCCAGTCACTGAAAGAACTCAATTCATTCCTAAAGAGTAATGCATAAATTATGCTAACAGTTTCTTCTCTTGCTTGTGGAACTCTCTTCCAGCTTCTTGCTTTCCACTCAACTTTGATCTTCAAAAATTTAAATGCAATGTCAATCGTTATCCTCTGTCTTCTTAATTCCTGTTCTTTTATTGTTCTCTCTCCTTAATTATGTTTTCTTCTTCTCATATTATTATAAGTCCTATGCTAACAGTTTCTTCTCTCGCTTGTGGAACTCTCTTCCGGCTTCTTGCTTTCCACTCAACTTTGATCTTCAAAAATTTAAATGCAATGTCAATCGTTATCCTCTGTCTTCTTAATTCCTCTTCTTTTATTGTTCTCTCTCCTTAATTATGTTTTCTTCTTCTCATATTATTATAAGTCCTATGCTAACAGCTTCTTCTCTCGCTTGTGGAACTCTCTTCCGGTTTCTTGCTTTCCACTCAACTTTGATCTTCAAAAATTTCAATGCAATGTCAATCGTTATCCTCTGTCTTCTTAATTCCTCTTCTTTTATTGTTCTCTCTCCTTAATTATGTTTTCTTCTTCTCATATTATTATAAGTCCTATGCTAACAGTTTCTTCTCTCGCTTGTGGAACTCTCTTCCGGCTTCTTGCTTTCCACTCAACTTTGATCTCCAAAAATTTAAATGCAATGTCAATCGTTATCCTTTGTCTTCTTATTTTATTGTTCTCTCTCCTTAATTATGATTTTTATTTTCATATTTTGTCATAATTAGTAACTCTTTGGCTCTTAATGGCTGTATTGCTTTGTTTTGGGTAAAATGGGTAACAAGAAAAACAGCTAAATAGCATAGTCTCACAGAAGAATAAAACATTTAATGGTTTTTAACAAGAAAGAAATAGGGTGCTGGATGTTTAAAACATGATACCCAAACAGATTTTAATATTTTGTCAAGCAATTAATTATTTGTGCACTTCTTCAGTAATCATAGAATTTGAAGAATGTGATAGGCAGATAGTATAAGGGCAGAGCCAGTGCATACTAACCCTAACCCCACCCCTAATGAGAGGGGGGGGGTCTAAGCCTGATTGGTAGCCCAGAGGCATTGCTTTGTGACCCTCACTATCTTATCAACATTTGCTTTTATCTACCTACATATGTTACAAATTAAACCAAGTACTACTGACTATTAAAGGATGAAAATGTTTCACATATTTTGACATGATTCTGGGTTCATTTCTTTTCGTTAACGTGTTCTGCTAAATCTTCAAAAAAACACAATTTACTATTTTCTTTTATCCATAATGTTGAAATTATTCAAGTTTTTAACAAGATAAAAAGATGATATTTTAACAAGATGATGCCTCAGATTGTTGATCTTAAGATGGAATGATCTATTGTGAAATATTTCCAATTTGTATTTATATACATTGTATTTATTTTCCGTTGTTCTAGTTGAATTGTTGACCCATATTATATACAATACATTATTGTGTATAATTAAGTTACAATAAAAATTTAATTTTATATGAATACTACCTTATGAAAATTGAGATGCAGTCGAGCGTGTCTGGGTGTGTATCATAGATTGAGACTCTTGCACTTGTTTTTTATAAGTGTTATCAGGGAAATTCTCAAGTTAAGTTCAAATTCAGGACTGTTATTTTCACTTTTGCACAAATGCCCTACTAGCTATGGGTTAATAAATAGCAAGGTAAACTGTACTCTCTAGCATTTGGTAGCAACCATTCTTATAGAGTAAAATTCCTGAATTCCAAACTACGGAGAAGAGAATGAGCAACCATTTGACAGTCTTTCCTAAGAAGACATGACAATTCACAAGCAATAAAGAGTTAACTGTTACCTATATTTTGATGGAATATAGCATAAAAAATGATTTCATTCTTGTCTTTGTACTAATGAAAACATTTTTATTAAATGTTAGCCAGCATTGTTAAGCATTAAATAGCAAAGTAGTCTGTAACCTTGAGTGATATCCAGTCTTAGAGAAATGTCTGAATCCAAACTTGTAGAGAAGGCAATGTGAAAGAACGCCACTATCTTTCCCAAGATGGCATGATATTGCACAGACAACAAAGAAAACAAAAGTGTGGAGAACCATGTTTTATTTAAAAACGAACAGGTAGCATAACAGATATTGACAGTGTAAGTGATGAGCTCGGTATAAATTTCAAGCAAGACTTCTGCATTCACTTTGCCACAGAAGCCCTTGGGAAAGGCATGATTACATTTTATCTCCTTCTCACTAAGGGTTAAATAGTAGGGTGAACTGGGCTCTATAACTTTGCATGGGAACAAGTATAAATAAAGAAGGCAATGGGAAACCACTTTCCTATTTTTCCCAAGAAGTCATGGCAATTCACAGATAGTAAAGAAAAGGAATCTGTGAGAAGGACAACTCTGAATTTCAGACCATGGAGAAGGCAATGGGAGACCAATTCCCTATCTTTCCCAAGAAGTCATGACAATTCACAGATGATAAAGAAAAGGAATTTTTTTTTTTAATCATCTCACCCCAAGCAAGGCATTCCACTGCCACTATTGTGCATGGGGCTACATTCTTTTTCTTTATTCCCTATCTTTCCCAAGAAGTCATGGCAATTCACAGATAATAAGTAAAGGAATCTGTGAAAAGGACGACTCTGAATTCCAAACCATGGAGAAGGCAACGGGAAACCTCTCCCTTATCTTTCCCAAGAAGTCATGGCAATTCACAGATAATAAAAAAGGAATCTGTGAGAAGGACAACACTGAATTCCAGACCATTGAGATGGCAATCGAAAAACACTCCTTTATTTTCTGCAAAACTCATGGTAATTTACGAATTTAGAAAAAATTGTGGAGGACCATGTTTGTCTTGGTCCAGAGGTGACATGTCATTTTATAAAAAGGGAAGATTTTTTTTATAATCTACAAGTTGAAGGACCATTTAAAATTTAGTAACTTTTTTTAGCTCTTTGTAATATTAAATTGAGGCTTGTTCAAATGCCAACTGGTACTGTGCTTGTTTTAGGCTTTAGTGTATAGTTTTTCAAAATAATAATTTTGTTGGGACTATTATCTTCTGACTGGGGAGGGTGGAAAATAATGTCGGGAGAATCTACTTGCGTGGAAGAATAGGTGGCTATGCTTCAGTCAACATAAAATGACACTATTTTCGTATTTGATGTCAAAACCTTTGCTCAAAACATAAACGTCTTATCAAAAATGACATGCTTGACTTAAATCTTTCACCAAGAAATGACTGACTGAGGATTATAGGTCTCTGTATATTTATTTGCATAAATTTGCTAAATATAACTCAATCTGATTTAGGAAACATTGACCTACCTTCTTTTACTATTTTTATGTGCCATGTCCTTTCAGAATGTGGGTGATCATGGCTCACCACAACTTCCTGTCTTATGTTGCCTGATCTCCCAGTTTCTGTATAATCAGTGAAGTTAAGCAATCTCGATTCTGGTTGGTAACTAGACGGGTGATCACTTGGATATACCAGGTACTATGTAAGAGGTTGGATATTATATAGCAATTCAGCACTCTCTTTTTTTTGTTTCTAAGGACATTTCCCTCTCTCTTAATACTTTGCTTAATTTCTTTCTTGTTGATCACATGTTCTGGCCACGATATTCTTAACATATGTTGATAAAACTACATCTATGTCTTCTGGCTTACAGCCACATCATTCTGAAACACCAGTTCCATTATGATTACCAAAGTTAAACAACATTGATCCTGGTCAATGTGTAGATGGGTGACTGCTTAGGAATATCAGGTGCTATAAGCTTGGATGTGCAGCTGGTGTAATGAATAATAAATCAGAATTGTTAATTGAAGAGCCAAGTCCTAATTCCTGTTGGTGTCATTATGTTTACTTACATGCAAATACCCTGGGGAAAGGTATGAATCTACTTTTTCTCCTCCGTATACATTTCTAATTTGATTTTGGCAGAAGTGTTAATCATAAGCTATGTCTGGCTTATATCTAGGTTATCAGAATATGGAAGAATAGAAAGAGGGAAAGGATGTATGTGTTGAGAGAAAAAGAGAGAGTTTCTCTGTTACTCTTTTAGTAAAGAGAAATGGGTATATTTGAATACGCTTTAACTACTACATTTCTATTCACAATAAATGTTTTTCTATTGCTTAATACTTTGCATACTTTCTGGAAAGCATTTTTTCTGTTCCTGTGCACCATCAGATTCATATAGCAGTTCAATACCTTTTTTTTTTCTTATCTAATGGCATTTTCTTTAAGAATAATTGAATTAAGAACAGTTTTTTTTTGTAGGATTTTTTGCTTAAAGAATTAATGGCTTTCATGATGCAAAAGAATTTAGATGATCATTAAATGAAACAAACTGGTCACTCCCACCTCAAAGAATTTATTCAAAGAAGTATTTCTCTTTTTGTTTACTTTATGGAAGTTTTTTTTTAATAAAGAGATTTACATTTTTATAAGTTAGTCAGTTAAGTACCAGATGTTATACATGCTTAAGCAATCATGTCTTTTTCAATTCACGACTGACTAGGAAGAAGATTTTCCCAGAATAGGTTTGCATTTCTTTCTGTGGTAGACTGGTTGCCAGCCAAGGCTAGAGAACCCAATCTGTCTTGATGTTCAACCCATAGCTAGAGGGAGAAGAGATGAATTCATACCTTTCTCAAGTGCATAAATGAATGCAAATATAAGTAAAGGAAAGAATATATGTGCATCATCAAATTTATGTAGCAATTCAGCACATTTTTCTTTTTTATCTGGTATTTTCTTTAAGAATAATTGAATTAAGAACAGTTCTTTTTTTTGTAGGTTTTTTTTTTTTTCGGCTTCATATGATGGCCATTTTTGGTATTGTTGTTTTATTGATCAGCTGTGAATTATGGAACTTTTGTCTTGCAGTACATTTGGTTAAGAAAATATATGAAAAATCATAGCTAAAAAAATGGGGTAAAATTTAAGCTGAAATAAAATATAAAGAAAAATGGAGTAAAAAATAATCTTTTGTGAATCTATATCATAAAAGAATGGTTGATACTCTGTCTTTCACACGTGTCATAATTTGTGTTTATTGTTATAATAAACACCTATATCAACCAAGATGAGAACAAAAAGTTCAAAATTATTCCAAGATTATTGAAAATTACTCATCCCAGAAATAATACAAATTATGACAAGTGGCACGAACCAACTAACATAATCCAGTTGTTAAAATCCATCTGACACTGAATAAAAAAAGGCTCCAAAAATACACCATTAAAGTCCTACGGTGGCGTAGTGGATATAGTAGTTAGTTATACATGTGTTAGTATCATCTAGTGGTTATGAGTTCGATCCTTGGACTTGGTAGTGAGAGTACCAAATTCCAATATGAAAGAACAATAATTGATTTCATAGGATATTTCGCAATAATCCACATCAGCTAATTTATGAACACATGATGATGACCAGAGGGTACTTGGTCGAAACATTGTGTCTATTATAACAACCAAGATGAGAACAAAAAGTTCGAAATAATTCCAAAATTATCTATATTTGAGTAGGTGCTCCATTTATTTATTAAACGGTATATGCATTTATTTACGGCTATATCATGTTGAATACACCGGTTCCCGTCTGGTCACCGAAGTTAAGCAACATCAAGCCTGGTCAATACTTAAATGGGTGACCATTTGGGAATACCAGGTGCTGTAAACATAAGGACCAAGAATGGTCCACCAGTCCTCCAGGTTTGGGGGTTGGGTGCAGGGCTAACAACCCTGCCCCGTAAAAAACAGACTGTTACAGAAACAGCAACAAAAAGTTGCTGCCCTATGCACCATCTGGGTGTGATGGATAAATGATGATGATGATGCATTTATTTTTGCCTACCAAACAAAATATTCGAGAAATTATTGACAAATATGTTTCCTCTTGTCGAATTAATAAATTTAAAATTCATCACTTTTTAGAGAGTATGTGGTCATACTGACTGAGCAAAAGCAAGACCAGATGTTGGCTTTATGCTGACCAGAAAGTGAATGAATAAAAATCATCTCTGCGCAGGTGGATTTGCGCAGATGTTCCGGTTGAAAAATAAAAATTAATCAAATATCAAATTACCATTTCGCAAGACTACGTGAATTTTATTTACCAGCCAATGGGAAGCCCAGAATCAAATTCAAGTATGAAATTCCAAAACAAGCTGCGTTTTGATCCAAAAGGCAGATATAAAAAGTGGAGCAAAAGCATCGTTAGACAGACGGGAAAAGGAGAGGAGAAGAGTGTAATTAATATCCCCTTGACTTAAGTCGAGCGGCTACTATGCTGACCTCTTTCTTTCTCCCTGTCTCATAAGTACTTGCTGACTTCTCCAAAGACATTCCTCAAAAGTACTTACTGACTTGCTGACCTTAGAAGTGGCAACTCAAAAATGAACATTTCTTTTATCTTTTTCAGCATTATATTATTTTCCATGAACACTTTAACCTCCGTTGGACTTATATTCAAATATTATTTTAATTGTAAAAACATTAATTGAAATGTGTATGTATAAATGTTATTTTATACTCAAATTGCCTTTCTTGATTTTATAATCATTTTATGAATTATAGTGGGTTATCTTCCCACAAAGCCAAATTCCGTTAACCTGCACAGTATACAATTACCCTTCACCAGAAAGGAATCCTACGACTAGAAAAGGAATAAATAAAATAAGAGATACCCGCTATAAGTGCTTTGTTTATGTTAGGACACAAAAATTAGTACATGTGAATGTTTAGGAAAGATTTTTATGCTAATAAGTGTTGGTTTTTAAAAGTAAAATGAACACATGAAATAAATTTCATCAGTTGTTGTTGTTCTTTCCTTTACTTTCTTCATCATTGTCTTGCTACCTCTTTCAGTCAGTTAAGTGCCATACGTGAAACACGCTTGAGCAATCATGTCTCGAAAGACTGACTGGGCAGAAGATTATCCCGCAGTAGGTTGCCATTGCTTTCTACGGTAGACTGGTTACCAGCCAAGGCTATAGAACCCAATCTGTCCTGTTATTTAACCCATAACTGGAAGGACGAGACAGTATTAATATCTTTCCCAAGAGTATTTGAGCGTAAGTGAATGCAATGAATTCAACTAGAATTCGAACTCGGCTCCCCGATTTCTCGTTCCGAGCCGATATCCACTGCACCACAACGCACACTTGTGTCTAATTCAATCTTTGCTATCAGATTTTGTGAAGTTCTTCTCTCTCTGGGTTTTCTGGCTTGTCTATTTATTGGCACCAAAGTCCACACAGATTTTCATTCATCTGGGTATGTTTTTTGTTTTTGTTTTTATGGCAAATCAACATTGGCGGGTCATTTATTGCCAACTAAACTTTATTTATTTATTGCTGGTCATATCTTTTTCTTTCAACAATTTTAGTGTTGCTTTTTATATAAGTTTTGTGTCTAGTAATACATTTTTATTTTCGTGCATCAAGGTTCATTGGGAGTTGTTTTTAAGGGCAGGGTCCCCAAGTCCTACCCTTGTTATTTAACTCATAACTGGAGGGAATGGACGGATTAATACCTTTCTCAAGGGTACCAGTGCTTAAGTGAATGCAGGGTATTCAACTGGAATTTGAACTCAGCTCACCGATTTCTCTTTCCAAGCCGATATCCACTGCACCACAATGCACATCCGTAACTAAACGCTTACAGGTATTCCCAAGCGGTCACCCATCTTAGTACTGACCAGGCTCAACATTGCTTAACTTTGGTGATCGAGCGAGAACTACTGTACTGGTACCCTTGGGAAAGGTATTAATCTGTTCATTCCCTCCAGTTATGAGTTAAATAACAAGGGTAGGACTTGGGGACCTTGCTCTTAAAAACAAATCCCAATGAATCGTGAAAAGAAAAACATAAAAAAATAAAAATAACCTTACCCAAAAATCACTGGTTATGACCTTAAAATGATCCCATAAGGATTGATAGGTCGTTAAGCCTCAAAAACAAACAAACAAAACTCAAAGTAACATAGTATGTTGCCCATATTGAGCAAATTAATGTGGCTTACATATTTATTGTATATGTTACTATTGTTAAGTGTAACAAAAGAAGAATAATTGACCCAAACTCAGAGTTAAAAATCACATACAAATATTTAATTTACGATAAATACAAAATGGTATATATACAAAATTTACAATTTTTTGCATTCAAAACAGAAAACCGAGTTTCCTACTGGCAGAGCGATGGGTAAGGGTTACGAAGGGGAAGAAAGGTATCAAATATCTTTACCCAGTTAAGATAGCGAAGAAGATTTAAGTGCTTCCCTGTGTCTCTTCTATAAATACTTTCACGGCTTCTGCTCCGATGAACTTAGATCACTGGTGCCCCCTAAATACGAATTTGCACGAGATACTAGATTAGCAGCTAGATCCCACCCTTTTACAGTGAAACCGGTAAAATGCAACCGCAACTTCTACTCCAACAGTTTCTTTCCTCACACTTCCCGACTGTGGAATTCCCTTCCACACGATTGCTTCCCCAATGGTTACAATCTCCAGGAGTTTAAATGTAAGGTCAATAGACACCTCCTAACACACTAACTTGCTCCCATTCTATCAAACACTTTTCCATCTGCTCAACCCTCATCCTCGGTATCCTTACTCATCTGTCGCCTTCCTCCTGACATTCCCTATGTCTAACCACTCCTCTTTACCTTCCCCTATGTAGCCCCATGTGCAATAGTGGCAGTGGAATGGGGTGAAATGATTAAAAAAAAAAAGGAAATCCTCAAATGCGTATATAAAGAATAATTATTAGTTTGGTCAATGAAAGAGTCAAAAATATCTATTTGCCCTTTTAATTCCATGAGGTTCTCTTTTAGGTTTTAGTTGGTTTGCAACTTTTCTTAGGGATTCTTTCAGCTGGATGCACAGATTCACAGGCCAGAATTGATAATGTCAGCAAATCCTGTTAACTACTAATTACTCTCTTCCCAAAACCTATTTTTATAGGGGCTAACACCTAATTTGTATATTTCTAGAACATTTCAAATTCTCTCGATTTTATTCGGATTTTCTCGGACATTCTAGCATCTTCCAAACATTCTATTTCTAATTTCTTTATTTTTATGACTACTTCATGAATTAAAACTTTTTTGTAATAACAAGTAGGACTCAATAGAATTATTATTATTATTTTTATATATAAATGCATCCTTGTAACACGATATAAACTATATTGTAGAACAGGTTTATTGACCTTGATTTGTATAAAAAATATGTATGCTGTTGGCACAGTGAATGATTTTAAAACCCTAAGTTGGTACATAGCAAAAGGCTGTCGAATCTAATGATGGTTTATCCTGGTAAGGGAGATACAGGTTTGAATCCTGCCTAAGACAGTATATTTTTTTTTCAGTATGATTTCTTCAATATGGTATTTACCCTACTCCTTCACTGGAGTGGGATGTGACACAAGTTCTTTTATTAGGAGGGGATCCAACCGTGTACGGATGGGCACAGGGACAAAAATTCCCCAGTCCCCTCAACCATCAGTTGAGCTGGCCCCGGTGTTGAGCAACTGGTCCTCTGCTGCAATAGGGTGGCACGGCTGCGGGACAGTTTTTCGAGATTGAGTATCTATCAGTGTAATTTTTCTCAGAAGCAACCCTGTCCTCACGGACAGAGCTACAACTGAGCCGTACTCTGTCTTTGAGGACAGAAATGCAACTGAGAGATGATTCGGTACCCACCCGACACAAAAATGTTATGGGTAAATATTTATGACTTCTGAAATATTCAGGCCAGTAGATAAAAATAGATAAATATACTTTTTAATAAATAAACAGAATGTCTACTCAAACATGGGTATCCACTAAAAATAATGTTTAAGTAATAAAATCTGCTGGATTTAATAAATAGATAAAAAATCCGTCACTTCTTTAGAAAATGTAATCTATATACATATGCTTGCATCGTGTGCGAGTGATGTATGTTTGAATTGTGTGTTTGTGCCATTTACTGTATACACAAACAAACATACATACTACTTTTTAAATAAAATATTAGAATTATACATTCCCCTCTCACTCAGTCAGAACAACCCAACCCTGGGCTGAGCTATAAAATCAAAAAGTTATAGACAAAATATATCAAAAATCAAAAAAATTACCTTTTTTTTCTCTCTTATTTTTTTTATAATCATATTGCCCCAAGCAAGGCATTTTACTGCCACTGTTTTGCAGGAGGTTACATAGGAGGAAAGTTATGAGAAAGAGTGACAGGTTATAGGGAGTGTCAGGAAGTGGGTAAGAGAAGGATGAGAACACTGATGAGAGTGGAGTGGACGGAGAAAGAAGCATGAGAGAGAGGATGCAGGTTAGTGAGATAGGAGATGACCATTGACTTTACATTTAAATTCTTGGAGATTGTAGCTGTCAGAGAAGCAAATAAATGGAAGGGAATTCCACAGGCAGGAAGTGCGAGAAAAGAAACTGATGGAGTAGAATTTGCGTTTACATTTTATTGGTTTCACAGTAAAAGGGTGGAACCTAGTTGATAATCTTGTGGCTCAAGTAAATTTATATATAGGGGGTACCAGTGAGCTAAGTTCATCGGAGCAGAAGCCGTGAAAGTATTTGTAGAAGAGACACAGGGAAGCCTCATTGCACCCGTGAGAAAGTGACTGTATCTGAGCTGCCAAGTCGGGATCTATTACATTACAGATTCTCTGTTGGATTTTGTCAAGAACACCTAGGTGCATAGCAGAAGCACCCGACCAGATATGGCAGCAGTATTCAATGTACAGGTGGATGGTAGACTTATATATGTGCAGGATTGTTTCAGACAGGAAAAATTTCCTGGCCCTATACAGAGAACCAACTTTCTTAGCAGCTAAGGATTTATATAGTCATTCTACTTGAGGTCTGTTGTGAGAGTTAACTCAAGGAGGGGCAGTGTTTTGCTTTCAGGGAGACTAGGCTGATCCATGCTAATGGGGGGTAGGAGCAATTGTCTGTGATGGTTAATAGATAGCAGCTTTTAAACTTAAATTAATTAAGCTTTTAATTATGCTTTTAAACTTAAAAAAATAGATAATTAAAAGTTTTATTGAATTTTTTCATATAAATAAGATTATAGAAATATTTTTATGTATTATTGATTTGAAATATTCACATGAACATGCAAACATGCATACACATATGATTTGAATTGGAAATAGACATCTGGTTCAGAAAAGCTAATTTTTTACTTGTATCTGCCAACAACCCCAGGGTAATAGGAAAAGAGTATAATCTGAAATATATAGCCCTTTAAAGTCATTTTATGGCTCTTATATTTAAATTGAATATATTTTCTAATAAATATATTTTAAATGGATAAATACACAAGAATTTACTTGAGCAACCAGACTGGCAACAAGGTCCCACTTTTTTACAGTTAAATCTTCAAAAAGTAGCTGGCAGTTCTACTCCAGCAGTTTCTTTACTCACACTTCCAACCTGTGGAACTTCCTTCCATATACTTGCTTTCCTGACAGCTATAACCTCCAGGAATTTAAATGTCAACTCTCATCTCTTATCCTCTTGACTCTAGTCCTTTCCCTTGTCCTTTCTACTTCACCCCATGTATCTTGTTCTTTTCCTTTCTCACTCTACCTTTGCAACTGTCATCACACCTGTATTCCCATCCTTCTCTGGCTCTTTCTCAGATACCCCCTGTAAGGGTCCATTTTTCTCTTTGCTCTCCTCCTGCTTAAACTTTTACTCTCTTATATAGCCCCCATGCATCAATAGCGGTAATGCCTTGCTTGGTGTGAAACGAATAAAAAAAAAAATTTAATTTGAAATTTCATCATCTTGCTGTCAGGGAAGTGACAGATGCTGACAGATACTGAGCTAATTTTTTATTAATTAGTAATAATTTTACTTTTACACTGCTTACATTGTTCAGACTGTTGTCCTCATTTTTTGTTGCTCTATTAATGACATTTTGGCTGTTGTACCCTCTGACCTTCTTCAGGTAATTAGAATTTTGAACTGAAACCATTATTTCGTTCACTGAAGTAGATTGATTTCATTCTATGAGTCATGCCACTTATGGATGTCTCAGTTATCTCCCTTTAACTCAACTCTCTAAGTTTTTGTTCACAGCTGCTGTAGCCAGATATTGAATGGCCAAAATGTCATAAAAATGGCAACAAAGATGAGAACAACTATCTGAACAATGGAAATAGTGTAAATAATTACAATACATCATCTCAGAAATATAGGCAGATATTGAAGGTGAATATGGCAACAAAGATGAGGACAACAGTCCGAACAATGTAAATAGTGTAGATAATTACAATACTTCATCTCAGAAATATAGACAAAGAATTACTTTTAACCCCTCCCCCCAACCAAAATTAAAAAGAAAATTAATGTATTTTTGCTAATTATTTGTAGAATACAATGTCGTGAATGGGTGCATGGCTGAATGATTAGGATATTCACTTTTTGACCATAGGGCCTGGGTTCAAATTCCACCATGGTTGATTTATTAGAAAGGTGATTTTTTGATGTTATTGGTTTGGAGGAGACTGATAACACCAACATTTGCACTTTGGAAAGTGCTTGAAAACCAAACCCCGTGTTGATCCAAGCCTTGTGAGTGAAATTGGGTAGATGGGATATTTTAGGAGCTGTTGACGGCTGTGTTAGCACAAATTCACAAGTCATTGTGATCGAGAGAGTGAGTTTCCTTGCCTTGTTCAGATTGTTGTTTATGCTTGATAACACATTCTTTCCAAGAAACTGTAACTAAGTTCTGCTCAGCATAGTTGCAGCATAAACCACAGGTGGGCTTGGTTGGTGTTGAACAAACACAAATGTGCCTGAGCAGGTGTCTGCAACGGGGATTGGTTACCCATCCTAGTAGACAAGCATCCTTAGATATGAGTGGTCATCCATTATCTGAATGTCCTATATAAGTATTCTAAACAATGGTTAAAAAATATAATTCAAGATGTATTCAAAATAATTGATTTTTTCTTTTTGAGTATTGGAATGTTTGAAAATGTAAAACTCCCAGGTATATTAAATGAAGATGTTAGGTATCAAATATTATCCAACAAGAGATTTGGAAGTTCCTTCCACAAATACTTCAGGATTTGTTATCTTATAAAACAAAAGTATATATTCTGATTCTTATTACAGTAGCAATCATATTTGTGTTGAGGGGGTGTCTCAACGTGGTGTAATGGTTAACAAGTTTGTCTCGCTAGAACCTGTTACAACTTAGTAGATACCTGTATTTTCAGCCTTGTGCCACATCTAAGCAGTGCTTAGAAAATCAATACTTGTATCGAGGTTAGTAAAGTACAGTCTATTCATAAAGAAAGCTAATATTTCTTTTTAAATATCTTATGAAAGAATAAAATGGCTTATTCATTTTCAATTTAGAACTATATTTTATTGATGCTAGAGAGAAGCTTGCGATTTCTGGCAATATTCTTGAAGATTAATTAATGTGTGAGCTGTAATGGGAAATAATCCCCCACAAAATGTGTTTTTAAATTAATTAGTTTTATTATTAATTTTTTTTTAATATCTAAAAGAAATTCTTCTTCTCAAGAAAGTATCTGTGTTTTTTAAAGTGTAAACCTTTTTTGACCAACTTATACAAAAAATAGATTTAAGACAAATTAAAAATATATGAAATGAAAATAAAAAGAATGAAAAATAAATAAATGGCTTTAGCTTGACCACTCAAATGAAAATAAAAACGTGTGCAATCAAAAATAATGAATAAATTAAAAGTAAAATTTGAGAAATAAAAAGAATATTTTGTTTGCATTTTAACCTAAAAAAAATTAGCTGACAAGATTCTTTATTCCATCCCAAAATGTTATTAAAACAGGGGAGGTAACTGGATAATATAATTCTACTGTTAAAAAAAAGAAACAAGCTATTTTTCCCTCTCGGATGCTTTCTTTTAGTTTTAATCATAAAAATAAACTTGGGATTTCACTCGTATTGATATAATTGAATTTCTATATTGTTTAAGGACAGGCGTTGCAGTTTTACTCTAAGTAATGTTTGCAATTAGTATGTTGAATAAACGAGTATTTATTTTTTTCTTTGGTACTTGCACAATCTAATCAAATACCAAAATTGGATCATATGCAATATTTTAATTGATAGATTATTTTTTGGAGGCCACAAGTAACAACTAAAACACTGAAAAAACAGCAATGAAGAAATAGTCTTAAAAATATTTATATTAAGAATTTATTTAGTTAGGTGAATATGAACATATTGTCGTTTAGTACAATTTTATTTTTAAAACATTCCTAGACTTTCGTTTCTTCAACCATTCAGCCTATTTTAAATTTTTAACTTTATTTACACTAACTTATGTGATTTTTTTGGATGTAAGTTCTCTCTTTAGCTCTTTTAAAATTTTTAATCTACTTTTTCAGTTCATTAATAATTATTTACCAATTTTGTTAATAATTGTTTTATAGATAGTTATTGCGTTATTTCTAAATATTTTGCTTAATTTTTTAAAAATTGGGAAATTGTGTGAATAACTTCTTGTGTTAAATTTTCTTTGAGTCAAATACATAGATTTTTTTTAAAGACAAAAATAAATAGAATTTATTTACAAATACAAAAATTGTTATCTCCATCTGTTTGTGTGTCTCTTCCGTTTTTTAAGGGTCTATAAATTTTAGGTATTAATTCCACTAACTTAAAGAGACACACCCACATGTCCCTGCATAAAAGCATAATGTGTATATGTGGGACAAAAACTAAAGTTAAAGGAAAAAAATACAATTAACATGTAAAACGTGTCAGCAAATTTTGTAAAAATGTTGTTTTCGTGTATTATAGTCTCTTGATGAAAACATTCCATTCATTGAGTTTAAAATCTAACGAGCAAAGTGCCAAATCTGTTTGGATTACAAAGTACGTCTAATTACATTTTACACTTTTCGAACCTAAAGCTCCACAAGTTGAACGTTGTCAAAATATTTCACTCTTTTAACGGTCAGTATTAGACGCTTGCTGAATTGCAAATATGGGGGCCCAGAATATATAAAAATTGAAGTCGGTTGAATTCGTCAGATAATTTTTGTCTTTAAAAGAAAATTAAAAAATCGGAAATAAATGTTTATTAATTAATATTATGTAATTGTTGTTGCATAAGAATCATAAATAATGTTTTTGTGCTTGCGTACTTGTTCAAACTTGTAGCGCTAATGCGTATCCGTATTTACTAACAAAACAGACGTTAGCATGCGAAAGCAGAGCAGTGATTGGCTAACAGTAAAGGACCCGGATGAAGCTTATTTCTAGCAAGACTTTGACATGGCGACCACGACGCTTCATGGACCGAATTTCTAGCAGTCCCCATTTCTGTTGTTGGTCTAACTACAATAACGATTGTAACCAACTTCATTACCAGAAGCCGCACGACGTCTCGGAACAGGACGTAAAGACGTTGACGACGACGCCGCCGAATAGGAGGCGGTCGCCAATACGGAGGAGGGTCAATCAGAGGAGGTAACAAACACTGTTAGTGTTAAAGAAACAGTAGAATAGAAGTGAAAAATTAACGACAGGAGACGACCCTAGAGGGTCGCCACTAGCATCCTGTGTCTTCTTCACTACTACCTACTCTCTATTTTTTTATTAGAATGGTGTGCACGGAAGTTGTGTGTGAGTGGTTCAAGAAATTGAATCCTCACACAAGGATCGACATCATGTGTGGCCTGCTCCATATGTGCGTACCACCCGAGCTACGATTTCTCGGAACGTTCCTCGAGAACCTGGGCAAGAAGGACTACCACAAATTGAGGGATGCCGAGATCAAAGCCAACAATCACATCGATCTCGCCAAAAACACCAACGCTACCATCAACAACACTACGTCGAATGACAGTTCCACGTCCTCAGGTTCTTCGACTGCCACTGGTGTTGCTGGTTCTTGCAATTCATCTTCGTCTTCGAACATCATGAGTGAAGAGAGTCTCCGTAACAAACTGTCCCTGTCGTTGGCCCTCCTCTACTCGACCAACCAGCAGTGTTCTAATATTCTTTTCAAATTGCTTGAAGCCAATGTGGCTCGGGCCCTGCAGGTGATGCCTTCTATGGCTGTGGTGACTATATACGAAATCCTCACAATTCTTGTGATGGCAGCCAACCACCCGGCCTTCACCTTTTCTCAGCGGCTTATCATGGCAAAGTTGTATAAATCAGCAGAGAAGTCTGCCGAGGGACTCATCCCTAAGGTAAGAAAAAATTAATTTCATTTAAAAAAAAAAAAATCCATCTTGGCAATCAGTTTCCCTTTTAATCGTTGTCGAACATTTCCATTAAAACGAGAGAGCGTTATCTTTTTTTTTCTTTCCCTATTTCTCATATTGCGAACATACCTTTTAAAACTTTTGACAGCATTCGTTTTTAAAAGTCTTCACCTCCATCACCACACCCTCCTTCATTTTTAATCGTCTCAACGGGATTTTGTATGCTTTCATATTGCAACAACATGACTATTTAAAAAAAAAAAAACTCCTTACAACATTTAAAACATTTCTCTGGGAAGGGGGTGACAAAAAGCTACGAAAAGAACAGATGAAATAGATCACTTGTACGACATCAAATTCTACATTCAAGTAACAGACATGAGACGGTTTTGGTCACGTGACCATCTTTTTGTAAAACTTACTGTTGACAAGCATCATAAATGAACCCCCTTTTATATATATATATATATATATATATATATATATATATTAAACCCATATCATTTTTTTCTTGGATCAGCTGTTAAGTTTTAAATGAGGCAAATTTACGATATGAGGTATGGCAAAGAAAAGTAACGCTTTCCAATCAATTAAAATAAAATTCTCTACCATGATGTAGGTAATTTTTTTCTTCTTATTTTAACTGCTATTTTATTTTTACAATTAAATTTGTACTTTTAAGTAGTCAACTTAAATTTACAAATAAAAATAAAATAACCTTTGTTTTACTATTTTTTTTTTTTTTTTTTGTAGAAGGTAACATTATTTTACTAAACATAATTTTTTAACAGCTTTTTTTTTTTTTTTTTTTACCGACAATATGACTCGTGTTTTAAACTGGTATCAACCAACCAGTAAAAACACAATGCAGACCAACAAGAAGCGTAGATATTTTTTATTATTATTCTTGGGGCATTAAGACTTTATTTTAATCACGTGAAAGTATTTTATTTAGTATTCATTTTTCTTCTTCCCCGTCTTGTTCGGTATGTGTTGGTCGAGCGATCTGCCATTCTTACGACTAAAACGAAAAAAATCTGACATTAATTTTATCGAGGTCTGTCTTTATCAGATTTGTTCGTCCCCCACCTTTTATTTTTCTTAAATTAAACCGAAAGAATGTTTACCCATTAAAAAAAACCCCTGTTGCTGAGAAAAAAAATGTATAAAAAAAATTCCAGCCAATAAAGTTGAAATTATAAGGTCAAGGCCAAGAACTGGAATCACAGACCGAATTGATGCGATGATAAATGCACTTTATGATATTTCATGGTGGTTCCCCCCACCTAATCATTTGAAGAGTTTATGAAATCGTAGATATTTTTACTTATCATTTGGTTTTTAGAATGAGGTATTTCTTAAGGGTTATGATCTAAAATTGTATATCCTTAAAGAAAGTTAAAGCTCATCATGAGTCAATGTAGGCCAGTACACGACTGTTTTTGGGCGATTTAAGGATTTTAAGAACCCTTCTTGGTGGTTTAAAAAATTAAATCTAATTCTTAATTAAATAATATTATTTTTATATTTTAAGAAATTTTTGTTTTATTTGATTTCATTAAAAATGAACATCTGTTTCTTTTGATGAATGTTACTATTGTTTGGATTGGAGTAATTTTTAAATAAAAATTTATTAAAAACAACCAGTTATCAAATTCTTGTCATTTCTTAAAGACAGCAAACAAACGAATATTTATCAAATGTTTACATTTTTTTTTTTGTTTTGTGACAATAGATTTTTTTTTTTTTTTTTTTTTTAATTGATATAAAAATTGTTTTTTAAGTTATACCATGGAATTTTTTATTTTTAAGCTAATTTCTACTGATATGAGACTTGGACGATTGTATTTTTACCTGGGAGTAAATGATAAACTTTAATTTTTAAACTCTTCTTAATCGTCATCTCTACCAGGTGTACTTACCTGTCTAAACAATCATACCTTGTCGAGTTCGCCATCCTTCTTATCGATTGTTTATATTGAATGTAAACAAACGTGTTGCTGGTGAATTTGGTATGCACTTTTTTGGAAATTCGTGTCTGTTTATGAAAATTGGTCAGTTCTTTAATTCCTAAGATCACTTTTTGCCTTATTTCAATCTTTTTTTTATCTCTTTGTAGTAATTTAAAAAAAAAATTTCCTTTTGAGTTTTTTTTTAAAATTTTTTTTTACCTTCCTTAATTGTTTGATACGCACATCATTGATTTTATTAACACTAACAGTAACTTTAATTAAATTTAAACTCTCTAGCAATACCTGGTGTGCCAGGCTGTGCATCGTTTGTTTGATGACATTTTATCATTTCTTTCAGTTTCTTCAATTCATTTGGTTGGTTGGATGAAATAAATATAAATCTTTCATCTTCAAACAAAAAATTACTTTCAGATATTTTTTATTTATACTTTTCTATTTTACTTTTTTTCTAGATTGTTTAATCGATTTTCAACTTCAGTAGAATTTTTTAGTTGCAGAGATGTAAGAAAAAAAAAAGATTAATTTTTATGGCTCCTCAGCATTTTTTAAAATTGTGTTTCGGAAGCTTATTATTAGCATTTCAAAACAATAATTGATTACCCGAATTTCATTTTACAAGAAACAATCGTAAAAAAAAAAAAAAAAATTGATATGGCAGACCAACAACAATCATCACTCTCTCTAAATTTTAGTCTAAAACAATGTTCTAATTGTCTTTATTGCTGTTAGAGCTAAAATGTCAAATACCAGCTCACATTTATTGCGGGGGTGTTCTATTTACGTTTTTATTTTAACTTGAAAAATTAAAAATGTCTTTGTAAATCTCTTTTTACGCCGACTCTTTCTTTGTATATTCGTTATTCCCAAATAATTTATGTTGGTTGGAAGCCCTAATTAATGAAGCTTCAATTTGTACAAAGAGGGAACTGATTGCACCTTAAGCAAAATGCATCAGGTTGTGAAAAATATTTCTAATTCTTTGCTCATTTTCATTATACGAGGCCTTTTTTTTTTTTATTCTTTTCATGCAAAAAAAAAAAGTATCAATTGAATTTAAAAAAAAAAAAAAAATCTTCTAGTCTCTCCAACCAAAATGCAGCTGTGTTGTCTTCAAAACTGTTTAGTTGCAAAAATGAGGTGGGATGTCAGAACATGTAGGAAGTCCTGTAAGTATAGACGTTCGTTAACTTAAACCAAAAAATACACACACACAAAAAAAAACCCTGCCATCCTCACCAGTAGTCGTACGTAAGCAAATAATAATGTGAATCGCACACTGTTGCCTTCCATTTGTTGTATGGATGCGCAAGCGCGTGAGAATTAGTAGCAGGCACCACAGTCCAATATGGCGGCGGCATTGCAGTTTCTCGTGAGGAAAAGCTATTCTGAATAATGCTGGGTGGTGGTGGTGGATGATGATGATAATAATAAAACTGATTTCAGTTTGCTATTTACCCGGTCTGTTAACTCATTACTTACAGCGGGGCCATTAAAACTATGATACCTGTTCGTTAACCCCTCCACTCGCTTTTCTGTGTAAATTTGCTGTTTCCTTCGTTTGTCACTCCCCCCCCCCTTTTTCCCCTTCAACCCTTCCTTTCAACTAAAATTTCCGTTTTTACTGCTAAATGAATACATATCCCCCCCCTCTATTGTTCATGACTTTGGGGGGTACTTTTCTTCAAAAACATAACTTATAAAAAACCCCTTTTTCTTCGTACTGATCGAGTTATCCAACATATGGCTTCAAGACCGGTACATTCCTCAAGTCTACCAATCAACATATTGTACAATACAAATTTTAAATTTTATTTAATTGAAGTCAATTTCGGTTTAATTTAACATACATCGAGCATGTTTTATGATCTCGTTGTTAGCGAATTTCTGAATTGAGATTTGCAATTGAATTTTTTTTATCTTGAGACTGGGTGGAGGTGAATATTCATTCATTTCTTTCAATTCTTCAACCATCCGGACAAGTGGGACAACAACCCTATAAAAAAGAAAAAAAAAACTATTGCCACAATTTGAATTTATTTCATCAAATGTTTTTAGTTTTAAGCTAACTTGGATTTTTTAAGATACTGTTTAGTGTTTGTTTATCTTAAATTTCCTCTTTAAAACACAAGCAGCAAGCTCATAGTTTCTTTAGTTTTCTAATCCTTTGTTTTTTTTTTGTTTCTCTTGATTCTCATGAGAAATAAATTAAATTGACTAGATAATTTGATGGCATTAAAAATATTAAGCTAGAGCATAAAATGAGTACCCCCACCAAAAAAAAAAAAGAACCCCCAATAAAACTCACAAAAAAATATACTGGCCAAACAACTCTTTAAAAATAACTTTTCTTTGTGGAGTGAGTTTGTTGATTAATTTTTTAAAAAAAATTAATCTTTTTTTTTTTTTTTTTTTTTTTTAAAGGACCTCCACTTTTTTTTGCTTTAAACAAAAAAAAACAAAAAATAAAAATAATAAAACGGCATAGGACGGTGAAACAAAAAACACCCCTACAAAGTTAAATGACAAATGTTTTGAAGATGAATTTTTTCTTTTTAGAACGTCCGGAATTTTGGTTAAAATTTTTCGCTGGTCGACGTAAAATTAAAACAATGAGTTTTTTTTTTTTTTTTTTTTTTTTCTCTCTCTCGTGAAAAACATTGATTTTTAAATTCTTGCAAAAATAAAATATTTCTGATTTTGAATGAAACTTTCAGGACTTATTCATAAATTAATGAAAAATTTTTATTTATTTATTTATTTATTTATTTTTTTTTTTTTTTTTTTTTTTTTTAGAAAATCCTTGTAAGAATATTTTACCCCCTCTTAATTTAATGCCATTTCAAGTAATTTATTTTCATCTGTTAAAAGCAGGACTCCTTGAATTGTTAATCGTCTTTTCTCTCTCTTTTTATATATATATATATATAAACTTAATTATAATTTAATAAGTTGGTAATTTCCAAAAATTTGTTTAAAGTCATCGTATAAACAAAAAAAATGCAATAAAACTGATATTATTTAATTAGAAAAGCTGTAATTACTTTTTATTTTTTATAATTAAGGTTGGGCACTATTGTATTAAGAAAATATATATATATTTTTTTTTTTTTTTTTTTTTTTTTTTTTTTTCCTCTCCTCTCAATGAATATAATACATTTTTGCAAGAATTTTCACTTTTTTTATCTTAATTGTAATTTATAATCTTAAAATGCTGCATTATCTTCATCAGGTTTGATATTAAGTGGAAACTATATTTACTAATTAAAAAGCTTAATAGAAATCATTTTGCACAAAAACTTATTTTATGCATATAAAATATTACGTGACATGCTCATAATTTGAAAGTATGGTCAACCATGCACAACATTATCAGATTTTTTTTTTTTTTTTTTTTCAATTTGGAGCAGATAGTCTAAACTATTGCCTGGTTCAGACTCTACCCACATCTATTGAACAGGTGAAGAGGCTCATCCCTTGTTTCCTAGGTTGTGGTTTCTGGTTTTTCTCTTTTCCAATCTTTTCACTCTTATGTAGCCCCCTGCGCATCAGTGGCGTTTTCACCTTGCTTGGGGTGATATGATTTAAAAAAAAGACCGATTATAGTTAACTTAATCAACATTAAGATTACTGAGTATTTAAAAAAATTATATTAAAAAAGATACGTTGTTTTCTTAAATTTATGTTTTACAAATTAATTCTCAGTAAAACAGCAATCATTATGCCAATTATGAGAATTACATTGCGATGAAAGATAACTAAAAAAGTTGCTAGTCAGCTATTTTAGATAAAATCCAAAAATCTATTTGAATTAATATTAAGAAACACCAGCATATTTTGCATACTTAAAATAGTTAATTTAATCCTTTAGCTTTCAATGAAAATTTCAAGAAAACTTTTGTTTAGAAAAATTCATTTTAAGCCATAGGTATTGAAAATTGGTAGTACCTAATTTTTATTTTTAAATTTTAAAAATTTTGTTGAATTTAATTTAAACAATAGTGAGCATAACATTTTTGTTTCAAGAAAATTTACACATTATAATTTGATTTAAAAACCTACTAATAAAACATTTGACTTGCATGAGCGCAACAGACGTTTTATTCATGATGGTAAATATTTCTGAAAGAGATTGAAGGTCACCTAGAAAAGTCTGGTTGTTAGTAACATATAAAAGAACAAAAATAGCTATTAATCTTGGTATTGTAAATGTTCACTCAGTTAATTGCCATATGTGATATATGCTTAGGTGATCATGTCTCTTTTGATCCATGACTAGTTAGATTTTCCAGCAGTAGGTTTCTATTTTTTCTGTGGTAGACTGGTTGCCAACCAAGGCTATGGAACCCAATTTGTCCTGCTATTCAACCCACAGGTGGAGGGAGAAGAGATGAATTCCTACCTTTCCCAAGTGTATTTGCATGTAGGTGAATTCAATGAATTTAACAAATTTAAACTTGGCCTTCCATTTCTCATTTCGAGCTGATATCCATTTTAAATGTTAGCTGTACTAAAAGATATTTACTGGAAATCTGGTCAAAAAAAAAAAAAAAATACTGTCATGTGTTCACTTGTGTTAATGGTCCAGAATTTGAATAGTCATATATATATATATATATATATAAACACCTTCAAAACATCTAAGCTGAAATCTTTTATTGTCAATGTACTTAATTCAGTGGTGAATATTATTTATATTGATCGAACTGTAAAAATTTGGTACCATTATTCAGCATGTGATTGCCAGGCTATACAGACTTTTTGTTCTTCAATTCATAAGAAATGTATCAAGCTTATCATGTTCTAAGTTGATATTATAGATTAGGACATAGAATCTTATTTTGAACCATATAATTTGTTTCCTATAAGATTAAAATAACTTTTCTTCTGTTTATATTAAGTTAAATATTATTAAACATATTCTATTTGCAAAACCAAAAAATTAATTAGTTAACTTTTATTTATATTTTATAACTGAATGAAAGATGTTACTAGAAATAACATTGTGAAAGCTTACTTTCAGATTTACACTCCCCTCAATTTAAAAACCTAACTTTAGCTGTGTATATTTTTGATCTAGTTATTAGTAAAATCTATAAGGCTGTCCATATTGAGGGATTGGTAATCATAAAATAATTTAAAAAAAAAAAAAAAAAAACTTGTGAAAACAAAATATACTATTCATTTATTCTAAAAGATTATTTGAAGAAAATTAGCTGATTTTAAAGCTTATTAATCAGAACTAAAACAAATATATTACTTCAAAATATCAAACAAACATTTTTTTTATAAAAATAGTGAGTTTTCCTGACATGTTTGGAAAATTTAAGAGTGACAAAACTGAAAGAAATTATTTGAATTTAATAACGTGAACTCTTCTTCTAGCTAAACTACCTAGTAACCTTAGAATTTTGAGAGATTTTAAGCAAAATAATTTTTCATTGAATTTAGGTATTTTGGTTTTATAGCCTTACAAAGATGCGTGTTGAGAGAATGTTAGAAAGTTATTTCTTATTATAGGTACCTCTTTTGATGTGTAGAAACGTGTTTACAAAATTGACATTTATGCATGTGCAAAAAATTATAATTATTTGTAAATGTGAGTAGGGCAGGTAATTTAATTGTAAGCTTTTCCATTTATGATTAATAAAGTTTTAATTTAATAAATATCACTTGACTGCTACAAATTAGTAAAGAATTTAAGTTTATAAATTATTCTTAAAAAAAAAAAAATGGAGACAATTCTTGTAAAAACTTTTACTATTAATCAAAAATAACTTTTATTAGGTCAATAGTGTCTGCAATATATTATTCATAAAACAAAAGCTTTCCTCAATAATGTATGTCTTGGTTTTATTACATTTTTTATTTTATTTTTTTTATTTCACAATTCATAGATTTTATTGTTTGACCAAAAAAAAAACTTGATTTAAATTCTCTGAGGACTTCACCTTATAATGAAACAAATATAAACATTAAGTGGTGATACAAAATAAAAAAAACTTCTTGAAATTTCATGAAAATTAATTGTGTGAATGCTGACAGATTGATGGGGTATGAAAATTTACTTAAAATGTTTAAAAAATTAATTTCATTAATTTCTGCATAAGCCCTAAAAGTTTTAAAATCTAATAATTATCTGATTTTTCTTTTTTCTCCATTGCAAAAACAGATGCTCAAATTTTCTGTACAAATTTAAAATCCTGCATTGACATCATTTTTATCTAAAATTCCCACTTCTTAAATGGATCAAAAGAAAATATTTAAAAAAAAAATATATTAAGAAATTTGTTTTGGGACATTGCCATTTAAATTTTCTCATGGATTTAACAAAAAACATCAATCTACTATAAATAGATTTGATTCAATGCACTAAAAATACTTGTAGAAAAAGCATTTTCCAATAAATATATTTTGCTGTTTAGTTTGAAGGTTTTCAAAATCAATTGTATAAATGTTTTACATTTGATATTATCACTTTCTTTTACAGATTTGTGTAGACTTTTAAAATAAACAAGAATTGTTTCAGTTGTGTGTGTGTGTGTGTTTTAGAAGTATTTGTTGTCATGTACTCCCCCACCCCCATTTTAATGGTGCATTTGAATGATTACGAAGATCTGGAAACTTAATTGATTTTTAAAATGAAAATATTTACAGTTAAATTGTATTTATTTTTAACCAATTAATTGTTGAAATTGATAAAAATGTATATTAATGCATGTACACAAACTGAGCAAATTCATATGCAAGTAATATTTGTATTTTATTATGAAGCATTTCTATTAATTCATTATATGCATAAATTAGTAACTGATTATTGTAAACTATTATGAAATATTTTTAGTTTAACATTTAAAATTTCTGTTTTTTAAATATGACATATACTTGAACAGTGAAGTTTTATCCAAAAAAAAAAAACTTTAATATTTGTTGGTATTTCTTAATTAAAATTTTGACCCTGTGTATTGTTTTTTTTATTTACTGATTTTCCTCTCCTTTAGTATTTTTTATGCAAATTCTGATTTCTTCTAAATTGTTGCTTTGTTTAGAATTATGGCTTAAGGCTTGAAATTGGGAGGCCTTGTTACATGTACTTTCTGACCTTAGACATTCTTAAAGAAAAATGGATTTGTTCTTGTGTGTGTGTGTGTGTGTATATATATATATATATATACACACACACACACACACACACAAAAGTGGAGAACTGACAAAAGTGGAAAAGCTTTTAATTTGAAATTTAATTTTTAAAATTGCTAACCTAATGAAATCAAAACTTCTTGTCAGCTTTTCAATTTTCTCATTTTTTGTGTATGTTGCAACAAAAGAATTTTCCATATTAATTATTCAACAACGCATGAACTAGTTTTTGCTTCAGAATTCTTTCCATTAATTTCTGAAAGATTCTAAATCAGCATTGGAAAAAGCATTAATTCAAAAAGTTGGAATTTTCAAAAAATACTTTCTGCTGTAAATTAAAATGAATTTTAAATTTTCCTTTAAACATTTGCTATTTATTTCAGTGCAAACTTGTCAGTGTTAGGATAGATAAGAAAATGACTTTTGCTCCTACTCGATCCTCTTCAGAAAATGATCAGATAATGTATAAAACATTTAATGTCTTTATTATCTGGAGAATATTTTGTATTTCATAAACACATTCTCAAGTCCTCTGTTGATATTCTATTTTTATTTGCCTGATGACTGTATCACCAATTTGTTATCCGCACCTTCCTGTGTGGTGAGAAAACAATGCTGTATGTTAGTCTATTTTCATCAGCTTTTCAAATCTAACTTCTTTGCTTCTGACTACCTGAGTACCTTTTGGTTTTCTGAGTGATGTACGAATTTATTTTTCACTATGGCTTGTTTTATCCCCCACTCCTTTTTTTTTTTTTTTTTTTTTCTCTACTCATGAAAATTTTAATTTATATGTAAAATTGGATAAAGTTTTTACCAAAATATTCCACCAGAAAACTTTGTTGATATTGGTTTATCCTTGTGCTTTTGTAAAGTCTTATTAGGATACATGATGTAAATTTACATCTTCATAGCCAGTAAACTTTCAAGATTAATTTTAGACATTTTAAGTTGTGAAATTTAACTGATAAACTATTGAACTCTGTTATATATTGAGTAATTTAAGATATTTACTATTTTGTTCCTAGAGTTTCTTGCCTCTTTCAGCCAATTTTATAAATCCGTTCTCTGAGAATATCTTTGGTTTTTCACTGCCTTCTAAGCAATTGAATTCTCCTCACCCCAAAAATTAAGAAAATTCTGTAAAGACTAAAATAAATTGTAATCTGAAATTGATTTCCACTTGATAGGGCAGATGATCTCAACTTTCCAGAAAAAAACAAGTCTAATGTTGCTCTGCTGCAGTATTGTCCTTCATGTAAGCAAATTCTGATTGCTGCTTACAGTTTAATTAGAAGAAGTATTTGTTTGAATTGTTTAATTCTGTGGGTAAGTGGGACTGCTCCCCCACTTAGCATTACTTTTTTAAGTTGTGGTTCACTTGACTTTGTCCATTATCTCTTGTAAAGAATCCTCATTTTCATTAGTGGCAATTAAAGCATTAGTATAATTGAACTGGTTCAAATGATTTTCAGTACTTCATTTGATAATTTGTATATGTTGTGGCCTTCTTCTACATTTTATATATTAGAGGTTCTCGAATAATCCCTTTATTTTTGTTGCTATTAACCACTTTTTTTTTCACCTGGACTGTTGAGCATTTAGTAAAATTTTCAGCTGGAAATTTGTGGTTAGATTTGACACAATCACATCCTCTCTATAAAGTGCACATGTACATAAAAACATGACACTTTTGTCCTGTATCAAACAAAATACAGCAATTTTGGTATTTCTAAAATGTACAGTTATTACGCATTTAAATTAATTTTTTTTTTTTTTTTTTTTTTTTTTTTAAATTTTTTTAAATGAAGATAAAAATCCTCTCTTTGGTTGGTCCAGTAAATTTTTTTTTTTTTTTTCTCTCTCTGTAATTCATTGCAAAATTTCTTGTTGAGTAATTTAATTTGCAAGTATTTCTTTTAAGATTCTGCCAAGGAAAATTGACATTATTTTTATTTTTTTTATTTTTTTATTTTTTTTGCCTTGGTAGAATCTTGAAATTTTTATCTAATAATTGCAATTAGTAAGTTAGCACTTGTATATTGCCTAAAAATCTCAAAAATACAAATAGAATATATACTTAATAGCCTATTTTTACTTTGAATAAAATATAATTATCAGTGGATTTGGTTAAATATTATCCTAATAATCAAACCTTAATAAAATTGTGTTGTTAAACCTATACAGAACAACCTTTTCTGCACTATTTTTTATTTTTTGAAGTTGGGTCTAACATGTGAAATGTCCTCAGGAATGACATGACTCTTTTGTTTCTCCCAACTATAGGTTAAATAGTAGCAGTATGTGCATGCTCTCTATCCTTGGGTGGTAACCTGTCATGGAATTCTAAACTCTGGAGAAGGCAAACTGCGTGTACTTCACTCACTTTTATAAGATTGCATGGGAATTCACAGATAAAGAAAAATCTGTGGAGGGTTATGATCATCTATGTCCGGAGAGAGATAAATATGACTTTTACAAAGAAAAGAAAAATGTTTAGTGTAGATCTTTAAAATTCTATAAAACATTTTATTTTTTATGAAGCTAAAAGAAACTAATAATTTTATGTTGAAAGAAAAAATATTTACATGTATTTTATCTGTTAAGTCTGTAGCTTAATGATGTCGCCCTTTCTCTTCAGAACTGCAACCTTCTGCATGTAACAAATATCCAGGGGTATGAAGCACCCTATAAATATTCACCAATAGTATAGTAGTAAAAATGGATTGTGTGACAAGTTTTTACACAGCTCTTCTGTTACTGCTACACAGTTTTTGTGTTGGGTGCGAAGCAACACAATACCCTCCCCCTCCACTTCACCCTTTTCTTTTTTTTTTTTTTTTTTTTCTCTATCTCCTCTCAATAGTAACAGATTAACTTGGAGTAAAAAAAAAAAATAATAATGTAGAAAATCATTGTTTGTGTTGTTTGTGTTGTTTAATGCAACCATTTTAACCATATGTTTGTATCCCTGGAATACAAACATATGGTTAAAGTTCCTCCCTCTCCATTAATTTTTCGGCAACAATTTCATTATTCAATCCCTTGCTCTTTTGTGTAAAGTAGTTTTTATCACATTCCCTTTTTGTTTCTCCTTTCCACAATTCTTTTTGTGTTACATGTAAATTAGAAACTGTATGAAGCTTGCCATTCCAAATGAAAATGATACTGTAAGTGTTAGACAGGCTTCCAAGAACAAGCAGTGTGAAAATTAACCATTTATACATGCATCATTAAATATGGCAAGGAAGACAAAGAAGATTTAATTTCTTTAGTTTTTTTTTTTTTTTTTTTTCATTTTGTAGATTCAGGGAGTGCAGAAATTTACCATTTTCTTTGCCCCAAGCACTTTCGGCCACTTCAGACATTTTCAAGATTTAGAATTATTAGAGAGGCCCTGTATATTAAGCATCTTCCTACTATCAAGCTCATTTTATTTCACAGTGGAGAGGGTGTTAAAAGTATTTAAAAAAATACGAAGATGCTCATGTAAAGGCTTGAAATAATTGCTCCCATTCAAAACAACACAAAAATAAAATACAACTTAAACAGCCAAAACATGATGAAAAACTATTAGCACCAAAAACATAACCCCCTTGAAAATGGCTAAAGAAGTGGCTGAAAGCACTTGGGACAATGAAAATTAGATAAAATTTCTGTACTTCCTTACTCCTACAAAATAAAAAAAAATGTAAGGATGCTGGAAAAACTTCAAAAAAATAATCTTCCTTGTGTACCATATTTAATGAAAATGATTAAAAGAAAGGTTGCAGATCATACACACATTCATATAGATAGGTGTGAGTTTGTGACCCTGGGTTTCACGCTCTTGCGATCATCAAACTGATTAATTTTTTTTTTAAAATTGGCTATATGTAGGACTGCGTATATTGATGTATTTTTGTAGAAGTGGGAGGAAAAAATGTTGTTGTGACACACACATATGTATACGCATTTGTGCACCCATTGACTTGTGCAAAGACACGTGCACCCGCCCACTGGGGCTCACACAAACATAACTATATGCGAACCATATGGGGCTTGGCATATATATGTATATGTGTGCTGTTGCGCACATATATACGCATTCGGTTGGTGTAGCGATGTCAATGCGTGGACGGTTGTCAATTTTAAAGTTGGTTAATCGACTTTGAATAAAAAAAATAACAATACAGCCTTAAATAATTAAAATGTAGCAATTTTTACCTATCATAGTTTCACACAGACTCCATCATACGTACATATGTGCGTATGAGAAATCGATAACTGTCCGTGTGTGAAACCCAGGGTCACAAACTCGCACATATCTACATGAATATGCCAGTTCAATCACTGATATTGAGCACTTACAAATAAGTACCACGCATATATATATATATAAAATTATATACGGTGTAGATATAGAAGAATCCAAAGGAATATCCTGTACATAAAGTGGTAGGATAACTCTCTAGCAGAGCTATAAATAAATATATATATATATATATATATATATATAAAGTAGAAAAGAAAAACAAGAAACACGTTATTGGTTAAGCGGAAGTATAGATCTATTTCAGGCAAACCATCATCAGCTTCCATCTTTATTGCTCAGAAGATTCATGTAAAATCTTCTGAACACTAAAGACAGAAGCTGTTGATGGTGTGCCTGAAATAGATCTATACTTCTGCTTAACCATGCAATAACGTGTTTTCATTTGTACACACACACACACACACACACACACACACACACACACATATTAGATTTAAAATTAGTTGCAAAGCTGTTTTTTATATCCAGCCTTCTTCTGTTTGTTTTTTATCAGATACTTTTTGTTTATTTTACTGAAAACCATAATGGCTCTTGTTAGATTTTTATTAGACTAGTTTACCTTTCCTTTTTAGATTGACTTTTAATAATAGTAATACTCTTAATTCTTGTCAAAAGAAGACCAGTGTTCAATATAGTTGACATGTAATTTTTAAGTTATAAATTTACATACTTTGGTGGTATTTAACTTTATTCTATTTATGTTCTAGCACACATCTCCAGAAGATGACTTGGACTCGTCCAATTAGCTTAAATACTGACACCAAGAATCATCAAGTAGAAGTTAGTAAATGTCAGCCGGAAGCTAGCTTTATATTCTGACCACAGAATTCAGCAAGACTATGTTGACTCCAAACAACTTTATATTAATTGTGTTATCTTTATTAAATGCAATGAAGACCTAAGTTTGGTATGGAAACTGTAGAGAAAAATGATTTACTATCTTAGAAAATGCCTGGGGTGTGGCAGGTATCAAAACAACCTTTACTTTGAAAGATGAGAAGGAAGTTTTAAGTTATGAAAAGTTATGGTCTGTTTGAAAAATATCTTTAGCATTTGCAATGGCTGAATAGTAGACCACAAGAGTGGTCTCTCTCTATATCTTATCTATATAAAATCTCTCAAATCATCTGCATATGAATCTGTTTCACTGTATCACAGCTCATCAGTGTGGTTAGATTGACCATTTGCTTCAAGCTGAGACTGAAACATGATTGATTTGTCAGCAGTCAAAGATCCACTCACCAAGCTATTATCTCCCGTGTTTTACACTTGACCTGGAGTTACATACATTTTTCAGCAATATAAGCACTAAATGATTGCTGAAAAATGCATGAAACAGTCTTGAGTAAAACGAATATGTATATTAATATATATTTTTGCCTTATTTATACAGCATTGAACATTGTTCCATTCACACCAGATTAATATTTAAAATATATATATATATATATATATATATACATACACACACATACATATTTTCAAGCATGTTTTATTGAATAATAGACATATCTATTTATATACAATATATATCACAAAAATGAAAAACAAAACTTCAAATTCTCTAAGTTTTCTATATCAAAATCAACTAACCAACACTCAACAAAATTTATTAAAGATATAGCAAAAGCATATTGAAATGCCTATAACATTTAATGCCATCTTACATTTTTAACTATTTCTGATCAGCTCCTTTATATTGAAATACTTGTTTTGCAAAAAAATAAAATCTCATAACAATGGATATTTTTAGAATTCTAAAATTACTATAACAGTGTGCTTTCACATGTTTTTTTTTTTTTTAAATTACTATCACAACAGATTTTGTTGCAGTAAGTTTGTCTTTGTAATTTACCCCTGAAGCTGACCTTATAAAAAGATCAAAAGTACTTGGGTTAAAAACAATTATGGTACCTTCCTTGATGAATTGCATATTAACATCTGGAAAGGATCAGTATCAAAATAAGTAGACACAATATGTCTATTATTCAATCACACACATTACTAACTCACCCTGTCAGTTGGGCTTCAGAATATGCCAACTGCACCTCAGCAGAGGAGCAAAGCACCCACAATGAGGCATCCTGGGTATGATGATAAACTGCAATGAGGAGCAGGGCCTCTGATTGGGAGGTTGTGAAGGGTGTAGAACCACCTCTTAATTACTGTTGTTTCCAGATCCACTCTGACCTGGGGTGGTAGCATCTGTTAAGGTCCAAGATATGGGTAAATAGTTAACCACCCAAACTGGAGTCCATACACTATGAAAGCATAAAAATGCTATTATAGTAAAAAATATCAATACATTTTTGACAAAAAAAATTACCAGCAATACATTTGACTCTCAACAAAAACCCTCTTTTTAAAAATGTCAATGAAACCTGATCTACAAAGAAATTCATACAAACCTATTGTAGCAATTTTGTCGGCATTGAATAACTCATTGAAGCTAGTATACTATAAAACAAACTAACATTAGCTTTCTTACTTGACATACTTGACTTAACATTGATTATAATAAAAACCTGCTTACTTTTAACTGTTAATAATGCTAAGATCTCCATCCAAGATATTTCTCTTGACAAACTTTATTTGGGATGCAGGGTAGATGTTTTTGAAGTTGGGGATATGAGGTTATTATTATTATTATTATTCCTCCTCCACTTTTGATGCCTAAGCACTTCTTTAATGTTATAGCCTAAAATGTTCTGAATCCTACCCCCCTGAAAATGAATAAATTAAGCAAAATATTTGTTTCTTTTATGTATTGGTGTTTTATCCATTGAGATTAGAATAATGAAATCTAAAGTATGTTGCTGAAGGTAGGCAATCATTCATAAGTATTTAGGCAGCCCTGAACGCAGTAATTCAAAATCATTCTTCCTATTATCCTGACCAAAAATTAAAATGATACCATCATAATGAATTCTTGAAAACAAAGTTGATGATTGATCAGGAATTTTAAAGAAGAAAAAAATCACAAGATTTTGAAAAAATTTAATAGCCTTGAAAAAACTTAATAGCTGCAAAATTAATTTTTCCTGTAATTTTCCCAATGTTAATGGTAAAAATGGCACATCTTTAAAATGAAAAAGTTTAAATCTTTCATTTAAGCTCTCTTATGAAAAAGATTTATTGGAAAATCTTTCACACTTTCAGGTCAATAAGACTAAGAAATTGTTAAATATAAATCAGTAGCAAGATGACTTACATAGTGTAATGGCTAGAAAACTCAACTGGTAAGCCATAGCTAATGTGTTCAATCCTCAAGTACCAAATAATTCTAGTCTACATTACTTTGTGTGAAATTTGCCCTTTTGTTTAGGAAAGTAGAGAACCTATTTAGATAAAGGTCTTCTTAAATATAAAATAATACAAACCATACCAATAATATTATTTACAGGATTTGGACTGTCCTCCCTGTTATATTGTTTCAGCTATTGTGCTCTTTGGCCTTCTTCAGGTATCTGATTGGGTTAACCTTCAGGAAATTTTGAACCAAAGCCTTTATTTAATTTAGTGGTAGATTGAAATTTTCTGGGGTTACCCAGATTGGCAGGCACCTGAAAATCTGGCAAGCACACTGGCTGAAATATGGTAACAGATGAAGACATTAATCTGACTGTAAGTAACTTGTCCCAGAAATCTAGACAGAAAATACTATAGTCTAGTCTAGAATAGCCGTATGACTAGGTTAGCAGTAGGATATAGTCTTTCAGTAGTTCATACAATAACTTTTTCTTAAACTCATATAACCTCATTTTAATGAGAAATTATTTTCAAAGAATTTAAGCTTTATTACTGCTATTCCCTTTGATGTCTCTCTGCTTGCCATTCACCTCTGTCAATCTCTAGTTTCAATTTCATATATTCTTTTCAATATTCTGTAGAATAAGTTTTAAAAAAATACTTCAACTTTTTCCTTCTGGTGCATAATATCAGGAACTGTTCAAGACGGAAATCTGCATGAAGCTCTTCTAAATATTTTCTGCCCTTTGCTGCTGCTAAATTGAAAATAACTTTTTCTGACAATGTAACCAGAGTTGTTACATCTTTTTAATTGCTGTTTTGTTTATGATTGTTCAATCTCTTAAATCTCAAATTTTATATGGAAATTACTTTTAATGTCAATTCCCTTGAGTTCTGATGATTGATTAACAAGTTTCTTGTTATTCTGAGATGGGCTTTAGGATATCGGCAAGCTGGATGCTGAGATTGTATTAGGGTCTGGAATATGATAGAAAAAGCAAGAGACTTCAAAACATCTGAACTCTAAAAACCTCATGAAATCAAGATACCTCATTGAAGTATTGAAACAAATATTTGAGGATGGTGAGCAAACTGATCTTTCAATAGAATTCAAGAAGCAGACATCAAAGAGTGAACTCCCAGAGGAATAAAACAATTGATTCAATGGATTGCTGCAAGGTAGAAGACTTTGTCAAGGGATTATGACAAGTCTTGTTGAATAGTTTTCTAACAATTGTGAACTTGTAACCCACTGTATGGGTTATATTTGATTCCCCTTTATTTCCAAGGAATGAAAGAAATGAATTCCCACTGGAGGTGCTAAAATATCTATAATAGTCTTGGTTCAGATAAGCAGGAATTAATCCATGAATTAGTCTTTCATTTTAAACTTGGATAGTGTTTTGAAAACTTTGGAGAATTTGCAATATCTAGGTCTCTAGAATTGGAACAGATACTTGATTTTCTCTTAAATTTCAGGTTCATCATGTTGCACCTGTTGAAAAAAACATAAAAAAAAAAAATTTTTTTCTTTTTCTGATGTTGTCCTTGGCTTACAAGCATCTTTTTGATGCTGTCATTAATACAAATCAGTTGTGAATTTACCTCTTTTAGTAATTTGAAAATGTCGTTAAAAGAGCTACTTGGAACATTTTATGTCGATAAGAATTGAAAAATGCTTACTTTAATGATCATTTTCTTTTAGAAAAATTTGATAATATTCTAGATTGTTTGCTGTCTAGATAACTTTTGTAAATTACTGATTTTTCGTTGTTTTAGTGATAGGTATACATATACTTGAAAAAATGCATACATTCAAGTTTTAATTTTTTGTAACCTTTCAAATCGTTCTTTGTAAATCACTTTGAGTTTTTCATAAGATTATAAAATTTTTCTGTTATTTTTTGTTACTTTTTTACTAGAAATATTAAAAATAAAGTATCAATATGAATATTTTAAAAAAGATCAATGATTGTGTAATGAATATTAAATATGAAACCCTTAAGTATTATTTACAATTAAATATTTATTCGAAATTTGAGTTTTAAAAAAAAAACACTTTTGTCTTGCAAGACATTGAAGATGATTTTTAACAGTGCAGGAAATATCATCCTTGAAGCCAGGCAAATATGACAATTTTATTATAAACTACTATATTGCCTACTCTTAGAGATAGGCTACTTTATCCACTTGACTTTTGAAGGTTTAAAATCTCTTACTAAAGAAATAAGTAATATTTATGGCCCTACTATGGTTGTAAGAGCCTGTGTGCAAAAAAAAAATAATCTATTGCAATCTTAGAGAAGTTTAAAAAAATCAGATCATGATAAAATGTTTCTGTACAAGTGATATATATATATATATATATATATATATATATATATATATATATATTAAGCCCCAGAAATGTTAGCCAAAATGATCCTTATTTATAAAAAAATGGACAGAATACACCCCCACAAAAGAAAAAAAAAAGTACCAGTTAAAACTAATGTTATTGTGGTTTATGCCCTAACATGGCTTTTTTTTTTTTTTTTTTGCAAATAGTAGAAATTTGATTATTTGACTTAGATAGGTAGTTTGTATTTTATCAGAATATTAGTTGTTTTTTTGTTGTTTTTTGTGTATTAAAAAGAAACTATTGAACATGCACAAAAACTATAGGTTTTAAAGAGTTTCTTTTCATTCAATTGATGAAATGAGTAAAGGAAAAGAGTATTGCTTAATTTTTTTTTTTTGTGATTTGTATAATAAAATGTTATTCTGTTTAGTAACAAGATGAAGTTGAAAATTTAGTCATGATGTAATTTATAATAAGTAGATTTCCTTTTGTGAACAGGAAGTGCATTGTCATTGTTGAATTTGTTGATGTAATGCATTAAATCTTTTGTGATGAAAATATCATGTTGCTTGAGATTCATGTGTCCTATTGTCATGGTCAGTAATAATCTTTGACAAAGGATGCATCAACAGTGTTTATTTCTCTGATCATCTCTGCCATCTTCTATTTGTTCCTGATTCTTGATAGTCTGATCATTGCCAAGTGTGTTCCAATGTTATCACTGTTTGCCCAAGCATTGATCGCTGCCTTTTGTTGGTAATTCTCAGTGATTTTTCAATGGTCACCTTTTGATCTGGGCAAGTGTCTGCTTTGCTGTCAATGTAGACTAATGTACCATTGGCCATAATGAACAAAGCCTTCTTTGCTGTGAATGACTTAACAATTTACAATGTTCTTTTGTCTGTGGTATCTTCATTGGTGACGGCATGCAACGCTATGGTGATAATATTTCTTGATTGTTGCAATGGTTCCCCGATCAGGTTGCTATAGCACTGGTGTTGTGTAGGGGAGGATGCTTGATAGTTTTGTCTGGTTATTTTAATGGGTTGTTTTTCATACTGTGTGACCCTGCATTGTCAATAAGCAGTAGGACATATTGTTTTTGAGTTCAATACTTGCTCAGTGTTATCTGGTAACAGATACAAATTCTTTCAAAAAACACGTAAAAATGTCATCCATGCCTTGTTTTGTGATTTGTACTTTGCTAAACCCCTTTATTCTTGAAACTTGGATTAGCATAACATACAATGTTGACAAGTGGTGATTTGAGTTCTGGTGACATTGATGCAAGAAAAAAGAGCATGTGATCCGTTTGCATTTTGTCTTGGTGCCTGTTTTTCTTCAGGCAAGCATTTTGTTTTGGCAATACATTTCAAGACATTCCCTCTTTCATAAACATTGCACAATTTTCTTCATCGATGACTGTAGTTTAAGTTTTTGTTACTCATGAACATAGTTACCACAGGCTGCAACAACTTCTGAAACAACTATTTAATCAGCTTGGCACTTAAATTGTTTGAAAAAGTCTTGTTTCAGTGTTGTGAATTTGTTCATGGAAATTTGTAGCGTTTTTTACAATCTTGGTGCAGATAAGAATTTTATTTTAATGCTAAGAAAATCACTGACATATCTTTCTCATCTTGCACTGACCTCATGGATTTTCTTTTTAATATTTGGAAAAATATTGCTGTAGCTGTGATAGATTTCTCAATTGTTGGTCTCCCCGCCCTCTTTGTTTTATATCAGACACTGTTGCTTTTCCAGCATTGTGGTCTTGTGCAATCCTTGCTGCAATCCTTTTTCATTGTGATCCAAAATCTTATAAAAAATCTTTGTCACATTGTCAATGAAATAGTATTTGCTTTCATTTCACAAACCTTAGAATAGTAAATATCTAATTTTTGATACCTAAAGTTTAAAAATATATATATATATATATATATATATTTATTTATTTTATTTTTTTTATTTTATTTTTTTTAAAAGAAAAGGCTTTCTTTAAGCTTGTTTAGCTTTAATTGAAAGTTAAATGACTAAATTTTACTATCTCCAGTAAGCAAAATACTGTTTTTCAAACTGAAATTATATTTGAATTTTTTTTTAGTCACTTTCAATGGAAATTGGTCATTTTCATGCATTTTGACACATTTGTAAACAAGTCAACTCTCAGGCTTAAGAATCTTTCAAAAATAAAATCTACTTTAAAGCATAATTATATTCAAAAATTTTATTTACTTTAAAATAACAAGCAAATTTTTTAAAACTAATAGTAGCAGTGATTACACGCTTATAATCTTATTATTTATCAATCACATAATGTACTAAAAGGAAGTGTCGACATATTTCTATGGAGACTTTATCTGTTAAAACATAAGTTAAAAAATAATGACAGGTGAGTCACTTTTTATAGTATTTTTAAGTACTCAGTAATCTTAAAAATGTTGAAAAATATTCTGATTTAATTTTAGCAATGTTGACTCTAAATTAACTATAGTCATTGTTCTTATTTTCTGATATGCATGATCAGCAATACTTAAAAAAAAAAAAAAAAAAAAAAAAATGGGTATGTTATATAAATAGTTTATATTATATAACATTAAAAAAAGTATGTATTAAAAATCTTGGTGCAAAATGATTTGTATTAAGCTTTTCAATTTTGATTAGTAAATATAACATCACTTAATAGCAATATCCCCTAACTGGATGAAAGTAATTCAGAAGTTAAGGTTTAAGTTTTTAGTTTTCTTTTTTTTTTTTTTTTTTTTTTTTTAATAAAAAAAAAACAATTTTTGTAAAAATAAATTATTCATTGGGAAAAAAAAGATATCATTGAATCTTAATTATAAAAGCAATTAGATTTTTTTTCTAATTAAATGTCATGGTTTTATTATTCAGAGCAGATTTTCAGAAACTATCGGGTTGTACAATTCCAACACTTGTGTGTTTTTTTTTTTTTTTTTACCACCTTTCACTCATCCAGGTTATAAATGTTCTGCTGTAGTTTAGTCTGGTATTCTGGCGGCCTGACGATTGCTCTTATGTGTATGAAACTTTAATTACGGCAGGTTTCAGGATCAACCAAAATGTTAATTATATTTAGCTCTACCACCTTGTGTGGTATTGAGCACTTTTTTGGGGGGTATCTTTAGTAGTTTCTTACTACTAGTTTCCTATGTGTTATATATTCATTTGTGAATAAGTCCTGAAAGTTTTAAAACCAGATAATTATTTGATTTTTGCAAGAATTTACATATCAGTTTTTTGTTTTTTTTTTATATCAGATAAAAAGCCCAGAATCACATAAAAAATATACTTTGTTCTTCTCTCTTGATAACATTTTGACAATGCAAATTTATTAAGTTTGTTGTGCATTTTTTTTTTTTTTTTTTTTTTTTTTTTTTTCAGTGAAAATGTGGGGGTACCTAGAGAATGCCAATATATTTGAGACATATACTATACAAGACAAAGTATTGACTTTACTGTGCTTTTCTATACTTCAGCATGTCATTCATTTGATTGCCTTATATTTCAATGCTGTTTAGAAACAGACATGAGCTCAAGCCAACCACAAGCTTTCTCTTCACAAACTTGGAAACTGCAATAAGCTCTTGAAACTTGTAATTGAACAGTTTTGCAATTAAAGACACAACTACAAATGATTTAGTAATGTTTAAGATCTTACATATGACCACCTCCTTGAGTAGACACCTCATGTGTTACTTATTAGAGCAAAGCCCCATAAAAAAAACACACACACACACAATCTACAAGAACCCTTAAGATACTCCTCTTGTCCTTTTGTAAATCAAATACATTGCACACAGCAGTTAAAGCTTAAAATACCTCCCACCATCCTGCAAAAAAAAAAAAAATTGCCTGAAGTGGCCTGAAAGCACTTGGAACAATCACTGATATGTACATTTATTTTTTGTATTCCCTCCAAACAGAAAAATGCAAAAACACTGGCAAAACTAAATAATAGTTGTTTAAAAATAAAGGTTGTTAAATATACATTAATCTTAAAATATGAAATTTGTGTTTCACTTGTTTCAACCCTGCTTAACATTGTCGTCATCAAGCTCCCTTCTGACCACTTCTTTCTCTTCAGACATGAGAACTGCCATAAACCAATAAACTCCTTCACTTTTAGCAGGTTTGTCCTTGGACCAGGAGACAGTCATAAAATATGAAGTATTATTCCCAGGGCCTTGTAATTTTGTTATTAAGCAAGTACTACGCTTTAGTACAAGTAGCATTACTGTAAACAATGGTAAGATATTTTTGTAAACCACAAGTCCTGCTTTATATAACCCAGCAAAATATATCTTACTTTGTGGCCAGGTTATTTACTTGCTCTTTTCAAATAATGATTATATGATGGTACTTCTTAATACATTAAAACTTTTTTACAATTTTGTACATTGATGCTGGGAATTTGTTAATTTTGCTTTAATAAAGTCTTTGCAATTTAATCATTGTGACGTTGACAATAGGTGAAAAATAACTCTTTAGTATTATTCTTGTTTAAAGCTAAGTTTTTTTTATGGAATTGTTTATTAAATTCTTTGTATTTTGATTTTCTGTTGGAATTTTTTATTGGTTTCTTTTGGTTAGTTGTTTGGCTTCTAATCATTAATGATGGAATGTAATTAGTTTGGTTTTTGAGGCATTGAATGCAACCAGCCAGTTTTTATCCCCACTGATATGTTAAAGCTAGATGAGATCAGCTGCCAATCTCTGGTCATCACGAGTTTTGTAGATAACTCGTATCACATCATTGGCATAGATATTCAAAAATGATCTGAGTGTACTTTTAGGCAGATCATTTATGTAAAGTAAAAAGTTTGGTCCGAGAAGTAACCCCTTGGGTGAAGCCTGTTTTGATTGCCAGGACCCCAGTGGACTGGTGGTTAACTAGCTGGAATCTCTAATGATCTTGCCGAGTTTACTAAGTTTACTCAATTCTGATAAAGATACTCTATATAAATTTGAAAGTAGTCTTTGTTAAAGACAAGCAGTCAGTTATTTATACTATGTGTTTCCAGTTTTCTCATGTTCTACTCTGTAACATTATCAAAATAATTCTGACACTAACTTATTTTTAAACTATATATAATTTAGATATTTCAAAACTGTTTGGTCATAAAATTAAATGCATGTTGATGATAAACTGAAAATTTAAAGTTCTTTGACTAGCTTTTATTGTATTTAAAACCCATAAGGAATTTGCTATATTGGTAGGTTCTATATAGAAACCTACCACTTGATGTCAATTTTACAAATTCCTTATAGATCTGCAATTCTAATTGATTTTTGAAAACTTGTATAACTATTACCATTGTCAACACTTTTTTTTTTTTTTTTTTCATCAGATTTATAAATGTCTTCATTTGAAATACCAAATAATTTGACATGTTTGTGTATGTGAATACTTTATAGTATCAAAATACTCAGTATTTAATGGTTATAATTTCACCTTTTTTAACAGGATAAGTGCCTGTGTTGTCATAACTGTACTTCAAGTCCATCACCTCCCAAGCCAGGTACTGGACCTTACTGCTGTAGCAGGTGTGTATCAAACACCTCTCCAACTCACAAGGATAAAGGTAAGTGACTTTTATCTGTAATGTGCAAGAAGTTTCACTTTTAAGTTTGAGAATCTTTAACACCCCCCCACCACCACACACACACACCTTTGATGTTTTAGGGAATAGAAAAATGGGTTTAAAAATAACTGTTGTAAATGCATATTTTTATGACTATAAAAAATATGTCAAAGTTTTTTTTCATTGTTCTTGAGAATTTACAATAAAAATATTTACAACATTCTAACAATGTGAACCAACTAATGTAATGTTTAACAGTTTATAAAGAAAGAAATATGTGAACCAAATATAATGAAATTTTTATTTACCATTTTATACATGTTCAAATGGATCCCAACCATTCCAAAAAAAGCCAGCTTCACCAATTACTTTTTTCAAAGTGCTTAGTGTCCAGACTTCAGTTAAGATTTCTTCATCAGTCAGCGCTGGGCTGACAATAAATAATTTCTTGGCTGAATGTCTTGACATTTTTAGAAAAAATAGCAATTATTTAAATTTATTTAAGAAAAGTGTGAAAGAGGTAATCAATAATTGCTGGAGTTTCAGGACTTGGATTTTTATTGATTAGACATCTTGGATCCAATATCCCAATTATAAAAGAAAATTGAAAAATTAAAACCAGAAGTAATGTAATTAAGAAAATGTATAATGTCCAGAAAAATCATGTTTGTTTAAATTTTATATTCTATAGTTCATAGATATCTTTATGAAAAAAAAACAAACTTGTTTTCCTAGGTATTTATAAAATGGCAAATAAAAAATTGCATTGTACTTGGTTTGCACGTTTATAATTGTGTGTATAAATATTAGTCTCAACACTAGTAATAGTGGTGTCAATAGAAAAACCAACCTTTTGAAACCTGAAGGTTAAACTTTACTGAAATTTTTAACTATTAAGAGCTAGAATTTAAAACTTCTTTTTTCCAAAATCTCGCTTTGGGCAATTTGACCATTGTTTATAATATTATCATGTCTTTCCATCCTCACATATTCTTTCACATCTGCTAATCATGCAATTATTTTAATTGAACTCTTGCCTGTTAGTAAGTTTTGTAGCATAAAATATTTGGGTCGATTTATTATTTAACATGTTTTTATGAATCTTTGTATATGTTTTAGTTTTAGTAAAGGTCTATAACCATAGAAAGTACTTAAGTTTTATTCTCATTTTATGTTGGCATAAAAATAAAAACTTTGTTATGTCTTGATTTTAACTTATAAAAAATTTTTCTTTTTGGCATTTTAAGACAGCTTTTCGATTAGAAATGTTATATTAGAGATGAATAGTTGTTGTTTTTTTTTTTTTTTTTTTTAATATTAGATAACTGTCTTGCATACTTTCTTTTTCATACACACATTACCTCTGTTGGGTTTTTACAAGTTCATTTTATAAATCATAATCAAACATGTAATCTGAAACTTTCATTAATCCTGTGACTCTTAGATTACTGTTCTATGAGTGGATGGTGGTGGGTGACTGAAAAGTTCTCAGCTTTAATATGCAATATCATTGTATTTAGTCAGTAAAATACTGATTTTTGGGGAAGTGGGTTAGGCTGAGAACTTTTCCACCTCTCTTTGTAGATCAAATAAAGCACCAAAAAAGGCCAAAGTGACTTACAAAAGCCACCAGATGAACTTTTCATTTAAGGAATGCTGATGAATATATAAGCTGTGTGCATTTGTGTGTGTGTGTGTGTGGGGGGGGGGTAATGAAAGCTTTGTGGCATAAAAAAAGCATTGTAAAAAGACACTTGAAAAGAGGTAAGGACTTTCTTCAAATGAATATTTAAGTAGAATTTGGAAAATCCCACATTTTGTTTACTATAGAAATGTCAATGCTTAACAAATGGGTGCTCATTGATTTGATGTTTCTTATCAGCTATTGATACTCTTGAGATTAAATATGATTTATTGCTAAATATCTGTTGATATCTAGCAATAAATCTGCTCTGCTAAATATCTGTTAGTTACCAAACAATCAAAATAATTGTTTGGTAGCAATTTACAAAAGAACCAAATGTTCAGTTAAAAGAAAATTCTCTTGATAAACAATTGTAAAAGTATTCTATTGCTTGTAAATATTTATTTTGTATGGTTCCAACTTGAAAAATCTCTTTCCAATTCTCAAACATTTTGTTGATTTTTAGTTTCTCTTATTTGAATTTGATCCCTTCTTGAGGTACAGTAAAGAATCTTTCAGTGTGTATGTATGTACCAAGTGTAATAACTCCCTACAAAGAGGTACTGAAAATTTCTGTCTCGATTAAGTTCTACAGCCATGAAATATACATAGTATTCTTTTCTCTTATGTTTAACACACCTCTTTTAATCTTTCAAAAAGAATTGGGTTATACATAAAAAGAAATCCAAATTAACACATACAGTATTATTTTATTGTTTAGATAAAGCATTCATTTAGTAGAATTACATTTTAGATTTTTGTTTTCATGTCATAACTTTATCAATTTCAGTGATACAAATCAAGAATTGTGCATCTAACCATTGGATATTCCATTTTATCATTGAACACACAGGTTCTTGTTTCAATGCAATTGCCTTTGAAATCCCCATAAAATGCATGTTTTTTTTTGTTTTTTTTTTTTGTTTTTTTAATTTTTTTATGCTAACCTTTTACAGCAAAGAATCTTAAAATCTCATACAATCAGAATGATTCATATTGAACTGCTGCATTTAAGTAATTGATACATTAATTTTTATTTATTTTTTTGGTAAATGGTATAATACAATTTGAATTAGTTAAAGAAAACTTTGGAAAATATAATGTAGAAAAATATTTAATATTTCAGCCAGTTCATGTTGTTGCTTTAAATTTTTGTAAAATTGCCTACCTTTTTGTTCTTTTGTGCTAATGAACTTCCTCATGTGTAGCCTAGTTAACATTTGAGGTTAATGTAATATCCTAATCTTTTTAATAATTAATGCTTACTGAAATTGTATTCATTTGTAGCATGACATTTTATGTGCTTTAATTTGGATTCTCTTAATTCAGGGTTTCAAAAATTCTAGATAATTATTAAATTAGATTCTATTGACAAGGTTAATTTGCATCTGATTTTATGTTACATAAAATATTTAATGCAAGATGTTTGGCAATGTATTAAAATTAACACAAAATTGATTATTGTGCCAATAAGGCTTGGGGTTTAGTTTTTTTTTTTTTTTTTAACATTGACATTAGTAATGAATTTTAATGTATTACAGAAAGGGTTAACTTGTAAACATTTGTTTTCTTTAGCTCATGTTACCAAAATCAATGTCAAAGGCACTCGCAGATTGGTGGACAAGCCAAGGGAATTTATTCTGCAAGTAAGTCTATCTTCCTCTTGTCAACAATATCCCATAATTTTTCTTTTTTATCAAATATACATATCTGAAATATTTCAAATAATTTCATTTTTTTAATAGATAATTTTAATTTAAAAATTTTCTGTTTCAACAAAATTTCAAGCAATATTTAATAGCTCTTGAACTGTATTAATATCTTCGAATTTATGCAATAAAAATATTTTAAGATTATGAAATCTATGATCATTAAATGTAATTATAAATGTTCGAAAGTCATACCTGCATACACTATGCTAAAATTCTCATATTTGGTACTTTTTGAGCGACTTTGGTGTTTGACTTGTATTTCTCCCTTTCCACTCGATGATAGCCGCTTTTAAATCTTTTTCTGTTTTATTTTGCCAGCCTTTTTCATTTATTTTATTTTGTATCTAGTGATATCAAAAAACGTTTACTATTTGATAAATGTTAGAAAATGTCTGTTAGTTTTATAAAGTTTCATGAAAGATTTCTATTGTATCTTAGTTTTTCACTAGTAACCTTTTTTTTTTTTTTTTTTTTTTTAGTGTTAAGGATAACTTATAAGTATCTTTTATCAATCTGTATTCCAAAATTATATTTCCTTCAAGGCAAAAATATTACTCTTCAGTTATAAGTAAGCATTATCAGATCATCATTATTCTTAGATGATTGTATAAGAAGTATAATGCATTCAAACTAGTAGTGGTATTTAAAAAGTGGCTGGAAGTGTAGACCAATTTTTTCCTTTTTTTCTTAGCTACTAAATTTTTTTTAAAATGATTTATCAGCTGAATTGGTTAACTTTTATCATTAAACTGAGATATTAGTGCAGAGTCTATAATTGGTTGTATCCATTGTAGGTGACTTGGTCAAATGGGGAAGTTACTGAAGTGTACAAAACCTTCCAGGAAGTACAGGAGTTCTCCAGCAAGGTAATATATTTTTCTTAAGGAAAATGTGGCGTGAAAAATTTCTCACAAATATCTGAAGTTTATTGCATCTGTGAGCTATAAACTTGTAGTTTAATCTTGATTATGCCTTGTTCAGTCTGGTTTTTAGCAATATGGTTGTAAAATTTAAAACAAATCTAAGCAATGTTTAGATATGTTAATTTTCATAGAATTGTTCCATGTCAAATAGCCATTTCAGTTTGATCCTTAATCATGTCCTATTGAAACTTGTATCATTACAGAACATTTACATGCAAAAACAATATCTGCTGTTGACTCAGTAAATTTAAGAGAAATATATAATTTTTTTTTTTTTTTTTTTTTTTTTTAAGAACACTAGAAATAAATCTTAATATTTTAATTTCTTTTTGCAAATATAAAACCTATATTTTCCTTAAGAGCTAGATTTGAATATTTGAGATATAAAGCTTTATATTTTGATATAATCTTTTTTTCTTTTTAATTTAAATTTTTTCTTTATATAATAGGCAATTTTTTTTTTTTTCCAAGCTTAAGCTGTGTTATGATAGGTTTTGGTGGCAAGATTGTTGTTTTTCAGTAGATTTACTGATAACAAGTATTATTTTTTTTCTTTTCTTTTTTATTGTAATGTGTTCAATATCAGAGTGGAGATAGAGCGTTGATAGTTTTAGTGCAAAGAATTTGTCACTTCAACTGAGCAGGTTCATGTCAACTTCAAAGTTTTGTGAGGGCACAGTTATATTTTTGCTCAAACCAACCCTGATGAAAACATAAGTGTTCTCGTGAAACTTCAAAGTCAGCATGAACCTGCTCAGTTAGTGACAAGTTCTTTGCAATAAAACTGTGATATTAATGTTAAAAGTATGCACTCCATTTTTTTTTTTTTTTTTATTCTATGATCTTAATATATTGAGAAATGTGTATCCACTAAAAGTAATGATTGAATTAGTAAAAAAAAAAAAAAGTTGAATTAAAAATATAAATACTCTTGGCATTTAATAATGCCTATTTGAATAATTTTAATAAAATTTCTCTTCAACCAACAAAAGAATGGCAATTGTTAAAAGTGGATATTGGCTCATGTCAGAAATCTTGGCACACACCATTGTCATACAAAATTATCAAGACCTAACCTCTTGTTTCTGTTCAATGTGAAATTGCTGATGAATTGGGGGGAAGGGTCATAAAAAAAAAAATCCCTCCCACTTCTGTACATTGGCAGTAAGCTGTAAGTTCTCTTTATAATAAGAATTTGTTTGGGGAACTAATTCAATAAAAATTTCAATTTGATTCTATTCAGAAAACTTACTGTTTGTTCATAAATGGTTATGAGGTCACATGACTCGACATGTTACAATCAACTTATTCAGCTTTAGTAATGTTGTTTTTGTAACATGCCACTGAGCATAATGCAGCTAAGTGACTGTTTTCCTATATACCAATCTTAGATGATTGTAATGCATTTTCTTTCAGAGTCTACATAACTGGCATAGTTTGACCACTCGTGTTCCACTAGAGTGGACGTGCAGGTGGTATGATTATGCGATTTCAAATTGAAGAGCCAAGTTTGAATTTCAGTATGTCTTGTAACATTTACTAACGTGCAAGTACTCTTGGAAGGTATCGGGCCATCTCTCCCCAGCTATGTGTTAAATAAGTAAGACTTGTATCTGGTAAAATCATTATATTAAAAAAAATAAACAAATGTATTAATGCAAAAATCTCTTGCAAAAGATTAGTTTGAAATGTACTTTGGCTTTCAATAACCCACAAAATGGTTGCCAGTTAATCATGTTTCACCAAAAACCCCTTCATCGTTTCTAGGGAAGATAGTAGCTTTCATTGATGTTTTGGTTTTTCATATGCATCCATCATTTGTGTATTAGGCTATTTCATATGCAAGATTATTTGCTATTATATGATACTAAAATGATCACTTTTATGCTGCTGGACATAATAAAGTTGGCATTACGTTTTTTAACATCAAGAAAATTATATAATGACCAGAATAAAATATAATCTGGAGGTTTATCTGGTGACTAGAACAGACAAGGGAAATCTTCTCAGCCAAGCTGTAACCAGTTTTAATTGGTCACTAATTAAAACTTGCAGTCTTGTTTTAATATAGGACCTTCTTCACAAACTGCAAAATATTTTTCCTCTGTTTGAGGAGAATGACTTTCTTGGGAGTGTAAGCCAAAAATGTTACTTTCGTGTTATATGCTTATACTGATATGACTGACAGCTGTCACAATCTAATGAATTTAGTTAAAAGTAAACACTCCTCATATCATCAAAGAATAAAAACAAACTTTTTTGGTAACCCAATATTTATAATTTTCAGGGAATACTGAAAAGTATTTACTGAAAATCATGTCAGTTTTAAAATAATCATTTCATGTTGATAATTTTAATGATAATCTAAATCTTTTTATATTCCTTTTTACAATCTGAAAATGTTTTCATATTAAAACACTTTTACACAATGAGTACAATATTTTGAAGGTGGTATTATTGAAACAAGTTATTCTTGAAATCTTTTAAACATCTCAAAAAAAAAAAAAAAAACGTCTAAAGTTTGCAGTGTGAAAATAGCTGTTTTTTTTTTTTGTATCCTGTAAAGGAACATTTTTATGGAAAGCATTGAAGTCATATGGACCGAGATATGCATCGTGTCTTGGTAGTAGTAACATGCATCAGTCATGACTTATTTCTTGTGAACACGTTATTGATAAATCCTTGAGATGTATACTGGAGTCTCTGTTGTTCCCAGTGTATGAAGGTACAGCTGCTCAGATCTTAGTCTGACTGTTCAGCTCTATCTGCACATGTGATTTTTTTTTTCTAGTGGTAAAGGCCTGTGTAGAACCAACCACACATCAGAAGAACTGAATACAGAGAACTGAGGCACATTGTGTTGCATCTCCAAATGACCTTCCTCATATTTTGAATTCAAAGTTGTACTTCTAGACTGATTGCCAACCAAGGCTATAGGCCACAATCTGTCCTTGTATTTACTTATTTTGGATGTTCAGTGTAATAAATAGCAACTCAGATTGAGAAATTGGAGAGTTTGTTACAGTCCCTTATTTGCAAATACCCTTGGGAAAGTATATATATATATATATATTAATGAAACTTTGTTATAAACAATGGACAATTTGAAATTACAATGAATTTGAAAATTGTGTTATAGGCTTAATTTGACTGTTTAGACTGATTGTCATTCATGGTTGAGAGGTCTAAGACATGCCAGATCACATGATGGCTTCCTCTGTGTGGATAGGGGTCACAGGTTTGATTCCTGTTAAATGACACATTTTTGTAATAAAAAATATATCGTAAATAATCAGGCCAGTAGAAATGAATATATAATACTGTTTGATTATAAACAGAATATTTACTTAAATACAAGTATTGATCAAAAATAATGTTCAAACAAATTATATATACATCAGCAGACAGATCTGTTTCACTGTATGACAGCTCATCAGTGCGGTCAGACATCTGATTGCTTTTTACCCAGGATTGAAACCCAACTGAATTGGCGTCAGTTGGCCATTCTACCTGTGAGCTATGGGCTCTCGGTAGGAGGCAGACTTTTTAGCGTGTATATTATCATTATACACGTCCACATATATATATATATATATATATATATATATAAAACCAAAACCGTTGGTGGAACTAAAGATCAATTTGCCAAAAAAGCCCTTGAAGAAGGACACTAATAAGAAAGGCCTGAAGGTAAACACCTACCTACCTACTTGCTAAAGTTAAGTGCTCAATGCTTAGATTACCTAGACAGCAAAACTTGATGGCATTAATTCCTATGAAATGATCGTCCTAGTCGTATCTGAGTTTCATGCACACACACACACACACACACACACACACACACACACACACATTGTGTGCACTCTTGAACAACTTGTTGATAATGGATTGTATGATAAATGTATAAATATTTTGAAAGAAACTTGCTGAAGAGATTAAAATAATACCCTTTGACAAATGTTTATAATATGTGAGTGATTTTAAAGAAACACTCACTTTCCTAACACTAATGACTTAGTTTGCTTATTGATACAATCAGATTTTTACAGAATGATTCTATTTTCTAATTAACTTGAAAAATTTTGATAGTTTTAGTCTGGTTCTCATTACATTAAATTCTTTGTCCTTTTGCTTGATACCAAATCTGCTAAAAATAAAACAATATTAATCTTCATTTAGCCGAGGTAACAAATTACAATCTGCATTTTATAGTTTGTTTTATAAATTTTCAGCAGCAGAAAAATTATATATATTTAAAAATAAAACAATTGATATTTAAATCCATTGAATAGCCATTTCTACGAGGAAATCCTTGCTTCTTCAGCAACGGTGAAACGAAAATTTTATTTACTCAAATTCAAATGACAAAAGATTTATTACTAGTATATAAATTCAACTCTAGTTACTTAATTTCAAACTTAGACTTAAAATTAAAAAAATGTTATAGATTACTTCCTGAATATTTTGCCGTTCCTAGAAATTGATTTTATTTGCTCTCTCCCTTAGTTTGTCAGAATGTTTGACGATATGCACAAATCGGAAAGAAAAATCCCATCCCTACAAGGTAAGTTGAGTTTCTTAATTAATTGTTTTTCCCCTTGGCAATCTCTTATCCAGAAAGCCATGACATTAAATTTGAATGAGATCTTACAAAAAAACTTTTCATTAAATATACCCAAAAATCACTCCCTAAAGAAACCTAACAAAACACTGTCATGAATTCAAGAATCTGTTGATTTTAAGAATTTGAGAAGCCAATAGAAATAAATTAAAAATTATTTAAAATTGCATTGCTTATTGTTTAGACTTTCTTTCTCTCTTTTATTTATTTTTCGCATTGGGTAACAGTTTTTGGGAAAGCATGAATCCATCTCTCCCTTAATTATAGTTTAAATAGAACTTTTATCTGGAAAAATTCTTCAAAATATTCACTAAAATAAATCAAAGAAATCTTACAATCTAAAATGTTTTACCTTTTAAATAAATGACAAAGGGTTGATAAACAATAAAACTTTTTTTTTTTTTTTTTTGTCAAATATTCATAAAAATTAACTGTGTTGTATAAAAACTTATCTAGCCTTAACATGTTTTAAAAACAGAACCTAAACTATTGTCTTAAAGAGTACTAAAGTGATATTTTTCAAGACGTTTGCAAGCTTGGAATGATGTTACACTTGATAGCCAGTAAAAAATACATTTTATTTATTTTTTTTACCTGTCTGTAGAACAGAATGTGAAACTGCTCCAGTTATTGACATTTTTATTATAACCCAACCTACAATTAAAAGGGACATTTTTTTCCTCTTTCAAATTAATCTGGTAATCAAAAAGTTATAAAAATTGTATTTTGTGATAAATTTTCATTTTGAAACATTTTTGATTCTTCAAATAAATTAGAGTTCCTTACTCTGTCCAGTTTTAAGCTTTCAAAAAGGAAGCTGATTATTTATTTTATACTAGTGCTTTCCTTGAAGACTTTTACTTGCCCAAATAATGAAATTTTTATCACTACAATTAATTCTGTTGGTTAATAATTTTGATTTTTTTTTTTTTTTTTTTTTTTTTTTTCTTCATATGAAAAATGTCCAAACTGAATTCATGAATTTGGTATTAACACAAATCATTTAACAAATTTAACCTTTCAAACAATTGTCAAATTTGGTAAAAAAAAATTGTCATCTTTTCTCAACCATTGTGGTTTTTGTTTTTAATGTTTTCATTATTCTTCCATATTTACAGGTCAGTATCGAGAAGAGATTTTAGAGGATGTCAGTTTCCAGAATATTTGCCATTATACTGGGTAAGTATGTTTTTAATGTCTCTGCAGAATTTGAAAGTTTTAATGACCTAATCAGTGATATTATTGGATTAATCACCTGTTTTTTTTTTTGTTTAATAAATGTACATTGCATCAGTTATTGATAAAAAGAATTTCTTTATGAATCACTTTAGATTGGTTGGTAACTTAATGGTATTTAAAGCAAGTATGACAAGAAGTTGTTTTTTTTTAACCATGTTTCTTTTTACCATCATGACACTTATTGACTGTAAAATTTGGTTTCTCCAATGGGCCATGTCACTTCAGGAGGTGGGCAATTGTAGTTCTTCATGACTTCCTATCCTTTGTAGCTCTTAGCAATGTTTGCCTTTTTACCATCCCTTCCATTCCCTGTTCTGACATTTATTTGCACAATCTTGTTGTACTCACCATCTCCTTTTCTGCCTTCAATATGTCCTGTGAATGTCAAATTCTCAAAACCCTCTTTCCTCATTATGTGCCCTATTGTCGGTTCTAATCTTGATGGGGAATGACTGCAAAACACCCACCCTCCCAGATTTATAGACAGAAGCACACAAATGCATGCTGGGATTTCTTCCGCAAATAAAACAGACCAGTTCTTAGTTTCATGTGACTTAGTCCCAGTCTGTCTTGTCTTGAAGTCAGAATGCTACGTTTGTTTATCTGATTTATTCAGTTTGCTTCTGTATCAACCCCAATTACTAGTTTAACTTCTAGCATATTACTGTTGCTTTGCCTTATTACTGTTAATTTACCTTGTATATATTGTTTGATTGCCTTATATATATTTGGGCAGCAATCCTTATTTTATACACGTTTTATTAAAGACAACTGCCAAGGTATTGCAATTAGGCTTTTTATTCAATCCTTGTGTTCAGACAAGTGTGCAAAAACTGTCCAAATTGAACAGTTTTTACACATTTTGTACCCAGAAAAAAATGTACAAACACAAGGAGTGAATACAGAACAAAAACTTTGAGAGTTAAAGGGAGTTAACTTATACCGAGACATCTAGAAGAGGCATGGCTCATGGAATCAGAACAATCTACCCCATTGACCAAAATAAAGGGTTCAACAAGAGGCATGACTCATAGAACTAGAACATTTATACCCTGGTGAATTAAATAAAGTCTAGTTTGAAATTCCAATCACCTGAAGAAGGTTGGGGCATACAATGGCCAAAACTTCATGAATATGGCAACAAAGATAAGGACAACAGTTCAATCAATGTAAATAGTGTAAATAATTACATCATCTTAGAAATATAAACAAAAGTAAACAATTTTTTTTGTTTTTTTTTTTGTTTTGTTTTTTTTCTTTCTGTTACATCTCAAAAATATTAAAATGTTTTAATTTCTAAATCTTCTAATTATTCAAAAGTCTTACAAAAGCATTAAAAATTTATTTTTATTTATTTTATTTTTATTTATTTTTTTTAAGGCAATTGGAAAAACTTCCTCAAAGGCTTTTAGAATGTGATCATTTAGTAAATTTTTTCACTGCACCAGAGTCCAGTCGTTCTTCTCCTTCCCGGTCAAATTTTACCCCAAGTAAGTAACTTTTTTTTCTCTGTTGTTTCAACTTTACATTTTATAAATAGTCAGGATTATGGTGAATCTGCATTAAACAATAATCTTTGCACTTTGTGTTTCTATGTCTGTGTGTGCTTACTGAATACCAGTTTGATAAGAAAATTGGCAAATTAGATGATTTTTTTTTTTTTTTTTTTTTTTTTTTTTTTTTTTAATTGGATTATAATTTTAAAAATGTATTAAATTTCAAAAAACTTTTCCAGGGAATTTTATTTTTATTATATTTTTTTTTTTAATAAATAGCATTTGTTAACCAGTGTCTGATCTAGCAATTCATTCTATAGTCTAGAAATACAATAGTGCTACATTAATATTGGTTGAGTGGTTAGAACGTTTGTCTTCTCACCTTGAAGCCTGGGTTCAAATCTCACTAGGGTTGATTTGTTAGGAAGATGACTTCTTGATGCTATTTGTCTGGAAGAGGCTATCTCAGCATGCTGCACCTTTGGAAAGTGTCTGAAAAACTCAATACCACAGGATTACCCAAGCCTTGTGAGTAAAATTGGCTAGATGATCCCCTTTGGGAGACATTGATGGTTATGCTAACTCGGTCACAAGTCATCGTGACTAGCTTTGTTTAGATTGTTGTTCACACCAGATAATGTACTCTTTCCCAGGAATTGTAACTAAAGTACACTCAGCATAGTTGCAGTACAAGCCACAACTGGGCTATGTGGATGTTGAACACAAATGTGCCTGAGTAGGCATCTGCAATGGGGATTAGCTAGCTTCCCTAGTAAACAGGCATCCTTTGGACACAAATTTACAAGGTTGATAATAGTTAACACCAAAATCCCATTGTGAGAGTTGAATAAATTCTATTTAAAGCAAAATTTGTGGAAGTTATTAACTGTGGACTACTCATTGTCATCTACTTAAAATGATTTATTTTATAAGTTAGTGTTACCTTTTTCTGAATTTCAGCATTCCTTTTAAACTGTTTCTTAATGTCTTCTTTATATTTTCTCTATAGATAATGAACAACCTGTGATATCTCAATGCTATCAAAAGTCTTTCAACACTGCATCACCCTCAGGTGAGAACTAAAATTGTCTTGTTTCACTCAAATAGTCTTTTGACAACTCTTACAATTGATTTTGAACCCTTGTTAAACCTAATGACGAAAAATTTTGAACATTATAAATTTCAAAGAAATAAATGCTTTTATATTATCTGAATGGTGAATTTAGCCCTCTTTTTTTTGAAGAGGACTTTTTAGAAGTCCCCCCCCCCCTTAAAGAAATTTCATTAATTTCATGGATGATTTAACATTTTTATTAAATTTGTTTGAATTCTGACACTCTTGAGCTTCATTTTTGTTTTGTAGTGTTGTTAATCAAAATGGTTTCTACAAGAATTTATCTGAGCTGCTTTATGTAGCATTTAACTGTAGTTGGCTTTAATCTCAATCGCCTTTTCATATTAGAAATTGAAACAAACTCTTACTTTCATTATGTCTTACTGTATTCAAATAAACTTCCACCTGACAAATTAGTTTCATCAATGTTGGAGAGAAATATTGTTTATCTAGGAGTTGTCTATGCTGCTTGAGTAAAAAGGTCAACTTTCATTTGATCATAATATAGAAAACACAAAATATTGTAAAGTACTTTATTTCTTTGGATTATTTTAATAAAATTCTGATCTCTTTAGTGTATCAGTTTTCCTACATAATGTTTTTTTTTTTTTTTTTTTTTTTCTTCACTTCTAGTCGTTGAATTAATGCACTTCTAAGATCTTAACATTTCACAATTATTGTAATGTAGATTTTAAAATATTTATTTTCTAGTTTTACTTAATTTGCCAGCAGATTGTTCCCCCAACCCTTGTTGTTATCGAATACTTGCACTTTGCTTTATTTATATTAGTAAAGATTAGTCTTTCAACCATACCAAGTTTGTGGAAATGCACTTGGAATAATTACTTTTCATATCATCCCTGTAGACAAATTTGTGTCTTTGGCTTTTTAACTCTTGCTGTTATGGTTGAACTAAATTTTTGGGATTAAAATACCAGGAAGAATATTGGTTGAAACTTCCAATGTATTTTTCATATGTATTTACCTTTGGCCTCCTTTCTTTCTCCTCCTTATGAATCAGAATTGTAATTTCTCTCAAAATTCAGGTGTAAACTTAAATCTTGAAAGAACCAATATTACTTTCTGTAATACATTGCAACTGGCTAACAGTAAAATACAAGAGAACCTTTGCCTAGATATACACACTTTTGATTGTCAGTGTTTGTTTTTATTTCTCTACTTTGAAATCTTTCAGGTGACCTCAACAATCGACAGTCCTATCAATCACCAATTTACTTGACCGCACATTACTCACAATTATCATCGAATAGTCACAAGTAAGATCTTTATCTTTTTCTTGTCTTGAACATTAATTTTTATGTCTATGTTATAGAAGTTGTTGCATTTGTTATTAGATTACAGATATGCTATCTCCGTTGTTTATATTAACTATGATAAACTTGTCAAAATCTAAATTATTTTGTTTATTTTACTCTTGGCATTTTAAAATCAAAACTGGTAACTATTTTGTTATTGTAAATGCCAGCCATCTTTCACTTTTGATAATAACCTAAAATATGTTTGTTAAAAAAAATATTTAAAGCATTATGGCAACAAACTTGGATGGGTGTTGAAATCCTATTTTTAAAAATAATGCAAATCTGTTATGCATAAAGAAAAACGCATAAATCATTAAAATTTAATGCATTTAAAGGCAAGCAAATTTGTGTGACGTACGTGTTCATTATCAAAAACAGAATGACAACAATAGTCAAGATAAGAACAAGTTCAAAAAATTTAAGATTGATTTAAAGCTTTTTTTTTTTTTTTACCTCGGATACACCAATTGTTGTCACATGATGTTTGACATTTGTTTTGAACCTGACTAGCATTCTTTATGCAGCATATATAGATTTGTTAATGAATTCAATAAGCTTCTCTGCACTACTTAAGTAGACTGGTCTTATAAAAAAAAAACAAAAAAAAACTGAGAAATCATTTTTGGAGGTTTTGATTCTTTAGACATTCCATTGGCTGTGACACTCGTTAGTGAAAAAAAAATCCTGTTAGTGATATTGGTACAGTCTCAAATCGATCCCTGATTTTTACAGAGTTATTGGCCTTAGGTTAAGTTACTTTGCTTTTTAAAAAATGTGCTAACGTCATTTATATTTGCATAATTTTTTTTAAGACATGAACAAACATTGGTGGTTCATAATTATAAATTTTATTATTTTATTAATTTTCATTCTTTAATTAAGAGAATATGTTTGTTTAAAATCTTCTTGTAAACCCACTTTGAAAAGGCGTTTTCATACACAAAACAGCTAAGGCCAATAATTCTGTCGGATCGATATGACCTAAACAGGACACCCTAAATCAATGTTTTGCTTCTGACAAGTGTTGTGGTCTGAGGAAGGTCTAAAGAATAATTTTTTAAATTTATTTTTTTATTTATTTATTAATTCTTTATTCAAGTTTATTCAAAGATCTTGTCATTATAGCTTTGAATGAATGTTGAGAGAAGTCCACTAAGGTTTCTTCCTGATGTTGGATTTCTCCTCTTCAAAATAAATATAATTTTATTACTAAGTTTTAAAATGGATTACAAAAATTAAATTTTGTTGCTGTTTTTTTTTTTTTTTTTTTTTTTTTTTTTTAAACTAGTTTTTGTAGTTGTTTTTAACAAAATGTTTTTCTTTCCAGCACTTGCAGCAACAGATCAGTGGTCACTCCCCAGATGAACCAGAGTTCTCCTATTTACTCTCCAACTTCATCACCACCTCCACAAGCTGCACCCTCATCACATACATCACCACTTCAGCAGTCCAATAGCCGGTCAGCATCACCTGGCAGTGTTGATAGCAATTACATAACTAACAAACTAAAATCTACAGAGTTGGACCACTTGGTACGTTTATTTCTATTTTCACTATCCAGTCATTAATAATCATTTTTTATTTTACTTTTTGTTGCTATAATTCATTTGTTATGCTTCTTTTATTTCAGCTGAAGGTAGACGAGGAAAAGATTCATGTGCCAGATAACAAGAATGGGCGGTAAGTTGTGTGTGTGTGTTTTTTTTTTTTTTTTTTTTTTTTAAGAAAAATGAAATTGTAAAATCACATTTGTTAGCATTCTCAAAATGCCAGTTTGTGCCACAATAAATTTTTCCCATGGCTTAGAACATACAAAATCAAGTGGGCTTGAAATTCTTATGTAAGTGTTTTTTTTTTTTTTTTTTTTTTTTTTTGCCAGGTAGTACAGTAAATAGAGGTAATGTATTCAAAGCAGTTACCTACTTGACTATGAAAGGAAAGGAACTTTTTTTTTATCGAATTCATCCAATGTAAAGCAGTAAGGTCACTAAGACTAAGTACTACTTGGTCGGAAGTTATACATTTCTGCTCATACACTTAAGTAGTGTCCCAGTTAGATTGGTAGGAGATAGCTGTCTGTCCGACCAGCCACATTGCTAGCTGTCACACTACAAAAGTCAGAGACTAAGAGGTTTAAGTTCTGCCTACATACTTGCAGAGAGAATCCGAAGTCTGACTCAAAATTCTGCCAACAAACAACCAAATTATCGAAAATGTGAATTTGTATTTTCATTTCCGACTGTGGCATTAGTTTCACTTCTTGTACACTTGTGAATGTGTAACAGGCGTGCCCCAGTTCTTTTTGTGTACACTGATATAAGCAAAAGCATGACACAACGTGGAGTGATTGGTCAAGTCGGTGAATATTTGAGTGTCAATAAGTGTATGGTATTAAGATTAGCAACAGTTTGTGCAAAAGCTTTTTCTTTTTTTTTTTCCTTTTCTCTTTTTTTCTCCACAACAATTAAAACCCATTTATAATGCAATCTAATCTGAGAAGACTAGCTTTAGACCTCATCCTCGAACTTAACTTCAACAAATATATAATATTTTCTGACTCATTTTCAATGCTAATGGCACTAAAAAAAAACAAAAATCTAAATAACCCTCTGATCATCAATCTCCTACAAAGAATCAACCTCATCACCCAAAACAAAAACTATTTTATGCTGGATTCCCAGCCACATTGGTCTCAGAGGAAACGAAAAAGTAGACATAGCAGCTAAAAGATCATTAAACATCAACATTAGTGATATAAAAGTACCCCACACAGGTTACAAACCTCTAATCAACAACTTTATTACGACCAAATGGCAAGAGTTGTGGAACTCCTGCAAAAATAACAAACTCTTCAAAATTAAACCCATCCTCAAATAATGGATAGAAGTTAAAATTTCCAATAGAAAAATGTTAAGAAGAGAAATAGTAATGACTAGACATCAAATAGGCCACACCGCTGTAACCCATGCACACCTACTAAAAAGTGAGGAGACACCAATTTGCATTCCATGTCAGGAGCTCTACACAGTGAAACATATACTAACAAGCTGCATAGATCTTGAACAAATGTGATTAAGATACTATCAAGAAAACAATCTGAAAGACTTCAACAAAGCTGACCCAAATGACCTTTTAGAAAAAGCAACAAAATTATATAACAAAATATAGTTGCAAAAGAAGATAGCATATAAACATCACACATCAAATCACAACACCTCTACTTATATCTCGACAGCAATACTCACAAAAGATCAACAAGCAGTAAACAAAAACCAAACAAATTCTTCAACATTAAATGACCCAAAAGGACAGATATGCTGGTAAAACAAACAACTAAACTTAACATCTTGTTGGGGGGGGGGGTGTATTTATATATATAATAAAATTGTTTTTGTTGCAAATGTTAGGGTAAAAAAAAATCTTTTACTTTTTCAGGGACAAACGTCCTCCAAATGGAATGATTGATTATAGTATGATTGGTATGGGCTACCAGTCATACAATCATGCTAGTGTGAACATCCTGCATGGCTTAACTTGGCAGCAACATTCAGTCCCAGCTGCATTGAAGCCTCATTATTTTGCAAATGTGGCAGCAGCTACTGGGCAGCAACAGCAAGGTCCTCCATCACATTCTGGGATCGCGCCTTCATCTTTACCTCTAGGGAACATGTCGACGGGTCTTTGTTGCTACTCCCAACCTACAGCAGCGACACCAGGACCACCAAACAATGCTGATAGTTCACCAGGTGGATCTGACTATTGTAGTCAGCCTCCCAGTCCAGGACCCCCCACAAATGCTAATGTTGCTATGGTAGCTGTAACTGCATCCTCTTCTTCTGTAGCCTCCGATGACAGTGACAGAGGTAAGAGTTGTCGCCTGCTAAGTTACATTTTTTATTTCTAATTTGCATGCTAAAAATATAAATTTTCTAACTTAAAACATATGGCTATGTTAGCATGACGTAATCAGGTGGGCTACAAGTTTTTATTCAGTACAAAATGTTTAAGTAACATATGGAAAATCTTTGAATTTAAAAGGTTTCATTGGTTGTGTTGACATAACATGGGTGTGTTGTGTTGTGTTGTGTGTGTGTGTGTGTGTGCCTGTGTGTTGCCATGGTTATTAACATAATTATATTATGCGTTGGGAGCAATTAGTTGAAAATATCTTAAACTATATGAAAATTGCTTTGAGTGTATGTTAAAAATTGGGTATATTAGTGTATTTTAATTACTAATATTGGAAGTGAATATGTAAGACGAGATTACATTGTCTACAAATGTAACCTCATCTCTGACCTTTGCTTTAATTGTTATTCATATTTATTCAGTCAGTTAAAATGCACTAATATACCCAATTTTTAATAGTTACATGAACATCTTGAGAATTTAACACCTGCAAAGATTCAAGGAATTATAAACATCAGCACCCACCCCACTTAAAATGTTCAGATCTTGCATTTACAATTCTTGAGAAAAGAGAATGTGTGAATCTAGTTTTGTGTTTTGGGTTTTGTTGCAATTTTAAAAATAGCCTTTCAAAGCAATAAAAAGTACAGAGGGAGTATACGATAATAGCACTATTAATAAAAACCATTCTTTTGGGAAGTCATATTTTGGTGGCTGTGTATGTTAAACTTTCCCCAAAAATCTTGATAAAATGGAATACTGTACATAGATGAGAAGCAGACCAAGTGGAAACTCGTCCACAAAAAAGGTTGTAATTTCTGATTCATTTTTTTCTTTTGATGTCTCTCAATTTAGTCTCTACTGTATTTTTCATTTTTACATGTACCGTTATATTTTTCTAGTGAAAAATGGCAAAGATGGGGATCCTTCATTGGAGCAAGACTTCCGAAAAAAAGACTCCCAAAAATCAAATCTAAAATTATCACAACAGATGGGATCGAAGTCATCAGTGATGAGAACCCAGCCTGAAGAGCAGTCAAAAGGTGGAAGCATGCATTTACCAGTCTCCCACCATTATATGGACCTCCAACAGCAACTCCCTATGGGAAACTATGGTGCTGCCCCTGATTTGTTACCTCATCGTCAACAGATGATTGCTAGCCGGTCAGCCTATAATGCTCAGCCTGCACACACAAATCTAGGAATTCACCCTAAAAATATGATCAACATGCCCCTAGATGGCAAGTCGAGTAGTACAATGGTGCCTTTATTACCTGGGATGCCTAACTCTGTAGACTGCAACACAACAGTGGTGCCTATGATGGTTAATACTGCAGGCCCTGGGGACAGTGCAGTAGGAAGTGGTGGTCCACTGTTTTCACCTCACCTAACTTCTTCGGGGGTACGAACAAGGACTGCTACAGTGAATCAGTCATGCACCCGAACAGCCCCGGCTGCCGTCTGCACAAGTAACACAATGGTTTCAACCTGTCCCTCTGCTTCCAGTCCACCACCAAGACACGCAATTGGTAATGTTAAGAATAGCAATGGCCCATTGTGTTCAAATTCAGTAGTCTCTCAGCCACTGCTTCCTTCTGGCACCCCTGGGGATCCTTGCAGTATATCAGTGTTATCCTGCTCATCAGATCAGACAGGTGGCCAGCCACCACCTATGAATTATCATAGTCAGTGCACTAACCAAAACAGTGTCACTTCCACTACCGTCACTTACTCTTCTCAAGCATACTCCATGAACTCACCCAGTCCTGCAGCTATGGGTCGATCGCGGAGATGCAATTCATGTGGCTGTGAAGGCCATTGTACTTCTGGCTCATACCATTTTGGGAGCATGCTGACCTCTCAAATGACTGCTCCGGCCAACACCCCGCCCCCTCGTCAGTGGCAGCACCCACCGGCTTACATGTTTCCCAATGCCAATGGATTGATACCCTTTCCAAATCTTACTCCATATCTACCAAATGGCCCTAATCCGGACTTTATCTATAGTAACCATCCTAATGTCGGCCTTGTGCATTTGAACTCTTCTCAAGTGACAGCCCCACCACCATCGTCGTCCGCCCCAAACCCGCCCTGTGTACTAAATCCCATGTGCAACTATGGTGGGCCACCTCCTCCACACCAGCAGCACCCTCTCTTGGTGCCATCATTGCATCATACCATGACAGCTGTTAGTAACAAACATAAACCATTAATACAAACATGTTATAATTGTGGAGGTGCAAATCATTTGGCTGTTGACTGCAAGGAGAACACAATGGAATCAATGACAGGTAAGTGAGCAATCCTGATTATTAAAACCCCTTTTGCTGCTGTGTTCTTAGAGCAGCAAATGACACCTGCTGTTAGAAAGTTCTAATATTGAGATAACAACGAAAGAAAAGTTTTGCAACCATCTATTGATATTTAATAAAACAAACGTAGAATTTGCTACTAAAATTGTAGGTCAATGAACTATTTTAATTAATCCATTCCTTTTGGATTTTTTTTTTTTTTTTTTTTTTTTTTTGTGATTGGTTGATTGTTCTTAGCATTTATATTGTGTTTTGCTCAATATAATTTTGCTAAGAATACGCAGAAAAATTTCATGGTTTTATAAGTTGAATTTTCTAGATGAATCTTAATTCTTAAGTTACTAATTGAATAAACTCATAGCAAATTAATAAAATATACATAAAAATTTGCCAAGTACAACATGCAATACATGCTTGACAACAGTATTGCAAAAACATCCATTGACACAAATGCTGGGTATTATTTAAAATACAGAAGTACAAATGAAAAGATTTGAAATTGATAAATTTGGTCTCTTGCCTATTTCTCTCTCTCTCTCTCTCTCTCTCTCTCTCTCTCTCCATCTCTCTCTCTCTCTCTCTCTCCATCTCTCTCTCTCTCTCTCTCTCCATCTCACTCTCTCTCTCTCTCTCCATCTCACTCTCTCTCTCTCTCTCCATCTCACTCTCTCTCTCTCTCTCCATCTCACTCTCTCTCTCTCTCTCTCTCTCTCCATCTCTCTCTCTCTCTCTCTCTATCTCTCTCTCTCTCTCTATCTCTCTCTCTCCATCTCTCTCTCTCTCTCTCTCTCCATATCTCTCTCTCTCTCTCTCTCTCCATCTCTCTCCCACTTTTTTTATAGTTCTCAGTTGCATGTTGGTCACACTCCTCCTGAAGAATAGATGCGGCATTTTAGCTTCTTGAGCTTCAGATGTCAACACAATTGCTTGCTATCTTCCCATGGTAGCAATTAATCTCCCTTCTGTTTGAGAAAGTAGACTTTAAAAAAAAAACTTTCTTGCTTCATATTGGTAACATGAGTTGGTGGTGTCTAAAATGAATATTAAGTTCTTGGCCAGATTCCATTTTCAAAATCTGGCCAAAATATTTCCAGCACATGTGAGTGTGTTATGATATAGAAATTCCTCTCCAAAGAAATAGAATCCTGTGATTTCAAAATCTTCCATTGCCCAAGTGAAATTGAATTTATAAAGACAATACCTGCAGGAACTTTTTTTTTTTTTAAATCCCTGAAATTTTTCATAACTTTGAAAGAAATTACATTAAATAGGACAATATTGCTTTTTTTTTTAATTTTTTTTTAACAACAAAAAAACTTTGCAAGATTTAACAAATTTCAGTAGTTAACAAATTAACTTCCCAACATTTTTATTAATTTGTATCTTCAAAACTATTGAAAATTTTGAATATTTCCTTAGTTTTGTTTGTCATTGAAACTTGGTGCTAAGTTATCTGAAATCTGTTTTGTAATAGAAAAATGTTTTTTTTTTTTTCTTTAGTTGCTAGCAGAATTTGTCACATCAATGTTCTCCTTGATCTTTAAAATATGTGTAAGGAAATGCAAAAACAAAGGTTTTGAAAATTAGTACACATTTTAGATCTGCTTAAAGGACTTAACATTGATAACTTAACAGCTTTGGAAAGAAAGTTATCAAAAGCATATTTCACAAGAAGTATTTTGATTAAAATTAGGTTGTTTACATTTGGGAAATTTTATTTTATTTACTTTTTTTTATACATGATTCGGTGTTGACAGTTAATTTTTGAAGAAAAATACATCAGTGTTAATTGGCAAATTTTTTAGAACAATAACATAGTTGATAGTGACGGGCATCCATATATACTAAAACTTTAGTGGGGGGGGGGGTCGGGAATTATGAAGGTTAACTGAACCTGTGGAAATTTCTTTGTTGTTGGTGGTTAAGATGGTCTCTCACTTTCGCCTGTATCTTCTTGATAGTTTGGGAAATAGAACATTTTTGCCCATCAACATTTTATTTAAGTCATCTAACATGAATTAGTTTCATGTTAGGAAGAAATAAGAAACATTTTTTATTGCAATTTCTTATCTATCTGCTCTGTCTTTCACTATAAAGAATTTCAACCTCTCACAATTTTTACTGTAAAAGAGTGGGACCTAGAATTTGTTTATCTTGTGTGTGACTTAGTATTTGGATTTCATTGATGTCTTTGAAAGTAAACTGAACATAAACATGGAATTCTGAATATATAAATGATTTTTTTTTTTCCTATTGCATGTCAAGAAAATTTGTTATTATATTACATAAATTTTTGTTTTTAATTATTGCTGATGAAGTGAGAATTTTCTTGCTTAAATAGCTATTCAACAGAATGTAAAATTTTGAATTTATTGATACAATATACATACTTGGCTCTTTAAAATAGATAATACTATTTACATCGAGCTCTTCACCTGGATCATTTTTAATATTGATTAAATTAATATTAATAGGATCTGGTTTGGGGGATTTTATCTACATTTCTTTTTTTGAAATTATATATTAAGAAAAGAAACTATGCCAAAGACTTAGAAAATAATTGTTTTAGGGAATCGTAAAGATACAAATAGTATTAATGTAGATTTTATTCTTACATGGCTCCAATATATCAGTAAAACACATGAGTGAAGTATTACATTTCTAATTACAAAAAATTATAATAGAAAAAAAAACAAAAACTTAAGAATAAAATTTAGTATAGAATAGTAGGCATATATGTATCCGCACACACACATACACACACACACATATATATATATATATATATATATATGAAATAAACAAACTTAAGAGATTATTGCTGATAAGAGGGGAAGGATCATTGAGTAAGAAATTTGAAAAAAGAAAAATTAATTTTTAAATTTAAGGATTATAATATAAATAATGAATGTAGGCATAAAATAGTATATATAACTTAACAGATGTACAAATAGGTGCACACACAAGTACCTACCTACATACATACACACACCCATGTTCACTCAAGCACTCCCTCATACATTCACTTATCTATATATATATATATATATATATATATATATGGTGTATTGAGGCAGCAGATAATTATCAAAACATATTGTTAAATATAACAGACAATAAATGTCTATTATACTTAATCACGAACCATTCTATACATTGTATTTTGGTTTTAATTTCTTGTGGAAATAGACAAACATTGTCCAACATTTGGATATTCTTTTATTACTCTGGTTCTAAGCTTTCAGCTCACATGAGCCATCTTCAGCGTAATTTCAGGAACATTAACATAAAGACATCTACCATCAAAGATGATTTTTACATAAAACATTACTATGCAGTGACAAGTCACTGAATAGCAGATAACAATCATTGAAAATTTTGAGTTTGGATGATAACCTGTTAATTCTAGTGTTAACAATGTTTGGTATTTGCTTCATAATAGTATTAGGGTGGTTAGGGTCATGTCTAAATAGTTAACAATTTTTAGATTAGAGAAAACTTCAGTTTTAAAGCCAAGGAATTTGAGGGCTCTAATGATTTTTTTTTTTTTTTTTTTTTAATGGATTCTATTTGTTAAGGGTCCATTGCTATTAGGGATGGACACAAGGCCATCATTCCGATATAATTCAATTTATTTAGGGTCTATAAATCTACTAAGATATCTAATATGTAAATTCCTACCAGATCAGTAACCTGGGCTGAATCATATGACCTCATAGGGACCTTTTGTCCAGGTAAAATGATTGAAAGTAAGAATTGATTTTCTAGCAGCTAAAATAATTTTAATTTCTCTGTGATTGCTAGTTTTAATATTAATGATATTAATAGGATCTTCCTTGGGATTTTACTTACATACTACTTTCTATTTGGAGATATCTATTTTCCGCCTTCCTCTCTCAATTTGTTTCTGCTGAATATTTTTGTGCCAGTTTCTCAGTCAAAATGTGTAACTGATTCTAATTTGGTAGTTATTGAGGAAAAAAAACAACTTCATTCCAATGCAAGGCAGAAAAGTGTGTAATGGTCTTGTAAACAAACAAAACATTATGAACTAGTTTTGAGGAATATTTGATTTTTATTTTAAATTATTGAATTATTCACTTCTTTAACAGTGTTGCTTTGCTGAACAACTTGAGTTTAAAAAAAAAAGAATTTAAATGAATTTTCAAATATTTGAATAATTCAAAATTCATTTTTATTTGAAAAATTGTATGCCTATTTTCTTTGGTTTTTCCTCAATATCACAAAACTAAGTTATTTTGTCAGTTTTTAAATTTACAATGTAAAGCATTCTTTTAAAATATTTCATAAAATTGTTTAGATGCATATTTAACTAATCTTATAAACATTTGGAGAAAATCTTTAAGATTTTGCTTTCTATTTATAGATTTTAACTTTTAGACATACAAATATGAAATATAGAATTTAAAAAAAAAATGCAATTCATAAAATTGACTCGTTTAAAGTATTGTTCATTGGAAGCTTATGATTCACAAGGCACGAAAATGTGTTGAGTATATTATTGACAACCCGATGATTGTGAAATTAAAGGGGGACAAAACTGAAAACAATTACTTGATTAATATAATGTGAATGTTTTTTTTTTTTTTTTTTTTTGCATATGTGAAAACTCAACACACAAATAAACTGCTATAAATACAGAATTTAATTCAGCAGTACAGTAAAAGTTACAAACTGCTTTTTCAAACCCGATAAATCAAATATTTTGTGTTAAATGTAACATTTGATTTTTTTTTTTTCTTGGTGTTTGGCAAAGCAGTGTGTAATTTTTTTTTTTTTTTACAACTGCCAAAATAAATTCAAAATTTAAAACCATTTATGTGTCATTTTCCACTCTCTCATATATATATATATATATATATATATACATATATATATATCTGTCTGCAGATGACTATATATATATATTAGTTTTGAGTCATAATTAAATTAGACCAGTGCACACTTTTATTAAAGTCTTCAGAAATATTTATATTGTAGAACTTTATGAATATTTTTTTTATTTGGAAATGAATTTTTTCCGCAACATTTCAACATCTTAAGGCAATTTACAATAGCTGATTTTACTATTTTTTCAAATGCAACTGGAATTTTCAAACAACCAAGAAATTTTCAAAACTAGGGAGGAGTTATTTAAGGATCTTAAAACCCTTTCATTCATGTTAGCATGATCTTATTGGTATGATTACATCTGGACATTATTTCTGATCTTTCATTTAGTATTTTTTTTTTGTTCTAGGAATAACATAATAGCTAATTTTTCATCCTGGCACAATCTGCATACATTGCCACCATTGTATGATTTGCCTATTTTAACTATACTCAGTTTTTATTTATTTATATATATATATATATATATATATATATATATATGAAAATTTTCACTGTCACTGACAAAGTGAGTTTGCTTTGCAGAAATGATCATATGACATGATTTTTGAAGTTTTATTTGAAAAAAATAGACATATTTAGCTCTATAAATAGATAATTCTATAGATAAATATTCTATTTACATTGAGCCCTTCAGTTGGATCAGTTTTAACATTAATATCATCTTCCTTGGGATTTTACCTACATGCCATATATATATATATATATATATATATATATATATATATGTGTGTGTGTGTGTTACCCAGTAATATTAAAAATTTAAGCAAGCTAATATTTTAGGTAATTTGGTTTATAGCCTTAAAATGTTTGAGGAAACGTTAGAAAGTTATCAATAAATTCTAAATTTGTCGGTGTTAAGGCGTTGTGAACTTCTCCCTCTATAAAGGATGATAACTCAAACAATTGTTACGTCCCTTGTCCACTAGGTGGATGTAACACTTCTAAAATCATAATGATGATTTGACGCACGTGTTAAGCTCCTGGTTTTAATCCAACTAACCCTTGCTATTCTCAGGCATAAAAAGAATAAATGTTATTTTATTGTGTGTTAAATATAATTCTTTTATTTTCATTCATTTTTATTAATCCGAATAACCTGGGAGAACAGTAGATATCTCTTATTTTATGATAAAACTGGAATTATAAGTTTTCCCATTTATGATGAGTAAATATAGTTAAAATTTAAATCACTTGGCCACTACGAATTTATACAGTACTTTAAGATTTAAGTTTATAACTTATAATTTAAAAAAAAAGGTAACAGTTGTTGTAAAAAATTCATTATTCACCCATATTTTATTCATAAAAGCTTTCTAATTAGTTTACTGAATTTTTTAATTTAATGATTAGTGCAGATTTTTCTACAACTGAAGATCATTTGACTGAAAGAATTTCATAAAACAAAAAGATTGTCTTGCTAAAAAAAGTTTTAAAAAAAAAAAAACTTAATTTTTGATTAAATCCTGAAAGTGTCATTAAAATCTGAAAGTTATTTAATTTCTCCATAAATCTTTAAATCAATGTTGTTTTTTGTTTTTTTTAAATGCAAAAGATGCTCAATTTCCTCATAATATATTTAAGGTTCTACATTGATGCTAAAAACAAGATTTATAAAGATCTGAAAGGGAATTATATATATATATATATATATATATAAAAAATTACATTAAACTTTTAAATATTATTTACTTAAATTTGTGTGTGTGTGTGTGTGTGTGTGTGTTATCTCTCTCTCATATATAATAGGGTAGGTTGATTTTTCACTTTTTTTAAATATTAAAAGATCTCACTTACTGAAAGTTGTGTATGGACCTATTAAGTACATCTACAAAATATTAGATCAAATACTTCAATGGTTTTTTGAGTGTTTGGGATCAAAACTCGCAGACAAAATACTGAAAATTCCTCGTTTTTACAAGATTTGGCTTGAATATTAGTGAGAAACCCAAATAATTTTAGTATTTAAATCAGGAAATGACATGTTATTTTATAAAAATGATATTAAAGAAATGATGACTAATCTTCAAATTGAACCCCCCCTTCAGTATCTGCTTTAAAAAACTACCTTTTAACATGAACTAAGCAGTAATATTTGAATACTTTAAATGATTTTTTTCTGTTATAAGTGAAAATATAACAAATAAGGAAAATATTTTAATAGAGCTTAATATATATAGTCAAATTGCTCCATATAAGAGCCCTTAGACAAAAATGCTGATCTCAAATTCTAACTAAAAACTTTGGCTGTAATATGTTGATGCCTTGCTTCAAAACCATATACGGTTTCCAAACCTCCCATTGTTAACTTGACTGCCCATTCCATGCCTTGGGAATGTGAGGGCAAATCTGGCAAGTCAAGCTTGGTTCCGTTTAACAATGATTCCTAAAGTTCGGATTCAGAAAAATCTTCCGTCATTGGTGGTTTAAAAATGCCACAATGATAAATCTATCAATTGTGTCCAGGGTGTGGCATTAAAATTAATGGTTGATATTCTTTTTAACCTTTTTCTTGGTTGACTCCCCACTCCCGGAAGAATATAAAAATTTATTTATTGATTCATTTAAAAAAAAATTCCAATCTCTACTACTTTAATAATTATAGTGAAATTAGATAAAATTTTTAAAATTGATTCCATAAATTGCAATAAATAATTGAATCATTGATATATAAATAAATATTTACTTACCTAATGGCCAAAATTCTTTTAAAAGCTTCTTCTCTTACTTCATCAGATTTGACCATGGAATATAGGTTTTCAGGTAGTAAACAAAATGTATTTCCTTGTATATTTCTTAATGTGATCTGTTGGATTTCATGAGGCTGCTTAATTTTCTGGATCATATTAAAAATGTGCACTTGCTGATTGTGGAACTTATTTCTTTTAATTTCAAACCAACAAGTGGCATACACATTTACAATAAAATTTATTAAACTGTGGAGTTTTGTTGTGGTGCATACCCACAAAAGCTCACGAGTCCATAAACACATAAGCCTGATGGCCAAAGTTAACCACCTTGCCTGGTTTAAAGGACCTAATTTTCCAGGTGGCATATCTAGAGTCAACCTTTCCTCTAGAAATATCCACCGTGTATTCATACAGAAGTCTTTGGTCATGTATTTCATCACTTTTCAAAATTAAATGCAGTGGACTGCTAATAGTGGAAAATGATATTTGGGGTAAATTATGGCAATCATTTGAGCATATTTGGCTCTGTAAATAGATAATTCTATAGATAAATATTCTATTTACATTGAGCCCTCCAGTTGGATCAGTTTTAACATTAATATCATCTTCCTTGGGATTTTACCTACATGCCATATATATATATATATATATATATGTGTGTGTGATCCCCAGAGGATCACTGAATGTTGTAGGGCCTTTTGAGCTCTGAAAGGTGGTGCAAAGAGCAACCAATTGTGTGAAGACTTTTAAATTTTTTTTTTTTTTTCTAAAATTGCAACCATTCCACTTTCACAGCCTGTGTTGGCATTAGTGTTGTCAACAAGGATAGCCTTGATAGTGTTTTCACTGTTGAAATCATGCAAAACATCCACAACTTGCTCTGCATGAACAACATCTGTTGCACCACTACTAGAGAGAACTCTATGTATCAAATATTGACTTTCATGTGGTGTCTCCTTTGTAAAAGTTAAATGACATTCTGGTTCCTTAGTTTTTTTTTCATAGTTTTTTTTGTCCACTTTCCTCCACAAATTTCTTATACAGCAATGTGTCCTTATCCATTCTCCTATCAACTCCAATACATATAAGGTTTTCCACACTTTCATCATGTTTTTGTTGGCAGTTGTTTTCACTTTAGATTTTGCCCTATCAACTTTGCATTTATCTATAATATTCACGATCCTGAAATATCTGGAAAAAATATATGTACTATCAGAAATGAAATTCCACATTTATTTTTAAAATAAAATAAATTTGATAAAATTTGAAATAAATACATTAAATTAAGAGTAATGTTTACTTATCTTAAAGTAGTTACTTCTGAGATTAGCTTGTAAACAGGCTTTTTAATGAATAAATATTACTTTTAAAAATATAAACAAATCAGAATAATTATAAAAGTTGAATTTTTCATTAAAATATGACTTAACTATTAAAAAAAAATACAAGAGATATTCATGATAAAAGTGTAAACAGTCAGTCAGTTAAGTGCCGTACGTGATACACGCTTAGGCGATCATGTCTCGAAAGAGACATGACTGACTGGGCAGAAGATTATCCCGCAGTAGGTTGCCATTGCTTTCTGCAGTAGACTGGTTGCCGACCAAGGCTATAGAACCCAATCTGTCCTGCTATTTAACTCATAACTGGAAGGAAGAGACGGATTAATACCTTTCCCAAGGGTATTTGCGTGTAAGTGAATACAATGGATTCAACTGGAATTCGAACTCGGCTCCCTGGTTTCTCGTTCCGAGCCGATATCCACTGTACCACAAACAGTACACAAAGCAAAAACAATCGTTTAGGAGGAGGTAAATTTCAACAGGTGAATACCATAATAAAACGACATACGTAAATAGTTATTTGTATATTAAACTAAATAATCATAGTGTTTTTATTCCTTCTTAATTTTGATATTTTCATTTAATTTCTAAAAAATGAATATTAAACTTAAAAATATCTATTATTAAGCGTATTGTACTTTTTCTTTTTGCTAAAACTCAGGTTTTATTTAAGCAACACATGTTTCCGGTGGCACCTATATCGCGATAAAAATCCCAATTTATTTCATCATTAAGATTGATTGCTCAAATAAATACAAAGTTTTGTGGTAACTCTTGACATTATTTTGCAACTTTCCTTAAGTGAGTTTTTTTTTTTTTTTTTTTTTTTTTTACAGTCCCAAAATCGACCTACCCTTATCTCTATATATATATATATATATATATATATATATATATAATCTCATTTCACCCAAAGCAAGTTAGTATTGCCACTGTTGTGCAAGGGGTTACATAAAAGGAGGGTGATGCTACAGGTGGTGTCAGAAAAGGGTAAGAAAAAGATGAGAATACAGGTGTAAAGAGGATTGCATGAGAGTAGAGTGGAAAGGAAGAACATGATACAAGGGCTGTCAGGGAAAGGATGTGAGCCAGCAATATAAGAAATGGCAATTGACTTTGCATTTAAATTCATGAAGATTGTAGCTCTCAGGGAAGCAAGTATATAGAAGGGAATTCCTCAGGTGGGGAGTGCCAGAAAAGAAGCTGTTAGAGTAGAAGTTGCAGTTATATTTGACTGGTCCCACTGTAAAAGAGTGGGACCTAGAATTTGTTTATCTTGTGTGTTACTTAGTATTTGGATTTCATTGATATCTTTGAAAGTAAACTGAACATAAACATGGAATTTTGAATATATAAATGATTTTTTTTTTTTTTCCCCCTATTGCAGGTCAATATCATTTGAACTATGAGGACAAAGCTGTAGCTGAATGAAGGCTGGGACTGATATAGCCCCACTTGTGGGCCTATCCGGCACCTTCTATACTGACATACATGGTAGTCACAGTCCGACATAACCCGACGACACACAGCCAGACATGCTTGGTATTCAAATCTGTTCTGTTGGGTGTTTACTTGAAAATACATGTATACAGGATCCTTCCCACCACTGCTGCCATTGGTCTTGTCATCACAAGCCTGTCGCATGCATTTAACTTGCTGCTTATTCCCTTCTACCCTAAAGAATCCCTTTTGTCACTTTTCTCTTATTGATATGTTAACAGTCCCAAAATACTTAAATTCCTATTTCATTTTTGTACCCTTTTTTTCTTTTTTCTCCCTCCTTTTACAAAACCTGAAAGAAGGTTCTCGATGCAGTCTCTATGTATTTTATTGTTTGGAGGGGATACATGATATACATGATATAAACGAGTGTAAAAATGTGAAAAAGGGTTGCTCTAGCTGCTGGCTATTATTTTGCACGTGTTATTGAAGAGAGCCTTCTGCAAGATTCCATCTCAATTCTGTTAGCCAGTGCATATACTTTTTTTTTTTTTTTTTTTTTTTTTTTTACAGCCTTTTTTTAAAAAAAACAAAACAAAAAATACAACTTTTGGACCCCCTTCCTTCCATTATAGTTCTTTCTCATTCCCTTTACACATAATTATTCAGATGTACTCGGCCTGATTGCCTGGTGTAGTAATGTTTTTCTAGCCAATCAGCATATAGCATAACTCTCCTGGTTTAAATCTCCCCCCCCCCTTATTAGCTTAGTTCATGGTCAGTATAGTATTTTCTTTTTGTTCTCATCTGGACAAAATTTTAATTAAAATATCTGCACCCAGCTTACTATCTTGAATGATGGTCATTCTTGCACTGATCAAGATGCCAGTGACTGTCCAAACAAAGTGTAAGATCCATGTGCAGGGATATCCCCCCCCCCCCTTTTTTTTCCTCTCTCCCAACTTGATTATAAAGTAATGCATTGGTTTTCCCCCATTTTTTTTTAATTTTTTTTTTATTTTTATTAACCAATGAACACCAGCTTTATACATACATGCTTTAATATTTTAAGATAGCCTTTTTTTATCTGAGTGCTTGTTCTTAAAAGCACTGGTTATTGAAAGAAAAACAAAACCAAAAACACAAGGAGCATGGGCAGATTTTTTTAATTTTGGAGACTGCCGTGTTTCTGAATCTCGACCTTACTTGTGTCCTAGGTTTATTACAAAAATTTCTTATGTTAATCTCATTATCAAGTAGACAAACGTACTCATTATCATTCATAGCTACTGACTTCAAATCATAACTTTTCAATAAGTATATAAAATTTTATTTCTTCTTTTCTGCCAATTGTGATGTACACATGCAGGAAGGGGTTATTTTTAACTTGACACGTCAATTGACAAATCTATCTCCCACCCCTGTCTCTCTCCAGTTTGCATTTGACAAAACTGCAAGTTGGATGATATTCCAGACTGCATCTGTCAGTGCATGTATGTGCAGCAGGCTCTGTTTATACCCAGTGTTTCCGTATTGCATGGCTATAAGTGTGGCAGCTCATAACTGTGATGGCGGTTCTGCCTTGCATTGTATTTCTTCTGTGATGTTACAAATCGGCCCCCAACTCCTCTCCTCTTGGACCCAAAATTTGGTTCTCTTGGATCTACAACTGGTTTGTAGCCACTGTCTGGAACGCAAAAACATAAAATGACAAAAATCAAACAATTGACTCTGTTGAACTTGTTGCTGAGGCTAGTCTAGCCTTTTAAACATATTGTTACTGCTTCTGCTCTGATTGCCTATTCCTGTTGACTGGTAACTTAGGCAAAGTTGGAGAACTGCAGAGTGTAAAATGGTTGGATGGCAGGGGTACGCAACGGCACCCAGCTCCAGCTGTGCTCTCAACATGACAGTCTGAAATATCGCCATTCCATTTATTTTCAGCCTTTCCTATTCACCTTCATGCGACTGGGAATTCAGTAATAAGTCTACTTATGTGTGAGTCATGCGGATTTTTTTCCTCACCTCTTTTCTCATCAGTACAGCTGGCCATGAGACGATTCAAACTTGCAACTCCTGAAATGAATTAGTCCAGCAAATTGAGTGGTCTAAGTCATATAATATAAAGTAAAAGGTTTGTCATTTAGCTGGTTGATGTTAACTTCAGTATCCTGACGCCAAAGTTTCATAGACGGACCCAACTGTCCACTTGTCAGGAAGTATCAGCAATTGACTGCTTATACTTGTATGTATATGTGTGTGTGTGTGTCTTTCTCTCACTCACACACACACACACACACACGTTCATCTTTGTCATTGTGAGACATAACTTTTATTTTTTCCAAAAACTCTTTCTACTTGCAAATAAGTAGCTTTTAGAGTGCCTCTTTCTCTCCCTAAAGCCATCCCTCCAGATAAAAAAAAAAACAAAAATACTTTTTTTGGACTATACTGATTTGCCTAATGGGAACATTTGAATAACAACCCCTGCCCCCTTAACACACATACACACGCAGCTTGAGTGTTATGAAACAACTTGAGCTCTTTACCGAGTTCTTGTAAATGTCTGCAGATGATTTAAAAGAAAAAAAAAAAAAAATGGCTGTTACTCTCATCTTCTCTTCACTAAGTAACCATTACTATTTCTCTACATACATCTTCTTGAATTCATCTAGTTTAATAGCAGCCTTATATACACCTCCTACCTTGACTAACGGCACACTGAGGAGTGGCGAGGTCCTCTCCTGTTTTATCCGTGGATTAGACCACACCCTTGCTATTTCCTTCTCATTATGCAAATTTTGTCTTCTCCCTCTCATTAAATTTTGGAATTCTGAGGATAAATGTTTGACAATTTGTTTCTGCTGTTGGTGTACAAAATATTTTGAATCTGGACTTGGATGGTGCTAAGGTTCTGAACCCACCACTTGGCATTTGTCCTTCACTCCATCCAGCAATTCTGTTGGAAAGAAAGTTATATTTTTATTATTTATTAAGATATTTATTTTAATTGCCGCCCTCTTTTATCTTACTGTTGGCAAAACAGCATCCCTACCCCTGCAGGACAGCTGATAAAATTTCCTATACACTTGGAACATGTAAAATGATTTCTGTAGTTATTTAACAAAAACAAAAAAAAAAAAAATTAAAAAAAAAAATAAAATGGAAAAAAATCTTCTCCAAAAAAAAATAAAAATAAAAACTACCTGAAATTTAATGAACAAGTTTCAAATCAGCTTTCATCACTAAAGATAACAAAATTTCTAAAATTGCCTGACAATAATTAAAAAAAAAAAAAAAAAAACTTGAATAGATTTTCTTGTGCTGTGAACATATAACTGATTTTGTTAATTTTTAGTAAATTTTTTAAATATATAACCACAGGAATTGTTTTCTAAGCCTATAAATTCTTAGGAAAGTTCATTGGCCTATCTGGGGCCCAAGATGCACTGTTTTTTTTGTTTTTTTTTTTTTTTTTTTTTTTTGCCTCTCCCCTCCTGTCCCCCTCTTCTCCCCCCCCCCCCCCCCAAATGACTTTGGATTCTTGATAAGACATTTCTTTGAAATCCTGCTGGTAAGTATCTGGGATGTATCCATGACATCTGTATCTTTTTGAGCCCACTTCCTGGCAAATAATTTTAGAAGGGTCAGTGTTTTTTTTTTTTTAACTACCAGGTCCTCTTTATCCTAGTGCCATTGGTTCCTTTTTGGCATGGTCCATATGAAAATGGCTATACTGCTAACTTTACTCTTCTCATATGCTGGATGTCTGGCTCTCACAGATGTCCTAAACTAACACTGATCATGTACTACATTTCTACCCACTCCCTGCCCCCCTTTCCTTTTTTAAAAAAATGGGAAATTTTGCCCATTCTATTGTTGAAGTATAGATGACAACTCCTTTCCTATCTTTATAGACCGTACGTTAGTGTTACCTTTCCTCTTTGATTCTTTGTTTCTCCTTTACTCATTCCCATTCCAATGTTATTGCCTCTTTTGACAATGCAGTGGAGGTTTTCTACTCCTTAATATACTAAAGTGCTGCACAAACTTTTTTTTTTCCCCTGCCAATTTAACAAAGTTGGTATTTGCACTATGAGGCTATTGGAGTGGGGGAGGGGGTATTGATTTTCTCACTGTCTCCCCTTCTTTTTTTTCCTTCTCTACACTCTCAATTGACCCCCTTTAGTCACTAGCTACACAGTGACAATACACATATATATTATTTAGCCAATTTGAAATTTTACTTTTTTTTTTCTTTTTTTTTCTTTTTTTTTTTTTTTAAATTTAACTGAATAAAAGCTACCAAAAACTGTTTCTTAATTAAAATCTTTTATGAATTTTTTTTTTAAATACATATAACAATTTGTGACTCCTGTTGCTGGAATACATTTCAAAGAAAAAAAAAAGTTTTATTTTTACTTATTTTTATTAGCTTTTAGTGTCAGTTCACTAAGATAGACTGAGATAATTTTTTTTTTTTTGTCACAACCAAAAGCATTACCCCCGCCCCCCCAGCATTAGACCAGCATTCAGTGAATGCTGATAGTCACAGATGTAAGCATAAAAACGTGTGTCCGTTCCTTGTCAGCATTTTGTTGCAGCTTCTTTCCAGGGTTTCAACACAACCTCCAGAGATTGGAATCCACGTGGATCGAGAGAAAGATACTTGCATTTTGCTCTGTGCCTGTGTGTGTGTACGTGTTTCTGACCCCCCCCCCTCGTTCTTTTCGTTCTTACTTTGAATGCATTAACAGAGGGGGGAGGAGAGTATCTTATTGGTTACTTTGGGACCTGACTCCCTCTGTTCCTTCCAAACACACTGAACCATCCTGGATTGGATTTGAAAGTGTTTCTATCTGTTGAAGTCAAAGGAAGTTTATTAAATCACTTTCCCCCCAAAATTATTTGTGGGGAATTTTACATTGAATCCTCATGATGATGATGATGATGATGATGATACAGAACTCTTACTCAGTTGATGTCAGTGAAATGTGGTCCAAACGTGTAGCAAGTGGATATGTGCAGCCCTAACATCATGGCATCTCCTCTTGGGGTGGCTCTCCAGCCTGGCTGCTGTAATTAATGATTATTGTTAGGGAGTCTTTAGATCTGAAATAAAGGCTTCTAAACCCAATTTGTTTTGACTTATTTAGTTAATGTGATTTTATTGGTTGAAATTTTAAGTTTACTTTATGACTTGAAATTAACAAGAAATAACGTAATTTTCAAATTGAATTTTTTTTTTTTGTAAAACATTTTTACTAATTGGATTTCAAAAGAAATTTCTTTAAATTTTTATTTATAAGTTTGTATGTACAAAGAGTGTGCTGAAAATTTCTTGGCTTGACCCACATTTCCTTATCAGAATTCTTACATATTACTTCAAAGATTATTTTAAATGGATACTTGTTTGAAATAAATGTTCTCTTATTTTAAGTTGTTATATACCCATTCAACACCCTGCATGCTGAATAGATATAGTTTCAAAAAGAAGTTTCCCAAGATGCTAGTAAATGACTGAGATACTAGCATCTTGGGACCCCCACCTTTTTTTTTTTTTTTTTTTTTTTTTTAAATCATTGAGATACTTAATGGCTACATGTAAGAAGAATCTTGTTAACATGGAGAACAAAAACGTCAACCAATCACGTATGGCACTTTACTGATTTCTAAATTTGCCATCCAAAGAACTGAACCTACTCCCCTCACCCAATTAACTTTTAGCTCTTAACTTCCTTTCAGATGGAGTTTTAGTTTTACTTTGTCTATTAGTTTCCTTTTCAGATGTTGCTACTAAGGAAAGTTTTAATGTTTTTATTTTGAAAGATTATATTTCATGTGGCACAAGGCCAAGGTTGCTTGTCACTGACTCTCCTGCATCTAGTGAATTGGGTTTACTCATACATCAAAAAGAACTCATGCAGTGGCCAGAATAGCAATGAATATCATAATACAACATATTCGCAAGGATTGATCCTATCAAAACACCCATATAAAAAATATATACAATTGTGTGCGGGGTTTGTTGTTGTTTGTTTATTATTATTATTATGCATAAAATTGACGTGACATGATGTGGGAGAGGGACACACCCAATATCAAAGCTAAGAGAGACCACTATTCTGCCGCTATGCAGAATCCATCAGCTCTTGATAGGGAAAAGAAAAAACAAATTAAATTATGGATCCAGTCAAGATAAAAGTAGGGGGTGAATAACAAACAGGCATGCATGATAAAAAATTACTTCCATTAATTAGGTAAACAAAATTGTCTAGCTTAACCAGGGACGAAAGGAAAAAAAAAAATGAAACCATTCTAAGAACAGAAGCCTGCAATCATTTTGCGGCATTTCTTGCAGAGAGGTAATACTGTCAACCTATGAAGGAGAAAATAGTACACTGAGCACATCTTAGCCCTTTCCTTTAAGGACAACTGCCTTTGGAGCCAAGTCTGAACTGCTGTTACAATCTTTGCTAGTACCTCTGACTAATTCTTCAGCTGAAGATCCAGCCATCAAGAATGCAAATGAAAACGTTAGCCCCCAGATGAACATCAACTGTCCTAGCATCTAACTGCAAACTGGGAGACTTGTCATGGTTAATCTCTTTCCCCTTCTCATACCATCCAAGCACCTTCTGGACCAGCTCGATGTCATGCGGACATGACATGACACAGTATGAAAATGGATACATCGTCAGCGTACATGGAAACACTGCATCAAACTTCACTAGGGACACCAATTCCACATAGAGCCAGTCTGCAGGCCTCTCTCTCTCAGCCGGTGAAGAGGAGACTTCAACATAAAAGTATAAAGTGGACAACTTTGATGAACCGACTGTGACAGTGTGATTGGGGGGGTGATAAAGCCGGTTGATCCACTTTCACTGAGCTACTGCAGAAGGTGCTTGGATGGTATAAGAATGTTATGAGGAGGGGGAAGAGAGTTCCACAAGCGAGAGAAGAAACTTAGCATAGGACTTATAATAATATGAGAAGAAAACATAATTAAGGAGAGAGAACAATAAAAGAACGGGAATTAAGAAGACAGAGGAAAACGATTGGCATTGCATTTAGATTTTTGAAGATCAAAGTTGAGTGGAAAGCAAGAAGCCCAAAGGGAGTTCCACAAGCGAGAGAAGAAACTTTGCATAGAAATTATGGTTGTATCTAGTCGTTTTCACTGTAAAAACTGTAAACCTTGTTGCCAATCTAGTACTGCACTTAAATTCATAAAATCTAGGTACCAAAGAGAAAAGCTCATCAGAACAATTATGTGTAGTGTAATGGCTAACAAGCTGGTCTCACTAGATCAATTGCAACTGAATAGTGAATTCAATCTTTACTGGATGTTTCATACATTTAACCTTTGCCCCATCTAAGCTATGCTTAGAAACTTATTCGGGCGCGTTGATGTGTAATGGTTCTGGGTACTCTGTGCTTTCAGCATTGTACCACATCTAAGTTATGCATTGGTCAAGCATTATTATTAGAAATAGTCAAAATACGTATGATTTATTTTTGGTAAGATTCAGTTTATTAAGATATACAGACTTACAGTAATATATATCTTTAATATAGTTATCTCTACTAACTCGCTGAAAATAAAATAACAGTATGAAGAAAAAAGGCCCCAAACTTAATAATAAAAATGAACTTTTTCCATCAAAATATTTGTTTTATTATAAGGAAAGATCAACAAAGAATTTTTTAATTAGTTTTTAAAATTTTTTAATCCTTTTTCACATATTCGAAATTTTGGTAAAGAAAACCTTGTTTTGATTTTAGTTAGCGAGTAACCAATTCATTATGAGAATTTACAATGCAAAACGTAATATTACATAACTCGGTTTTTCCAGTGAAAACATTAATTTGTAAATTCTTCCAGAAATCAAATAATTGTCGGATTTTAATGAAACTTTCAGAACAAATTCACAAATGAATGAATTTTTTAAAAAATTATTATTTTAAAAATTTTAGTAAAAAAAAAATTTAAAAAAAAATCTTAGTAAAAAATATTTTTTACATTTGTTACTGCAACAACTTCACAAAAATTAATGAAATTTTAAATTAAATTTTGTTGGAAAAATTGTTTTTATTAGTTAAATGCAGGACTCTTTGGGGGATGTAAATCATCTATTCCTTTTTTTAAACATTTTATTTCTGAAAATAATATACATTAAGGATATTATAGTTTAAAAAAATGTTTGATAAATAACGAAATTTTAAAAAATTGTTTTAATTTTTTTTAATTATAATAATTTATAAAGTTTCAAAAATATTTTAAAAATACTTCTAAGATTTGTTGGGGTTAGGTTATTAATTGAAGATATTTAATAATCGAAATTTGAAAAGTTTAATTCATGTCTTTGTATTTAAAATATTTTTTGTGTTTTTAAAGTTTTTTCTCTTTTTTGATATGGTAATTTCCATTTGTATGTTAAAAAGTGATGTGTTTCACGGTTTCTTCCCCTTACAGGAAAAATTGTACAATTATGTCACTTGTGATTGCTATATACTTATCTTACAACTGCCAAGCTGTCATCACATTTCAAATACCGGGGAAAATTCAGAAAGTTCAACTCTGTATTTAAGAAACAGTTTTATTCTAAATTCCATGCTATTAATAAGTAATACTTGTGTAAATCAGATTAACATTAAATTTTCTAAAAATAACATGTCACAGATTTATATTTTATTTTTATAAGATTTTTAAAACTGAGCATTAACTTTTGTTTACAAATGGGTCGATTGCTCAAGAATGTCCAAAATAAACGAAGGATTTAAAAAAAAAAATCTCAAAATTTTAGATTCCAATTGCTATAATTTCTGTTTGAAATACACCAGAGTATTTTGCTTACTGGAAATAGTAAATCTACTCATTTAGCTTTCAATTAAAACTAAAATAAAAGTTTCAAGAAAATGTTTTTAAAATTATCGAAAATAAGTGGAGGTACCTAAAATATGGAAGTCCCTGAATATTTTAAGTGCTTCAGTCATAACAGTCTCTACAAATTCCAAACGTTTCCTTGGGTATGGTTTTCTTGCCAATACATTTCAAGTGTATCCACTGAAAACAAGCCACAGAATAACACTGCACTGACTATTTCTAATATATTCTTACTTTTAAAACTATATTTACCAACAAAATAGCATTGGTGTCTATTTTATCAGAATTGAAAAAATAGGCTATTCAAAAAATAATTGTTTTATTTCAGGAACTGCTTTTTCTACTTGTTATATTAAGCGTATGGTGGCAGAACAAAGAAAAGACGATGAAGGTTTAGTAAATAATTGTATTAGCAAAAAAAAAAAATATAAGTAGTAATCAGTGTAAATATCTCATTGAAAGAAAGTGATAAGTAGAGTCATAAAAGTCGTTTGTGCGGGAGGAGAGTGAGTTATGAATTACTGTGGTGACGGCATTTCGTGGGTGTCATTAGAGATTTGAGTTGTGAATCATGACTGGGTTGCTGGCTGACTGCCTAAGAAGTCCTTTGGTGGGTTTTTATATTCTTTTCAATTTTCCTTTGTTTCTTTAGGCGGGAGTGGTTGCTATTGGTAAAAATACAGAATTGTATTTATTTCTTTTGAGTATGTAAGGGAAGTGGAAGCTATATGCAGTTAACAAAGATTTTAGTTCAACCTTGGGTTTCAGAGTGTACAAATCCGGCCAGTGACAGAAATTTGTATAACATGAATCAGAAGATCTGGTTGTATGAAGAAAAAAAAATCACAACTTATAGAATTGTTTTATTCTTTAATTTAGCACCTGTAGAAGGAAATCAATATTTAAACAAAAAAAAAATGAAGCACAAAAAATTTGGATAGAATTCAATCTTCAGACCATTTGTTGACATGAGTGTTGCAGGTACTTCTCACGAGTAAGACCCCCAACAGTAAAGGAAAGGACTAAGGACTGTGTGTACGCCATTCTATGTAGCTGTGGAAAGAAATATAAAGGAGAAACAGGCCGCCCCCTTAAGGTAAGGCTACAAGAATATCACAAGGCCGTAACATGAAGGGGGAGATAGAAAAATCAGGCATAGCTGACCACATATGGAGGGAGAAAGGCAATCACTGCTCCCCTATGGGATGAAGTTGAAATAATAAGATAGAGAATGCCACTGGAAACCCGTAAACAGAATCAGCACATATGCTAGGCTACAAAAATCTCCTAAGCCGACCAGGTATAAGAAATCCCTATGGGATGAAGTTAAAACATAATAGATAGAGAATCACTGACACGTAAACTTAAGGAATCGGCACATGCTAGGCTACAAAAATCTCCTAAGCCGACCAGGCATAGAAATCTATGGGATGAAGTTGAAATAATTGATAGAGAATGCAACTGGAAACCACGTAAACTTGAATCAAACTACATATGCTAGGCTACAAAAATCTCCTAAGCCGACCAGGCATAGAAATCCCTATGGGATGAAGTTGAAATCATAGAATGCCACTGAGAATACGTAAACTTAAGGAATCAGCACATATGCTAGGCTACAAAAATCTCTCGGCAATGAGGCATAAAATCCCTATGGGATGAAGTTGAAATAATAGATAGAGAATGCCACTGGAAACCACGTAAACTTAAGGAATCAGCATATATGCTAGGCTACAAAAATCTCCTAAGCCATTCTGAGCATAGAAATCCTATGGGATGAAGTTGAAATAATAGATAGAGAATGCCACTGGAAACCACGTAAACTTAAGGAATCAGCATATATGCTAGGCTACAAAATTCTCCTAAGCCGCCCAGGCATAGAAATCCCTATGGGATGAAGTTGAAATAATAGATAGAGAATGCCACTGGAAACCACGTAAACTTAAAGGAATCAGCACATATGCTAGGCTACAAAATCTCCTAAACCGACCAGATATAGAAATCCTATGGGATGAAGTTGAAATAATAGATAGAGAATGCCACTGGAAACAATGAAAGCTTAAGGAATCAGCACATATGCTAGGCTACAAAAATCTCCTAAGCCGACCAGGCATAGAAATCCCTATGGGATGAAGTTAGAGGAAAATAGTGATAGAGAATGCAACTGGAAACCACGTAAACTTAGGAATCAGCACATATGCTAGGCTACAAAAATCTCTAAACGAACCAGGCATAGAAATCCTATGGGATGAAGTTGAAATCATAGAGAATGCCACTGGAAACTACGTAAAACTTAAGGAACCACATATGCTGATACAAAAATCTCCTAAGCCGACTAGTGACATAAAATCCCTATGGGTTAAAAGTTGAAATAAATAGATAGAGAATGCCACTGGAAACCACGTAAACTTAAGGAATCAGCACATATGCTAGGCTACAAAAAATCTCTAAACTAAAACCAGGCATAGAAATCCCTATGGGATGAAGTTGAAATAATAGATAGAAGGTACCACTGGAAACCACGTAAACTTAAGGAATCAGCATATATGCTAGGCTACAAAAATCTCCTAAGCCGCCCAGGCATAGAAATCCCTATGGAGATGAAGTTGAAATCAATGATAGAGAATGCCACTGGAAACCACGTAAACTTAAGGAATCAGCACATATGCTAGGCTACAAAAATCTCTAAGCCGAACAGGCATAGAAATCCCTATGGGATGAAGTTGAAATAATAGATAGAGAATGCCACTGGAAACCACGTAAACTTAAGGAATCAGCACATATGCTAGGCTACAAAAAATCTCCTAAGCCGACCAGGCATAAAAATCTCTGGGATCAAGTTGAAATAATAGATAGAGAATGCCACTGGAAACCACGTAAACTTAAGGAATCAGCACATATGCTAGGCTACAAAAATCTCCTAAGCCGAACAGGCATAGAAATCCCTATGGGATGAAGTTGAAATAATAGATAGAGAATGCCACTGGAAACCACGTAAACTTAAGGAATCAGCACATATGCTAGGCTACAAAAATCTCCTAAGCCGACCAGGCATAGAAATCCCTATGGGATGAAGTTGAAATAATAGATAGAGAATGCCACTGGAAACTACGTAAACTTAAGGAATCAGCACATATGCTAGGCTTCGAAAATCTCCTAAGCCGACCAGGCATAGAAATCCCTATGGGATGAAGTTGAAATAATAGATAGAGAATGCCACTGGAAACCATGTAAACTTAAGGAATCAGCGCATATGCTAGGCTTCGAAAATCTCCTAAGCCGACCAGGCATAGAAATCCCTCCCACGGGATGAAGTTGAAATAATAGATAGAGAATGCCACTGGAAACCATGTAAACTTAAGGAATCAGCACATATGCTAGGCTACAAAAATCTCCTAAGCCGACCAGGCATAGAGATAAACGCAATATGGAAACCAGTAATACGGCGTACCACAGAAAATCATTAGTATCAAAAATTACAATATCAACTCTGGCAAAACATACTGGAGAAAACGATCAACATCAAAAAATTGCAATATGAACTCTGGTTAAAAAAAAAAAAAGAAAAAAAAGGTGACTGTAACATTAAGTTTATAAGTTCCAAAAATTCAATTGCTGTTGTCCTCAAGGACACATGGTCCAATGGATATAGTTGGTTCCAGTGACTTGACCCAAAAAGAGTTGTGAGTTCAATACCTGGCTATAGCAGTGAATAAATAACTTAGAACATTGGGTTAAAGGGAGATAACTACCAGAAGAAGCTTTGCACAAGGAATAAGAACAATATAACCAATAGTTAGGCTAGTACCTGAAGAAGGCCAGAGTGTACAAAGGCCAAATCATCATAAGATGAGAGCAATAGACTGAATAGTGTAAAACATATCCTACTCGCAATCGTCATATTATACTGGGTCTTCCTCCTCCTTACTTACGCACACGTTTGTTGTTTACACTACATGTGGATTATAATCCTTATATTTTCATTGTTATCACATTTCATGTTTCATCAGGTATTAAGCCTGGTCAGTACCTAAAAGGGTGACCGCTTGGGAATGCCAGGTAGTGCAATGAATAATGTCTTGGAACTGTTAATTAGAGATACAAGTTCCAATTTCCATTGAGTTTGTTGGGAAAGATTCTCTGTCTATTTTTATAATGACCCTTTCTTGTTTGCTAATTATTTTGATGTTGAAATTCCTCAAGAAAGCGTTGGAGTTCTTGTTAACCTTTTGATCTCCTCCAAAATCATTGAAGGTGAATTGTGAAGAGGAATTTGATGATAGGAGTGTGAACTGGGTAATAGGCAAACCTAATTACTCCTATTAGTAGAAGGGGAAAAATAATTACTGAATAAAATTTTGGATTTCAGGCGATGTCAGAAGTCCAAAGTTGGATGAACCAGAAGCCCAATCTTAAACAAGAAAAAGTGGATAAATCTCTACTATTATTCAAAATATCAGGGAGAAGAAGTATGAGACGGATGATAGGTGAATGTATCTATTCCATGCTTAAGCCTAACAAGCTCTTTTTCTGCTTGCAGTGGGGTGGCTGGCAGAACTTATTATAAACAGACTAAGAACATGAGGTGAAAATTAGTGAAACTTCCTCAGGATTAAGAAAATCTTTGTTGTAGGACCAAAAACATAAATGTTCAGTTATTGCACAACCAGATATATTAAAAAATTGATGAATATTATCAACATTTAGACAAAATACTTATTCTTGTTTATACATTTAGTAGCACTTGGTCCTTGTATTAGGTGAAAAAAAAAAAAAAATGAAAAGAAACCACTACTTACTTTGATGACAAAGCAGTAATATTTCAAGTGTTTCATTGTATTATATATTTTCAAAAAATATTGGCTTCACTCCCACCAAAAAAAAAAAAAAAAAAACCCACTCTGTTTTGGCATAATCTGGTACAGAAGCAAGGCTTATCAAAAATATTTTAATCAAATAACTGAAATTTCATTCTAGGTAGTGGAAAGAACTTTGAATTTCCAAACCTTTACTCTCACACACACGTGTGCATATAATTCCGTCATTTCTTTTTAAATACAAATACACACGTGTACCGTTCTCTTTCGTCTTGTATCTGATGAAGCCTTAACTGGTGAAATGCATAATGAAATCAATCCTTTCTTCTCATTCAATATTGACATTTATCAAATTGATGATGACGATAATAATAATAACATTATTATTATTATAATATATATATATATATATATATATACGCATATATTTGTTTATTTATTTCTCTCCTGTCATGCTCATGAGAGAGAGAGAGAGAGAGAGAGAGAGAGAGAGAGAGAGAGACAATAGTGAGGCAGCATTGGCTCAGTTCATTCTCTTTACTACCCTTTAGTAAACTTTACTACCAATTATAAAAGCTCTTGCCACCTGTTTGTTCTTTAACAGGGCTTTATTATTTTCTTTTTGCAATAATTATGTCATCGAGTAAGGAAGAAGATATATATATATATATATATATATATATATATATATATATATATATATATTTTTTATTCTGCATTTACACCCTAAAACCACAAGAAATTTGTAATGGACAAATATATATATACATTTCTGAGATATGGTGTGGTAACTACACTATCCAGGAAGTTATCCTCATCCTTATTATCATATTCACGCTTCAGCCATTCTATGCTTTGGCCTTGTTCAGGTGATATTTGTTGGACTCTTATGTCATCCAGTGGAGTACATTGTTCTAGTTCCACGTGCCATGCCTTTTCTGGATATTTCAGTTTCAGTTATTTCCCTTCCGTAACTCAAATCTCCAAGATTTTGTTCACCTCTGCTGTGGCCAGTCATTGAACTCAACTCTTGGTCAATCACTGGATTATTTCAGCTAATGCCTTTACCCAAATATAGCAGGAACACCAGAGCAGATGATGAAATTGATTTCAACACCCCCTGAACCATTCTTTGAATAAACCTAATGTCCATTTTATAACTTAAAATGCAAACAAGAGATTTATGCTTTTTAAAACAAACTAAAATCTAAATCTAATCAAAACTTATTTATAAATGGAACTTTGTCTCTGTGTGTGTGTGTCCGTTACCTATAGACTCTGAAACAGCTGATCGTTTTTCTTGAAAATTTATTAGCTAATCTAGTCCTGCGCTTAAATTCTTAAATCTAGGTACCAAAGAGGAAAGTTCAGTCTAATTAATATTAAAATATTTATAGAAAAGACACATGGAAGCTACGTTAAGGCGATGGGACTGAATCCGATATGCCAGGTCAAGACCGAGAACATTGCAGATTCTTCTTTGGGTTTTATAAAGAATCGTTAAGTACATATAAGCAGGACCAAATCAGATGCAACAGTAATATTCAATGCATGGACGAATGTTAGAACTAATAAATGCGTAACACAAATATTGCTAAGAAAGCATATTAGGTAATTATTCGCTGTTTTTTTTTTTAATCATTTAATCAAGCAAGGCAATGAAACCACTAAGACGCAAATGGTTACTGATTGTAAGAGAATATGAGAAAAAGAAAGACATTGTTAAGGAGAGGTACTTCTGCAATGTATTTATTCTTGCTCTAAACTTATTTATAAATGGAACTTTGTATGTGTGTCTCCGTTACCTATAGACTCCGAAACTGCTGAACCGATTTTCTTGAAAATTTACACAGTTGTACTATAAGTGTCTGTGAGTGTTCTTAGCTAGGTTTTGTATCGAAGTACCCCCGATAAATATCGATAATCGAAAAAAATCGGGTTATAGAAGGAGTGGTCCGATTTTAATCAAATTTGATACAGTCAGACAAAGACATAAGAAACGACATTCAGAAGTTTCAAGGTTGCAGTTCTTACAATAGTGCAGAAAATCGATATATATATATATATATATATATATATATATATATATATATAAAAGGCAAAATGTTTGTGTGTGCGTCTATTTTTTTCAGCCCTTTTATTTTAGTTTTTGCTTCGGGTTTGGTTCTAAGTAGGTATAATTGTAGTTCTTAGTCTCAGCCATGATACCATTTACTCAGAGGACTTATTTAAGCCTTCAAAATTCAGTTTATGACAAAAAGACTTATTTGATATCGATACCAGGAAATCAAAATTTGACTTACATCCATTTATTTTTCTTTCAGTCTACAGTTTCGCTTTAATTGGAAACAACTGTTGCTTTTTAGTCTTTTGTGTCAATGTCCAAAGAGTCTGAGCTCCAGGATCATGGATTAGTTTTAAAGTTTTCATTACACCCAAGCAAAGCCAGGCTATACTGCTAGTTGCATATATTTTAATTTTTATTAGCAATAAAAGTTATTGCAATAATTATTATGTGATCATATCCTGATGGTGATCATTTCGACTGACAATCAAGCGTCAAGGACCCTAATTTCACTAATTCTTAATTATCTCCTTATTGATGGCTTTGGACAGACAGCTATCTATCGTAAGGATTAGCAGTTTCACTTAGAGTCCAATTAACACATCTCCCTGGTCTTTTTAACAAGAAAGGATTTCTTGTTCTTTCTAAAATTTTCTTATCCTCTTTCACTACCAGTAGATCCTTGCATCTTAAAAGCATTATTGCCTTGGTGTAGGGGAATTGATAAAAAATAATAGTTTTTTTGTCTGAATTTTGTGAGTGGAAGTGGGTATATTTACATTCAGACTAATTTCTTCATTTTTGTTGTTGCTTTCATAACGCTTCAATCACTGAATGCTCCTGCTACCAAGCTTCCCCTATAGGGTTTGAGCAACCTTCAAGAAATCTGAACTAAGCCCTATAATTTAATCTACAGTGGATTGCTCTTATTTTGCTGGACGTGTCAAAAGACGATATATTGTGTGTAGCAATATAAAAAATTGCTGTAATGAGGTGTGAGAATAAAACAAGAAATAACCAATAGAAAAAAAAAATTCTGGGGTTCACAGTTCCCCACCACCCCTTACTCAGCTGGATTGGCTTGCTGGTCCGTGGCACATTGTAAAAAAAAAAAAAAAAAGTACCGGTCCACCACACGAGACAGTCTAGCAGTGCTTCACAAACTAGCAGGACTTCCTCAATAGGTCCAGACAGGTCAGGGATGATAAAATCAAGCAGGTACAGAAATTTAAATACCTTTGAAGTGTTTTAATAGAGGATGGAAAATGCTATACTGAAATTGAGATGGACAAAGACACATTCCAAAAGCAGAGTAGAGTATTGAGTGACAGGAAAATTTTGTTGGAAATAAAAAAAAGAGTACGGAACTGCTATGTGATGTCTGTCCTATGTGGCAGTAAATGCTAAACAATCTTCTCAAAGATGAAGGAGAGACTTGAAGCAACAGAAAGAAAGAAAAATGTCCTGGACTGTTACATGATCAGTCAGTTAAGTGCCATACGTGAAACACACTTGGGCGATCGACTGGGCAGAAGATTATCCCGCAGTAGGTTGCCATTGCTTTCTGCGGTAGACTGGTTGCCAACAAAGGCTATAGAACCCAATCTGTCCTGTTATTTGACTCATAGCTAGATGTGGAAGAGATGTACTATATTATTAAGTAATAAGTGGGGGATCAGTTTTGTATTGTTATGAAGTAATAAACTGATCCCCCACTTTATGCCCAGTAGAAACCTTAATCATGTTTCCAACTATTATATTCAGTCAGTCAGTTAAGTGCCATACGTGATACACGCTTTGGGCGATCATGTCTCGAAAGAGACATGACTGACTGGGCAGAAGATTATCCTGCAGTAGGTTGCCATTGCTTTCTGCAGTAGACTGGTTGCCAGCCAAGGCTATAGAACCCAATCTGTCCTGTTATTTAACCCATAACTGGAAGGAAGAAACAGATTAATACCTTTCCTGAGGGTATTTGTGTGTAAGTGAATGCAGTAAATGCTGGACAATCTCAAAGATGAAGGAGAGACTTGAAGCAACAGAAAGAAAGAAAAATGTATTGGACTGTTACATGATATTTGTCCTATATGGCAGTAAATGCTGGACAATCTTCTCAAAGATGAAGTTAATTTGAAGCAACAGAAATGTATTTTACAGAAGGATGCCAAAGGTAGCATGGACTGAACACGTTAGCAATGATGCGTTTTGGAGGTGTAAAAGAAAGTGATACTTAACCTGAAGAAGACACAGCTGAAATTTCTGGGACACGTAATGGGGAAGGAGGGCTTGAGCAAATTTATGGCAGAGGAGAGTTTAGGAAAAATACCAAAAGTAAATGTATTAATAGCTACAAGCGATAGGAAAAGGAGGAGGGCCATAATCACCTATGTACTGTAGGGACATAGCATGTAGAAGGCAAGCAACACAAACATGGGGCCCATTAACAAAAGAAATGATGACAGAGAATCATGCTTGTCAGCGACAGGGCTTCAGCAGAAGGCAGGCAATGAGTAAATTAGGTTTAAATTCTAGCTGCCTGATTTCTCTGAGTGGATTAAAATGTTACTTTGCTAAATTGGAGGCAAAGAAATCACGAGTTCAATTGATGGGCTGGGGAGTACAACCTTAGGCTCAGTGAAAATGGGGAGAGAGACAATCTATGGAATGAGAAGTAATTTACTGTTTAGATTAAATAGAGGCTATACTTTGAATTTCTCTGTAAGTTACCTGGATTGGCAGATGTCTAAGTTTTCAGAGGACAACAGCTGAAATGTGATAAAAACAGATGGGGACATTAGTCCAGATCTAATTTGAGGTTTTCTTTTATAAACCTTTTTATAAAGAGACAATTACTACAAACAAAACATGATTTTGATAATTTTTATTACTATTTTCGTTTCTTTTTAAATTTCTTTCCAACTTCGTTAGGGTTCCTTTTGTTCCAAGGCTTAACCTCCCCACAGATACCAAGCTGTGCAGCCCGGCTTGTCAAATCGTGCATTTTGAATGGTGAAGAACGAGCGACATAATTTTCATCAAATATACACATTTTTTGCAAGGATTTCTTACTCGGCCTCTGTTGCGGCATTCTCTGATCTTCCACTAGAATCGGATTGTTAGAATGCTTACCTCCCTTGGGTGGAGGCAAAGAAAACTGAAAAAGAAAAAAAAAAGTCGGTCAACAAAAACGTCAACGACTAATTACTGAATTACCGCAGTGTCAAACATTGGCAAAGTTGGAACATCAGACACGCAAAAGTGTTTTTTCTTTGACACTGCTATCATTTTAATCACCTTCATTCTACAGCAATGAATAATGTAGAAAAAAAAAATAAAAAAAAATGAATAGAATAATTTATGTAATAAAACCTAAACATAAATTTAGAGATACATTCTAAAAACGAATACAATGCAACATTTATCACTGACCAACCATAAATAATATAATAAATAATTTGTATAAATAAACAATCTGATAAATAAATAGTGTGTCTTGTGGAGTAATTAAGATCCTCCCTGTAGCCGAGGCGACTTAAATAAAGTACTCAGTATATGAGAGAGTTCTGATAGTGTTCATTAGAGCACCATTGGAGTCAGGCAAGACAAGGTATTATAACCATTAGTAGTGATGATGAATCAAAATTTATATGCAGTAGGAAAAAATACCTATTTTGCTGTGGTACACATAATAAGAAATTAGGACCATGTTGGTGTAATTCTTTTCTTTGTCGTGTGTGCGGGGGGGGGGGGGGGGGGGGGTCGGAAAAAAAAAAGAAAAAGAAAAAAAAGATAATCTTAAAAACAAAGATTTTTCACCCAAAGGATAAAAATACAACAGCACTTGTTAAAACTTCAGAAACAATAGAAGTTAATTGAAATAATTCAGAATAAAATGGAAAATTTTCTAATTTCTTTTGCACAATACAGTGGCAAATGCTATAGGTGAATTTACATATATACAATTCAGATGGAATTATTTTTTCTGCTTATTTTAAAAATTACAAGCAAGTTTACAGAGAAGAATGCAGTGACTGGTCAGACTAAGGGAAAAAAAGACTGAAAAAGTTTGAGTAAAGCTTTGAAGAAATGGTAAATATTCTGACTAAAACTTTTGGTGAGAAAAATTATTGTTCAATACTTGTTGGAAGTGTATGAATCTGATGAAAAAAAAAAGATTTTGTCACATATGCTGGAATCAATAACAAGAAGTGTGAAAGATTCAAATTAAACCAACTCACTTCATATGTTTAAAGGTTTTGTTTACATTCAAAAGTTAACAGTCGGGGGGAAAGGGAGGTCACAGAAATATGTGCTAAATTCTTAATAAAACTGGAAAAATAATCAAAAACTACCACAAGAAATATCAGAATCCTAAATCTGAGATTACAAAGGAAATAAAAGAAAACGAATGTGCACAGGTAAAGTAAATGTGGAAAAAGAAAGATTAATCCATCTTTAAGATGTGGAAGATTACATGTCAGAGATAACTGACCCTTTAAGAATTCAAAATGCTACAAGTCTGGAAAAGTGGGACATAAAAAGTTACTGTTAAACTAAAGGAAAAATTACAGAAAACCCAATAAAATTTGTATATGTGAAAATTAATAATATGGATGCAAAAATGCAACTAGACACTGGTAATAATATCAATAAATGAAGCCACATAGAAAGCAAATGGAAAATCTATATCAAAAGAGACTTTGAAAAGTGCAAGTAACGTGTCAGATGAGAATTTTTTATTGGGGAATTTACCTATAAATATTTATTGCAAAAACAAATAAATAGACAGGTGATCAGTTTAAAAAAAAAAAAAGTGAAAATTTTAAGGAAGAATTGAAAAATGTTTTTCAGATGTTGTGTCACATGTGTTGTGTCAGTGTTCCAAATTCAAAGTGTACTGGATCAAGTTAATGATGAATTAGAATTGAAAAAATGAAATCTCTTATAAGAAACTGTAGATTAAAATGGATCAAGACAGTGAAAAAGTAGCAAAAGCTTGCAAAGGTTATGACCTGGCAGCAAAATCCTCTACCACAAAATTACAACCGAGGCTAAAGACGGATATTCTGTGGCCAAGAATGCACAGATTTTGCAGGTCCAATAAACGAATCAAATTATCTGGTGGTTGTGGATAGCTTTACTAAGTGGCCTGAGATTTGTAAGTGCTAAAAAATATTTCCATGGTTACAGGAAATTTTTTTTTTTACATGAATGGTTTTTGCAAGATATGGCATTCTGGATGCCATAGTCTTGGATAATTGTACACAATTCACTGCTTACCATATCACCCAAAGTCAAATGAATAAATTTAATGGTTTGTGGTACTTTTATGCGAGCTTTGAAAAAAAGCAGGTAATGAAAGAAACGCTACAAAAATTCTACAGAGTATACCAGATAATACCAAATCCCAATACACTGTCAAACATGTTGTTGGCAGAATGAATGTTTGCAAGAAAAATTAAATTTTTGCCCAACAAATTGTCGGATGTCAAAAAAAGTTCAAGAATGAATAATAATAATAAAAGAAAAAACAGACAATTTCTAAAAAATTGGCAAAATTGTATTTTTCAGAGTATATAAATATGGATGAGACACATCATGAATTGGAAAGGCAATAATTTCAAAAAATGTGTATTTTTCTATAAAAAGTCTATTTTTAAACTTTCTTAGTGTTTTGACTCCAGTTTGTGGTTTAACTATTTGCCCATAGCTGGGATCCTAACAGGTGCTAACACTCTGAGTCAGGGTGGATTTGGGAACAACAGCAATTAAGAGGTGGTTTCATTCTCCTTACAACCTTGCAATCAGAGGCCTTGCTGCCAGATGCAGTTTATTGTCATACCCAGGACCATGAATTGGAAAGATGAATGCATGTGGTAAAAAGATAAAAAATGGGAACACAAAAGATATTGGAATCAATTAAAAGAAAAGATTTACAGAAGACAGGACCAAAGGAAAGAAAGAACATATGCAAGTTCTGTATGATAACTTTAACATACCAATACCCCAAGAATTTACTGAACATACAAGTATTAGTAGAAAAAAAAAAAAAAAGGATGAAAAAAAACTAGTGGTTGATCCAAAACGAAGGTTTATAGTACATGGGGAACTCACTAGAAAGAGAAAGAGGAGGGGAGTAAATATTAATAAAATAATATAAAATATTTAAAAAAATCTCAAAATTGTGTGTGGGGGGGATGTTGTGGAGTAAATAAGACAAATCTGGTAACACAAATGAATTAGACAAGATGTCTTGAACAAAGAACTTTTATGAAGAACAAAGTTCAGAGTCACTATTCTGAGAGAATTTTGATAGTGTTGGTTAGAGTACCACTGGAGTTAGTCGAGATACAATATTATAACCGTTAATAGCAAGTCATAACAGTTATTTTTGTGATCAATTCTCAAGCCGAAAGAAAATGTATAAGTTCACTTTCATATATTTAGATTTCATTACAATTCTAATCATTGCTTTTTAAAAACAAACATTGTTGAGGAGTGAAGGTAATTAAATAGCAGTGTCAAGGGAAAAAACTGTCTTTTTCACATGCTGTTTTTTTTTGCGAGCACAAAGACCAAGATTGCTCATGGATTGACTTAGAATAAGGTTTACATTTTGGCTTTTAAGGTTTCAGACTGAACACACTCTCACACAATGTTTCTATTTTAAATGAATTCTTTTAATATTTTTAGAATTTATCAAAAGCAAATGCAGTAAGATAAATTGTATACATTATACAGATCATCCGATTCCCAACATAGAATTTGAAATTTAGAAAAAGACAATTATTTGTTGTATCCAGGCTATGTTTTGTCTGAATAGAAGATCGACAGATGCTGGGGAAAAGTATTTTGTTTCTGAAAAGTAATTTCTATTTAATGAGATTGAAGCAGCAATGATTTGCAGAAAAACAGATAGAATTTTAAAAATAATACAAAGTAAATAAATAACAATGCCAGAAAATTGCGTTTAGTCCGCCTCACCTTTGTTCCACGGTGATTTAACATTCTCTGTGAAGAAAAATTGTATTGGGTGCTACCATCTTCATTGACAGACATGGATATCTTTCGTAGAGTTTTGTTTCCACAGTTGGGACAAAACAGTTTTGTCATGACTGTACAAATTCTGGGGGAAGAGAGAAAAAAAGTAAAAAAAAAATCTATGAATTCACAAAATATCAAAATCAGTATTTTAAATGAAATAAATAAACCAATTTATTTTTCATGGTTTATCAACTTTTGCAGGTTATTTAAAGCCAAAACTTTTTTTTTGGTAGCTCTCTGATTACCAATTTAAAACCATTATCCATTACACTACTGACATGTCCAAGTTTACGACATCTGAAATACCCAGTCACCCATCAGGCTTAACATAGCTTAACTTCAGTCAGTGTACAAGAATTGCTGTTTTAAAGTCATCCAAGAGTCCTAAGAAGTCAGACATCAGATAAACCTTTCTGAAACAAAAATCCATGATATTTGTCTATACTTCTGAGATGAGGTACTATTTATATCATCTGGACTGATGTCCTCATCTTTATTGCCATATTCATACTGACGACATGTCCTTCTTCAGGTGATTGGAATTTCAAATGGAACCTTTCATTTTGATCAGTTGGGTAATTTGTTCTCTTTCTATGAGTCATTCCACTTCCGGGCGTCTTAGTTTTTAACTCTTAACTCTCCAAGTTATTTGTCCACTGCCTTAAGCGCACACATGGCCCAGTGGATAAGAGCATTGGTTAGATCCAGTGACTTGACTCAATGAATTGTAGGTTCAATACTTGGCTACAGCAGTAGTGAACAAATTACTTAGAGTTGAGTTAAAAGGAGATAACACAACCCCATATATATATATATATATATATATATATATATAATAACAAGACCGACTCTGTAAGTATCTAAATCCTAAAATTATACGAAAATAAACTTTGAGGACAACAAATAACAGACAGAATTTAACTCCGTTATTGTCCGTCGCTATAAGGCGTTGGACAAGAGAGGGAAAAAAAAAGAAAACTGCGGAATACAGACAATACATACAATACCCCACAGTAAAGAAAAAAACCCCAAACGGAACATCTCCCCCGCCCCATATATATATATATATATATATATATATATGGGGCGGGGGAGAAGTTTTTCACCTAACTGAACAAATTGAAGCTTTGTTAAGGCACTTATGATGTTTTTACTTGCCAGGGCTTAACTTTCAATTTGCTTTTAACACTATCTCTATCACTTTCCGCAGACAGATCTGTTTCGCCGCATCACAGCTCATCAGTCCGGTTAGACTCCGATTGCCTTTTTACCCAGGATTGAAACCCGACCGAAATGGCGTCAGTCGGCGACTCTACCCCTGGGCTATGGGCGTTCGGTACAGTGGATATCGGCTCGGAACGAGAAACCGGGGAGCCGAATTCGAATTCCAGCTGAATCCATTGCATTCACTTACGCGCAAATACTCTTGGGAAAGGTATTAATCCATCTCTTCCTTCCAGTTATGGGTTAAATAGCAGGACAGACTGGGTTCTATAGCCTTGGTCAGCAACCAGTTTACTGCAGAAAGCAATGGCAACCTACTGCGAGATAATCTTCTGCCCAGTCAGTCATGTCTCTTTCGAGACATGATCGCCCAAGTGTGTATCACGTATGGCACTGACTATCACTTTACAATAAAAAAACCTGCTTGCCAAAAGATCTTTATCAGTAAACAACAATCTTGGCAGTATGCCTTATCACAACCCAACAAAATATATAGGAATTTTTTTTGTTTAATGTTATTATTATTTATTTAACCTTTATGTAGTCATTCTCCAGATTCATTCTATTGAATGATTAATATCTTATGTTTACATTCAATACAATCTGAGCAGATATTAATCGGTCAATAGAATGAATTAGAAGAATGACTATATAAAGGTTAAATTGAATCTTGTCTATCAAGAAAACTTTCGTAGGTCGATTGGTAAAGACACGTCTGATTTTAAAACGGCATCCTTCCGGTGTTGAGAGTATGCAGGTTCAATTCCTGCCAGAAGATAGATATTTTCTCAAACAATTAAGACCAGTG